>JALMQS010000070.1:19986252-20586252 GCA_024734495.1 Forficula auricularia
AAGATTGAGGCATTGGAGTATCCCAATCAAGCGTCTTGTCTTTCCATAACTCCTGGAACAATATCTTAAACTTGATCAGACATGGGTTCAAAAAACCAAGTGGATCATACACCCGTTGGAGTTCTGATAGAATACCCCTTTTTGTGTTTGGAGTTTCATTCGGTATAGTAAGTTTGAAGTAAAAACTATCTTCTTGAGATCTCCAGTCGATGCCCAGAACTGAAATATCCCCAGGACTTAGCACCTTGGAAGAATCAGAGATGAGGTGAAGATCTCTCAAGTCTTCGAGTAGTTCCTGTGAGTTAGATGAAAACTTGTCAAAGAAGAATGATCCTTGTTTTAGGATAAAACAGATCTCCTCAACTAGCGTGGTCAAATCAGATATGGTGTCAGCTCCTAATAGGAAATCATCGACATAAGAGTTTGTCTTTATGTTCTTAGCAGCTGTCGGATATTGTGAGGAGAATTGATCAGCCAGGTAATGTAACGCTCGAATAGCGAGGAAAGGACTGCAAGATAATCCGAATGGCACACGAGTGAAACGGTAAACTGAGATCGGTTGTGAGGAATTTTCAACGCCATAGTACGCGGAGGTAGATCTCCGGTCTGGTTTTTTGCGACAAAGAATTTGAAGGGAGCATAAGAAATTATATCCATACAAATAACATATCGGTGTGATCGAAAATTGGTAAGAACATGTCTTATATCGGTTTGAAGGACATCTCCTGGCATGAGAATATCGTTGAGTGAGTTTCCATTTGTCGAAGTTGAAGATCCATTAAAAACAATCCTCAATATTGAACTGTTTTTCTTTGGGACTGCAGAGTGGGGTAGATAGAAACATCTATTGTTATTGTGATATTGTTCTGAAGGTAGTACCAACTCTAAGTGATGGTTGTCAATATATTGATGCATGGATTCAATGTATTGAGTATGGTATCTAGGGTTCTTTGTAAATTTCCGTTCCAGAGCCCGCAAAAGCACAAATGCCTTGGATTCGGAATTTCCTAAAGGTAGGTGATCTGGTTTTAAGGGTAGGTGAACTTGTATGCGATTGTCCACAAGTTGTGTGTGAGTCCGAAAAAGAGGTTTCCTCTAATGAAATCGTTTCCGGTAAAGGTAAGTTAAGAGAATCCTCTAGTTCCCAATACTTTGAAACATACAAAATATCATCTTTGGGAGTGGTCTGTGCCTCACACAGATGCAAAACTTTGCTCATTTTGGCTGGAGCAGAACCCAGCAGCAACCATCCAAATTTGGAACCGAAAAGTGCTGTGCTACCGTCAGGGCTAGCAATCTTCTCACCGGTAAAAATGTTGGCGCAGGCAGAAGCTCCTAAGATCCCTTGTATGGGTGCAGGTGTGTGGTAACATGGATCAGCAAGAGGTTTATCTTCAAGGTATGAGAGTGAGGATGTATCTACTGATTTGGTTGGTAATTTAAGTTGTAGTGAATTAACTATGTGGAATTCAAATGGTTCAAATTCTGAGTCTGTAAAGCGTGAGGAAATATAAACAAAAGTAGAGTGAGTGACATCTAGTTTGGAAGAAGCTCCTAACCCTTCAATCTGTATGGGATTAGAAGTTTTCTTAGTCTTAAGCGCCAGTGCTAATTGACTAGAAATAAGCGAAACTTCGCTCGCACTGTCTATGAGAAAACGAGCCGTACGAACAGTTCCATCTGCACATAGGAGACTGAGACAGGCGGTCGATAAGATAGGTACAACATCATCTGCTGACCTTGACACTTGACATATACGTTTTGATTTTTCTGGAGGTGTTGTGCCCGCAGTGTTGGGACTTGTGTTAGACGGTTCAGATTTGTGTGTGACATTGTCTGTTGGTTGAAGGTGCAACATCCGATGATGAGCTCCTTTGCACATAAAGCAAGGCTTAAAAGAACATTTATTTGAAAAGTGAAGTGCTGAGAAGCAAAGAAAACAACGTTTCAGCCCTCTGATTTTCTTGTGACGGTCTATCGGTGTCATAGACTTGAATTTGTCACAATCTATGAAGCGATGTACAGGTTGTTTGTTACAAATGGGACAAGAGTTATCTGTAGTGGTGAGGGTGTAGGTCTTGACCGATTTGTTCTTTGTGAAACTGGATGATGATTGAGGGTTTGGTTTGTTAAAAGAGTGAGTTGCTTTCGCCTGTGTCTCCAAGGCTTGAGATCTGATGTCTAAGTGTTTGAGTAGAGTGTTAAACTCAGGGACTTCATCCACTGACTGTGAGTGTAGCCAACTCTCCAAAGAGTGGCCATCCACCTTCTTCATGATGATGCGTGTGATGAAAGGGTTGCACGCCTTTAGGTCCATTCCTAAAGTCTGAAGATTATGAGTGATGTCTGTGACTGCTATTGAAAACTGAGAAAGTGTGTCTTTCGTTACATGAGTAATTGGGTGTAAATTCAAGAGTTTGTCAATAAACGAGAATATTATTTCGCGAGTGCGATCATAATGAGATTTGAGTAATTGTAAACAAATGGAGTAATTGTCATCGGTTATTGAGTAAGCCTGTATGACTAGAGCTGCAGCGCCTGACAAGCTCCCTTTCAAATATGATAATTTTTGAGCTTGGGTGAGTGAAGAATTTCTATCAATGGTGGCTGTGAACAGGTCTAGGAACGATTTCCATTGATCGTAATCTCCTGAAAATTTAGGCAAATTTAGAGTAGGTAAATGTACAGTAGGATGAATTGTGAGTTGAGTTGAGTTGATTTCCTGTGTAGTACTAGAGGGGGTTATTTGTGACAAAAGAATCTTAGCTTCTCTAATAGAGGTGACGAGTGAATTATGATGAGTTGTTATTTGGTCTTTTAAGTTTTCACCTCCTTCTATTGTGAATAATGCATGTTGAGAAGATTTTTTGATGATGTTAGATAAGTCACTTTTTAGTTTTGCTGCCTGTTCTAGTACGTCTACTAGTGTTGCCTTCTGAGGATTTTCCTCGAAAGAGGAGCATTGGAGCAGAAGCTCAATTTCTATCCCCAGAGCTTGTATCTCCCCTTTTACTGTGTCAAGAACTGATTTGGGTGGCATTGTGAAAGATTATGACTAAATACAATTAGTAAGAACAATTTGTATAATTACAACTAAAAATAAAATAAGAATAATGTAAATATAAAAATAAAAATAAAAATATATGATAATTTCAATAAAATTATTTGCCCTTTGTTTGGTGATGACTATACAGTGTAAGCAAGTTAGCAGTTTGGATCACGTCGGGGTCACCGGAAAAACTTAAATGGTTGAGCCAACTGATAGTCAGGGTAGAAAAAAGTTAGAAGAATTCAAAGTTCAACAAAATTAAAAAAAATATGCTAGGATTAAGAAATAATAACAGTGACTCCAAAAGAAGTTTTCAGTTGCTCCAGCGCACTTAAACTTTTAGCATGTTAGTTTTAATGTGATTAAATTATCACCATATTATGAAATTGAATTTAAATTAGAAGGTTCTTGCTTACCTCTGAAAGTCGAGAATAAATAAAAAAAATATAACAAGAAAATTATCTGAGAAAAAATTGCAAAGTCCAATTGAATTGTGAATATGAATTATGATTAGAAATTATCACTTTATTTTTATTATTATTAACAGGGTAAATTATAAGTTAATTAAACAGAAAGTATTTGAGACAAATAAACGAATGAATTTAAAATTAATTAATTAAATCTAATTAACAATTTTTCAATTAAAGTTATTAGTAGTAACAGGATTAAAAATGTTTAATTAAAATAAAACTTAAAATTAGAACTAATTAGCCATAAACAAGGCGGCCATATTTATTTATAAAAATAAATATAATAGGTAAATGGATTTGAGAAATTATTTGCGTAGAAGAGATGAAGTGTTCAAAAACAAATGGATTATATTTAATAAGAAGGGAGAGAGTTTTTCAGTAATTAAGGAAGAGTAGAAAAATGTATTAAAGAGTATAGGATCAAATAGGTTCACTTATCAATTTGTTGAAAAGGTCTGACGAATCCGTTGAATGTGAGAATTTCTTCCAGGCCAATCTGTACCAAAAATAAAACGAGTGTGTATTTCCTTCCAATGAAGTCGATACTGAGAGAGAAAATGGTACAGCTACCAGGAAGCAGAAGATTAGAGGTCCAGTTGTGGTGTTCTAACATAAATATCAACTCACTAGTTGATATTTTATCAATTTACAATTGATAAGGGAAAGAATGAACACCAGCAGCAAAAATATGAGAATAAAATGTGAGACTGGACTCTGATTAACAGAACATGATCTGCATAGATTCGATGATTACACAAGTGAATGAGAAAAATTGAGTATGTCAATAAACATAAATTTGTTTATGGCTGTTCCGGAAACGAGGCGCCTCCTACTTTTCATTTATCAAATTTGACATTTTCTTCAAATTGTGCCGCGCAAAAATCAAAACGATGATCACACATGCAATAAGCTCACGGTTGCGATTGGCGCAGCCAACTTCACGGGAGATGGACCAAACAGTAGGGATGTAATCAGATTTTTTTTTGGGGGGGGGGAGGGGGGCGTTCCAGATTGTTTTTTTATATATTATTTTAAAAATAAAACTAATTCCAATACCTTGGAAAACTCAAAATCGGAAAATCATAGATAGTTCATTCTGGTGTCAAAAATTTCTAAAATCAATAACTGATAAGATTTTGGACTATCACGCCTAAGGGGTTTCGTGACTATTTATCATTTTTATAAGAAAATTCTCAAACTATAGAGTCACTGTATAAGAGTCTGAAAAACTCTATCTCTGGAACTATATTGTTCATAAATTTCATTTTGCCATTGATTCAAATCGTTTTTTTTTAATTGAAAAACGATCAAAATTTAGGGTTTTTAGCTTCAGGATTTTCGGACATGAAATAAATTCAGAAAATCAAAAAAAAAAAAATCAAGATTTGTTTGTCTAATGAGCTGAAATGAAACGCACTTTTCTTCTAATTTAAGAATTGTTAAGTTTTTTTTTTAATTATAATTTAATATTGAAGGAGATAATAAAAGAGTGTGTCTTCTGTTGGAATTATAAATTTTATTTATAACGAGACTATAGTTTCGAGGGCTTTGCCCTCTTCATATAATTTATTAGTATAGTGTTTATATATTCATTGCTGGTCTATTCCAAACTAAGTATAAAAAGAGTGTGACCTTTTAAACATTATCTATTATCTATTTTGATTACTCACCGTTTTATTATTGTTATTTGTTTTTTTATATAATCTATTTTTGTGTTATATTAAGTTAAAATCCTTTTGAATAAATAAATAAATGAATAACAATTGTAAATTAAAAATGACAAATGTAAATTGAGAGCATCTGAGCTCATTGACATGTAGCTGATGATTAATTCATAGATACGACTTAGAAGATGGTACTTAGAGCCTCGACCAAAGTAAAACTCGCATCTGGCAATTTATAAGTACATATCTAATACATAGATAAGTGAAATTAAGTAACAGAGCTATTAGTTTTTAGATAGGTGACCATTTACAATTATTCCGAGCTGTTGGTTAATGACAACAAATAAATAAATTCATTTCTAACTAAAATGAAATTAAATGTCCAAGCGACCTATTATTATTTTAGACAGAAGATGGAAATGAGAATCTTTCAGCTTACTTTAAAATAGTGAAACTTGAAATTGAATTTTTTTACTTTCATTTTTATGGAATAAGTGAATTATTGCAATACTATCTCATTAAATCAAATTTTAGAAGTTTTGCTTTCCATAAAAATTAGTCTTTTATTTTTAGGGATCCATTTAAGAAGTAAAACGGAACCCTTTTAATGTCCTTATAATGTCTCTATGTCTGTCTGTTAGTCAGAACTAAATAAGAACTAAACTAAATAAGATACAAACTTGAAATTCATTCATTGCTGGTCGATTCCAAATTATAAAAGAGTGTGACCTTTTAAACGATATTATCTAATATCTATTTTGATTACTCACCGTATTATTATTGTTATTTGTTATTTTTTTATAATCTATTTTTGTGTTTAAGTTAAAATCCTTTTGAATAAATAAATAACAATTGTAAATTAAAAATGACAAATGTAAATTGAGAGCATCTGAGCTCATTGACATGTAGCTGATGATTAATTCATAGATACGACTTAGAAGATGGTACTTAGAGCCTCGACCAAAGTGAAACTCGAATCTAAAGACATTGGCAGTATAGACAAAATATATCAGTGGCGGTTGGTGACTTTTCAACCAGGGGATGTGTCCAAAAAACTACCCTTAATTTTTGAAATTTTATTTTAATCTTAGCTTTTTTTTTGAAAATTTCATCGAATACGGTATAATTTTCGTTATTTTTCAAATTGAACATAAGATTATTAAAAAAATATTTTGGGACCTTCACCCCAAACAGATACTGCTTTGTGTGAGTGAGGGTAGGAATCAGAAATTAAATCTTGTGACTTAAACTACATAGTCCCTGAGATGGAAATCGATCATCTTCTACAATGAAACAGCCTGTCTAATAAGAAAATCTTATTTTTCTCATAATTCTATTGCTATAAGCAAGCTATGACTTGTCTATAACACTCTTAGTTATTTCCGATCTTATATATTGAGAGTTTTTAGAAATAGATTAGTCCAAAGATTCCCGAATCATCTTTATTTATGCCTTTTTTGTATTATTGCTATTTTAATATTTTCTCAGTGAGAACAATTTTTATTCGACTCAAACTCGTCTGAACTTGTCTTTGACCTCATTGAACTGGAAGATATACAATGTAGGGCTTCAAACCTTCTATCAGCAACCTTTTCGGAAAAATTATTCATTTTAATTTTCCCCTTGAAAGTATGCAATAATTTTATTTCATTTTGAGAACCAATACACTTTTCAAAACAAAAAAATGTTTCTTATAGAAATATTTGAAATAACGGATAATAAATTGAAAATTTAAAGATCCTCGTGAATTTATGAAAATACTTTAAATGTTTGAAATTTTAAGGATTCACCGCATCCACAGCATCCTTGGACGGCACTCCACTGATATATTATAATTTTTTTTTGTTGCGTTTGAACCCTTGGGATCACGAAAAGCTTGATGTCTCTTTCTGGTTGAACCTTCCACGCCTCTATCTTTTTCCGGAACGTGTTATCGAGTTCCATGGTCAGGCTATGTAATTTTCCTGGTCGTATGAGTGTGTTGATGTTAAAGGTGCCCAGGTATATATGGATTTTTGGCGTTATTCTTCCATTGTTTCTTCCTTGATTTCGTGATGGTCCGGGTCCCCCAGAATCTGAATGCCCGATTGCCACTCGAGGGTGGGTGGATTGGTTACCACCTGGGGTAATCTTGTTTTGCCTCTCACGATTCATGGTTGCTTGTTACGAAATTTTGTCCTGCGCATGCGCGAGGTTTTGTAGAACCAGAGATTGTCAGTTTCTGGAGCCGAGGGGCCGGTTTTTATTATTTTCAAATAAATTCACTTTGCTTCTTGCTGAGATCGAACTGATGAAGTCTAGGTTGATGTTCTCCTAATCGGATTAGAAAAGTTGGTGATTTAACCGATTGCTCTACCGACCTCTCATGATATATTATAACATAATAAAAGAAAATTATTTTCTTAATTATTATTTACTATTATAGCTATTAGTTCCTGAAACACCGAGCAATGCTCGGTAATTTTTTGATTCAATTAAAAGCGATATATTAATATTATTTTTAATTTTAAATCGCAGCCAAAATAAAATAAAAATAAAACCTTATTTATATTTTTACCAACATTTTGACCCGCTATGGCCATCATCAAGACATATCACTGGACACAAAGTTTTCAATATAATTACAATTATAAATATTCAAACAACAAGTTGTGAATAATTATTTTAATTAACAAAAAACCCATCAAAAACAACTTACCCGAAGATGAGGCCGCGACAGATCGAATTGTCGACATAAAAACCCCCTAACCAGTGAATTTCATCCAAATCGTTAAAGCCGTTTTCGAGAAACCGATTCTCTCTCTCTAATATATATATATATATATATATATAAATAAATACAAGAATTGCTCGTTTAATATTATAATAAGATAATACCAGTGGCGTACCGGGGGAGGGGGTGATTATAAATTATTTTATTATACCGGTGGCGTACCTGGGGGTACCGGAGTCCAAATGGTTGTAGCCCTGGCAGCACGTAGCCGCCGAAGGCGGACTTCGCAGTTGGTATAAAATATATTAGGAGTATTTTCTTGGGGACGTGCTGGAATTTGGTAGGTAAACCAGCCCAAAAATAATCAAAAAGGCAATTTACAAATAAGACATTTATTGGAAAGTCATTTGCAAGCTTTTTAAAAACAAGTCTCTTTTAATAGTGCTTGTGTTTGTGTTGGCAACTTAACATCCAAATAATTTTTTAACACTGAAAAGACTGGGAAGATACTTCCGAAACGTCGGCTTTGCAAAAAGGTTGCAAATAATTATTTGATTCGAGAATTGCTCGTTTTTGTCCTGAACGAATCTTAATTAAATTTCATAGTAATGCAGCTGTTGAAGCTTTTATTTTTGTGCATTTGACGTGATTAAAATTTGAATTTTTTGGGAAATCAGACATAATTAATTATAATTAAATTATAATTGATAATTATAATTGTGATTTCCCTAAAAATTCAAATTTTAATCAAATTAATCAACACAAAAATAAAAGCTTCAACTGGCGTCATTCACAATTGAAAGTGTTGGGGGGGGGGGGTCATTCCGTGCAGGATTATAAAAAGAGCAATTTTCAAATCAAATAATTCATTGGGGGTTTTATTTGCACCTTTAAAAGCCGACGTTTCGAAGAAGCTGCCAGTACTTATTGAACACGAACAAATAATACAATACGACTACGACGTTTCGATCGACGGATTCTGAGATTGTTCTCAAATATAAGTACCCACTCCGATTTTAGGTTAACTGCTCATACTTGAGAACGATCGCAGAATAAGCCGATCGAAGCGTCGTAGTTGTTTGTATTATTTGTTTTTGTTCAATAAATAATTATAATTAATTAAGTGTGATTTAAATAAAAAGAGGCCGTTCATAAATTATGTAACTCAAATTTCAAGATTTTTAGACCCCCCCCTCCCCGTCACCCCGTATCACATTCTGTCACATTTTCATTGAGCCCCTCCCCTGTATTGTACGTCACACTATCACCCTATAATTTTATCTTTGACTTTTGTGACATTACAATTTTCAAGATCTCCGGGCCCCCTGTCACAAAATTTGAGATGCTCCCTCCCCCTTAATGCGTGACCTAATTTATGGACGTTTCCAAATTCAAATTTTAAATTTCATAGTGTTACAATATTTTTAATGCAAAAATTGATTAATAATCATATTTTTAATTTTAAATTTGTATCCACACATACTATATATTTGTAAGGTTATAAGATTGTTTTAAAAATTTAATTAAAATTTTTGCAAAGTATATATGTGATTTGACAAATCAATTCTCCATTGGCATCGTTTTAATGCAACGTTTTCGCAAGGACTTTCGTTTCCATTAAAAGTGTCAACTGCCAAGATGAAGGCCTATTGAATGGCCAGCCACCCGGGACCCTCTGGGCTACAACCCAGCCACAAACCAGATTTCAATAAAGTATGTACCATGTTTTTAGGCATAGAAATGACAAATCAATAATCTATGATCCCTTCCTGGATAGATTCTCGCCGTCCAGCAGATCGGATTCCGACAGAGTCGGGAAATCTGAAAAAGTAGTCAACTTATAACCAATTTTTATTTTCTTGGTTTAATATTCATTATTAATTTGTCTCATCTACTGCATATAAGTGCTCAAAAGTTCAAATTTTCCACAAACAAATTGTAAGTACCATGCTTTCTAATTATTTATTTGTTAAAACTTATAACTTTACTATTAATAATACTACTTCTATCTCAATAATATATTATTTTCATAAAATTCATGGGTAATTTTTATTTTTCTGGGGAATAAATATATTTATATATTTTCAAAATTTGTTCGACTTTTTAATGATTTTGTAATTTATTTAACGATATATTATTTGATCTATAAAGTTGATTATAGTACAAAGGTTTATTTTATAAATACAAAGTAGTTTACGAAATTTCACCTCATTAGCTTAAAATTTTTACAGTTTAGTTTTTCTAATTTTACACCCTTATTAGTTTTGATTGACACTATTTTCTTAATTAGGTAATTTTTTTTAAGTATTTAGTTGATTTTTTGAATATATTTTTCGAAATATTTTTAAATAATTTGGTGTTGGCAACCCTTGGAACAATAGTCTAGTTAGTAGGAGTGGGGGGACTGGTATTTAGATAACCAATTTTTATTTTCTTGGTTCAATATTCATTCTGCTCTACATTTGTTTACACTTAAATACCTACACAAAAGTTTCACTTTTCAGAAACAAATTGTAAGTACCATGCTTTGTAATTATTTATTTATTTTTTTTAAACATAACTTTACTATGAGCTTGGCACTTTAATATCAAAATTATTTTCCTAAAGTCCATGATTTTTTTGTTTTTTTATTTTTCACCCTTAATAGTTTTAATAGACACATTCACGAGCATAAGAGTAATATCAGTAGCTATATAATTTTCCCGCAACCATCAAAATTTGCAGATACTCTTCTACGATCCCGGTAAAGGAAGATTTGCTAAAAACTAGGAGGGACAGCGACCCCAGTTCCACGATCTCTTACCTTCCCATTATACTACCGGGAGTATGTCCCAATTTTTTTTTTTAACGTGTGAAAATGCATTTACGCAGACCAACTAATTGTTGGTACTGTGGGACTCGACTGTCCTAACATAAAGAAAAGAACAGTAATACCCACTAAAAACACACGTTTATTGCGCCTGAGGGGCAGGCGTCACCCTTTCATTGAAATCTTCCGCTGACCTTATCCGATTCCTAAAGGTGTTCTGGGACGACGGATAAATTGTGTGGTTTTGTTGAACTTCCAAAACCCGGCGAGACCCCCTACCACAACTCTAGATGAAAGTATCTTCAATTCCCTCTTCAGCAGTATACCACTGCTAGTGAGATCTTTCGCGGATCTGGCGGACCAAACCCCTCGATAATTAAGGGTAATAGACCCGAATCTCACTGTTTCCACATTATATCGCCTCTTTATGCTCTCCTCAAGCTCCTTATACTTATCTGCCTTTGTTGCGTGAGCTTCATCAAGTTTGATGTGCTCACTAACAACTTGGGCGTCCAAGCAAAGGGCCGAGTCACCAAGAACAGCGATAAGGTCAGGTTTTCGTAGACCATGTGTAGTGGAAACAAAGTGAGGCTCTTCGTCTACTAAAGAGGATTTGGTCATTAGTGTTCGCTTGACGTAGGCCACTATGGCATCGTGGCGTTTAATACGCGATCTATGCGTACGGTGGCACTGCTGGAGTATGTGGTTTAGAGTCTCGACAGCAGCGCATCCACCACGACACGACCGATCTTTTGGTCGCCCCCTAGCCGTCCGCGATCTCGTAGGAAGGGCATTTATCCTTAGTTTCACCGAGTTCACAAAGTCCCTGCCACTAAGGAATCTGCTACCCTCGGTGATCCAGATATGTTGTTGAGGCACCCTCCCAGATTCACGAAGGCCTCTCCCATCGAACGATGCGTAGAGCAGCCTTGACCATCTAGCTTCCAGTTTTATCTTTGTATCTAGAGTCACCTCTCCATCCATGAGGCGCCGAGTCGCACGGTTTATTTGGTCGCTCAGGAAATTCTGTGGGATATCCCGCTCTGTTGTTGTTTCCCCGGACATCATCTTCTTGAGTCTAAACACACGATGCATGGGCATTAACCATCTAACTGATGGAATGGATAGCCCGCCATCTTTAGCGCTGGCGTGGAAATACGCGTTCGGCGCATCGTGTGGCAGATCAAGCCATTTTCTGCAGGCACTCCTTACGATGACATCTATCTTCTTTAAGCGTCCAAGCGTTGAACTACCCAAGGTCAAAAGATGGTACAGACCTGGGAGAACCACAACCCGGAGCGCAAAGAGCCGTTGTTGAGGCTTAAGAGGAGCTTTAGTCAGAAGATCAATTGCTCCTTTCAGCTTGATGTCTGGCCTAATTGTTGTTCGACCTTCCGGTGTAAAAGGAATGCCCAGATATTTGAACTCGTCTTCTCTTGTCAAAGATGGTAATTGTGCTCCATTACAGACAAATTTCTGGCCTGCATCTATGACCGACTTTTTTAAATTAGGTATGTTCTTCATACATAATGTGAAGGATTTTCCCCTGTTAGTGCTAAGAACGCATTTTAACAGGAATTCCGACTAGAGTCCCATTGGAGTTTGCGCAAATAATAACATGTCATCGGCGAACATTGGGGCATTAAGATGGCCATCGGAATGGCTCTCACTTGCCTTGACGTGATCCCATCTGGTCCGGGGCTGGTGCTGGTAGCCGGGAAATTCTTAGCTATCTCTTTGGCGGCTATAGGCTCCCACAGTTGTTCATTTGTGGGGCGTGGTTTTTCCATTCCAGGAGACACCAGACTGCCACTTGTCATGGTGGTCTTCCAAAACTTCACCATCGCCTGCTGCTCAGGTGCTATAGTAGCAGATGTCTCATCTATATCAGATCCTCATATACACCCCATGTGGAAGGCAATGAGAAACCACCACATTGCAAATCCCGAGAATATGCATCATGACGATTTCTCTTCGAGTAAAAAATTCCGGGAAGTATACTAGCCCCTCGTTCGGATCTCCGGGAAGGGGCTACCCGAGGAGAGACCATCATAAAAAGAAAAAAAGTAATGACTTTCTACGAGTCGGATCGTGGAATGTTAGGACGCTAACGGGAGTAGATAAACTAGTGAATTGGAAGCGGGAAAATGGATAGACACAAATTGGACATTATAGGGATTAGTGAAATGAAATTGTCCGCCCCCGTGGTGTAATGGTCAGAATAACTGACTGGCAACCCGGAGGTCTCGGGTTCGATTCCCGGCTATACCCAGACATTTTTTTCTGTAAGTATAGGGTCTGGTAATAAAAATTAAGTGGGAGATAAATTTAACCGAATTTATCGCGCGGAGAATTTACCACTGCTCGAAGCCCCTAAAACCTTAGTAAATTGGATATTGAATTGTATCTAAGTTTCTGAGATTGGCTCGTGATCCCGGCTTCTTTTCCTTCTACTTTGTTCTTTTCACGATTGAGGGGCCAGCCCATACAAGCTCTTTAGGGGATCCACCTTCTGGTGTATCTCCTTCTCTCAT
This sequence comes from Forficula auricularia, assembly GCA_024734495.1. NCBI lineage: Eukaryota > Metazoa > Arthropoda > Insecta > Dermaptera > Forficulidae > Forficula > Forficula auricularia. The sequence goes on from JALMQS010000070.1 coordinate 19,999,492, forward strand.
CAATATCATTAAAAAAAAAAAAAAAAAAAAAATGAGATATCCAGAAGAGGGAGATTTTTGGTTTGAAAACAGCACATAGAATCATTCACACGGGAGAGCAGGAGTGGGCATTATTATAAATAAAAAAATAGGGCAAAGGGTAAAGAATTATCTACAGGTAAGTAAAAGGATTGTTATGATCACAGTGGATTCGAAACCGAAAGATACTGTGATAATCCAGGTATACATGCCTACTACATCATATGAGGACCAAGAAATAGAAGAAATCTACGAACAAATTGAAGACTTCATGAAGGGCGTTAAAGGGGATTGGAATGCAAGAGTAGGAAAAGGCAAAGAAGGAAATGGTGGTCTGATGCCTGACAACTACGACTCCCACTGCCCCTTACGTTTCGTAAACTACAATAAAAACAATTGTAGTTTCCAGAAGAATAAAATAGAAAAAATAGAAAATCCAAAATGTGGTGGGCGAACAAAGTCTAGGAAATAGGAATGAAAGGGGCGAAAGATTAATTGAATTTTGCATTAAGCACAGTCGAGTAGTAGCAAACACACTCTTCCAACACCATCCAAGAAGGATCTACACGTGGAAAATGCCGTTAGACAAGGCGAAATCTCAAATAGATTACATATTAGTCAAAAAAAGATTCAGAAATCAAGTAAAGGACTGCAAAAGCTATCCTGGGGCTGATATATCTAGTGATCACAATCTAATTGCAATGAAATGACAACTAAAATTTAAAAAACTATTAAAAAAGGGGGGTGCGGGTCGCGAAAAAACTGAGATATATCTAAATGAAAAAATAAGGACTTGTACCCTCTCAGGTACTTTTCCAGTTGTACCCTTTCAGGTACTTTCCCATTCTTTATTATAATAGCAGGTATAGCTTCCCTTCAGCTGGTTCAAAACTCAAATTTTTCAATTTGTTGAAAATATTAATTCTTAGAACAACTTCTCCTCTTCCCCCTACTTTCCCCTCACCACATACATTTCAAAAAAAATTTAAAAAAATTGTTATTTGTAAAATTATTTTTCCAATGTATAATCAGTTTTCTTTGACTCCTGATGATGGGCTCACCCCCGAAATATATCGAATTCAAAACTCAATTTTGTTTTATTTCTTTTTTGTGAAACCTACCTCGCATCTTGCTCAAGTTTTATTATTATATTAAAATGTTTCACCTAGAACGAACACCTAACTCCTTAAAAGTTATTTCTTAATATTTCCAGATTCCAATTTAAAAATGAAAACATGTACCTAGTCTTGTTTTTTAAATGTCCGTCAATGATCTTAGTTAATTATTTCACTTCTTTGTTCTTAAAAGAAATCTGTAAGAAAAGTAAATTTTAATTTTTTTTCTATTTTATTTAAGAGTGACTGAATAAAACTGCTTTGGTTGTTTTTATAAACGGTAATAAAATTGCTTTATTATTTACACTTTACTTCAAAATAAAATTAGGCATACTCTGAAAATGAAAAGGGGCGATAAGGTGTTAGTCAACATCCAGAAAGGGGCGATGGGCCACAAAAGGTTGCAAAATACTGGGCTAGAATTTTCATTTTGGAACCTCCTTCCATTTTGAGTGGTTGTTTTTGCATTTCTAGCCTTTTTGGGGCCCACAGAATATGTATAAGCAAAATTTGGTTGAGTTTGGTCGAAAGGGCTAGAATTTTCATTTTTGATCCCCCCCCCCTTATTTTTTGTCTGATAATGTTTAAAACACACTGAAAAAAATTGTTTTATGTTCTTTTCAAAAATATATAGTTTTTTTTCTAGTTAAATTTTTTCATTTTTTTATACCTCTTCAAAATGTAGATCTTTGTGGCCCACCCTGAATTTTCTATATCCAGCAACGAAAACCGTCAAATGCAGCTTAATAAAAGAAAATTGTGTTTTCCATACACACCTGGGGCTAAAAATAAAAGTCTAGGCGATATTTTTACTTAAAATTTAAATAAAAAAGTTCAAATTGCCGGAAACAGACTTTGAATTAGGTATTTTTTTTTTATTTTAATTTATTTTCGACGGCAAGAGGCCTTTTCAAATTGGTTACATTTAAACATAATATTATACATACATGATGTAGAAAGACAGAGAGATACAATAGGTAATATGTTAAGTGAAGATAAATTCTGTAAATAAGAAACAAATGAACTTTGAACTTTAAAGCTTAATCATAATATATCGTATTTTTTTTAATTTCTTAGGTATAATATAATATAAAAGAACTAGAGATTGTCATCTACAAAATCAAATTTGTCATGGGTAATTTTTATCACATGACAGAAGAACGAAATGGATCCACATGACAGGGTGGACAATTGACCCAGATTAACACAACACTTCTGTCATGTAATAAAAAGCAATACCATGACAATTAGGATTAATAATAAGTTTGCTGTATTTGATTCGATCGCGAATCGAATGCAGATGGTTTTTGTCAAATATTAAGTGAAAATAATATCCGAATTTAGATATTTATAAATTGAAAGTTTTTGTGCCGAGAGTAGCAGAATTTTTATATATTGAAGGAGACAATAAAAGAGTGGTCTTCTGCTGGAATTATAAATTTTATTTATTTATAACGAAGACTATAGTTTCAGAGGCTTTGCCCTCTTCATCAGTCAATTATAATTGATTCACAGGAATTAATTTATGAATGAAAGGTTAAAATTTTTCTTGTGGCCGAGTTAAGAATTAATCAGGTGGCAAAGTTAAGGATTGAATTCATTCATTAACGCCACCTACAGCCAAAATAAAACAAGTATAAATTTCAATTCTTAACTTGGCCACAAGAAAAATTTTAACCTTTCATTCATAAATTAATTCCTGTCAATCAATTGTAATAGACTGATGAAGAGGGCAAAGCCCTCGAAACTATAGTCTCGTTATAAATAAATAAAATTTATAATTCCAGCAGAAGACACACTCTTTTATTGTCTCCTTCAATATATATTTCTAACTTGAAACAGTGAAGTTAATTTTCTCATTAATATATCAAAGAATAATTAACACATTTTGTAAAAATCGCAATCAAAAACCATTCTCGTTAATGTGTTAATTATTCTTTGATATATTAATGAGAAAATTAACTTCACTATTTCAAATTAGGATTTAATAGATTGTGTTTTTTTAAATTCAAAGCTTTCACTATTTTATTTTTAGTCATATCAGCATAGAAATTTTTCTTGTGCTGTATTTTCTATTTTTATTGAGTTTCGAAATAAAAAGTGTTTTTATTATTTCTAAAAATTAAAAAACCTACATAGCTACTTGCTTTGACCTGAACATTAGTCAAAATCTCCTTTTTATGTAAAGGTGCAATTCCACAATTAATTCCAAAACTTTATATTATAAAAGAAATCTCAACAGATTACAAGATAATATGTTTTTTAAGTCAAAGTGTATTCTCTATACTTACCTATTAAAAACGTTATTTGCAATAAATCATAAAAAATTCAAACGTGTCTGGTCTGGGGACACCCGAAGTTCTTTACGTTATTTTAAAAATATTAGAGTTTATAAAATACGGGCAAAAATTTTATCCCCCTTAAAAAATCACACTCCTAAAATACTGGCTATTATTAATAATTGTATAACTCCATTATTTTCTTGAATATATTAAATATTTTAAATCCAAATGTGTATAAAATTACTATCTTTAGTATTTTAAAGTTGAGAATTATTTAAATAACGCTAGGTATATGAAATTAATATTATATAAAAATTTTACATTATCTAATCAAAATAAATGAATAACTACTTTATGATTAAAATGACAATTTTTTATAGGTTTTTTTATTCAAGATTTCGGATTTAAATATTTTTTTTTTATTTCTGGCTTGCCCTTCCCCTCCACTGTAATTTCCTGGGGAAATTTTTCACAGGGGTGGTTTCCCATTACCTTCCCCTGAAGGGATCAGATTAAACCCGGTCAAATATTTGTTTACAATTAAGCAGTATAAAAGCGTGGGTGCTTTTAACTTTATATAAGCATTTTGAAGTGGTGGTTAATTGAATACTATTTTAAGGAGGTTCTTTCGCGACAATCCACACAAAATTTTTTAGCCTCGTAACCACTCTATAAATATGAACGGTGCTATGGATCATTTCCAAGCCATTGATCTTATATCCCCTCTATTAAAAATAATCGCCAAACTATGTTTTTTTTTATTTTTTATCAAAACTACGAGGTAAATAATTTCATTTTTTTTTAAGTTACTCCGAATATATTATTCTAACAAATATTAGTTTTTCATCAAGATGGTGAAAGTCCTTCAATGAAAAAAAAATAATGATAATTTCCCCACCCTTTCCCAATCTACCATATGTAAAAATTTCATTTTTAATTGTAATTATTTCATGTTTGGTGTCGTAAATCGTCTTCAAATTTTAACAGTGTCTCTATTGTGCTTTTAATGAGTAATATTCCAAGTTTCGAAGACTTCTTGAATTTTTGCATTTGTGAAAGAACTAGCTTAATTTTTTTTTTTAATATATTTTTATCAGATACAAATTTATATCTCGCTTGGAAAAACAACACGAGGTTTTGATCCGAATATAATACCATAAATAAATAAATAAATAAAATTGGTTATTATTGTTTTTGGCTCTCCCTTCTAAAACGATGTAATGCAATGTAAAAATATGTGTAATGAAATATGAGACACTCGTTGCAATGCACAATCCATGATAAATACTCCCCAAGCAACGATCGTTGATTATGGGGGGGGGGCTGCGCCCTCAAGGGGAGCCCTCGTTCTTTTTCGCCGCCTCCGCTTAATCATCGCGTCCTGGCAGTTTCTACTTAGAGCCAACTTGGAAATGATAATAGGAAAAGAAAATGAAAATAGAAAGAGATATGAAGAAATTTCATTTTCTGAGTGGTCCATACAGCATTCCAAATGAGGCCAAGATGAAAACCAAAACACACCGAGTTCTTTTCATTAAGTTTATTTCACCTCCGCCTCTTTTCTCGCTTCTCTGTTTCCCTTGATCATCTTTGGGTTTTGCTAAGCTTCTCTCCATTTCATCACGGCGTACGATATTTTTGTCGGGTGCTTAGTGGAATGCTGATCAAGTTCCGTTCATTTTCCCTCTGGAAAAAAAGGGCAGTCGGGTTAATTAAAACAAGTATCGATGCTGTCTCTGTTGCAGGTTGCAGAGGAAGACGGCCGCGAGATGAATAAGCAGTGTCCATCTGAATGGGAGTGCGTATGCCAGACAATGACCAGGCACTTATTGGTTAATTTCAACAAGTCAAGTGGACCAGAGGTTTCTCGGCACGAATTGAGCCATGAAAACGATCTGCAAGACTCGACTTTTTTCGAATCATCGTCATCGAGGTCAAAGAGACCGCCGGTTGGACATGGAAAACAATCTCATGTTATCTTTATTAAATTATGATCCATCGCGCATTCGTCTTTGGATTTTGGTCTAAGGTATAAGGCTATTAGACGGTCAACTTAGGCCAAATGGTTTCGATGACAGGCAAGCCCAGAGAAGTTCAAGTTACACGTTTTGATTAACAAGACAGAAAATAGCAATTACAATAATCTTTAATCAACTTAAAGATACGGTTTATATTGAGTGTGGTAACTGAGAATGGGGCTCTGGAGTCGGTAACAAAAACATTCGACTTCGACAAAATTAAATACCAAGACATTTTATAGTATGTAATAAAAAATTTGAAAATAAATTCTTGATGGTTTTATTAAATTATATATCTATATATATAAATACCAATTGAAAAACGTATAATAAAGATTCAAAACATTTTGTGAGATATTCCATTTTATCGATTGGAAATTTGAAAAATAGTTGTTTTACGAAAGAATAATAAAACTATAGCTAGATAATAGTTTATTAGATAGTTGCTATTTTTATTCTTTTCTAGAGCAATTTTTCAAATTTTCAATTAATATCAAGGAGAATTGTTTGTTGTTTGGAATTTTTATTAAAAGCAATTTTCTTTTGTTTTCATTAAGAATTGTATGTATTTTATGTATTAAAAAAAAATAAATAAAAAAAGTATTTAAGCGAATGATTCAAAATTTGAATCTAAATTCGTTACATTTTTTCGAACTCCGCATCCACAGCTCTGATTGAGATTCGTCAAAATATTGAATACGCAAATATAAATACATATCGAGTATCTAAATCAAATTATTATTAAATAATTTAGTTAGTGTTACATTTAAAAAGTAGTTAAAATGTATTTAATTATAATTATGGGATTTAGAGTTTTTATGAACTCGGCGAAGGAAGCTGATTTGATCAGATTCTATGTGAATATTGTTATTTTTATATGCATGTGTTTCTGTGTGTAGCAGGCTCGTGTAGGCGTCGGATTATAGTCGGTCTAATTTTTTCTGTAAGCCTGACTTAAACTTGGATCCTGATTCGTAGACAAGAACTCTACCCACTTGATGAATGAATGATAGAGCATCCCTTGAGGCAGGGATAGATATTTTAGAGGCGAAATGGGAAAGAAAATGGGAAGAGTAAGATTCGAGAACTTTTCTAAATAATGAAAGATATGGGATGTGGGGATTTTAGAAAAGAGAAAAAGTTGATAAGGGATAGAGTCGAGTGGTCAAACTACTCTTAGGGCCGGTTTATGACGGATTGTTAACAATTTGTTAAGTTGACAAACGGTCAAATGTTAGTATTCACCAAATGCCCGGTCCGGATGGCCAATCAAATGAAAGAGCCTGTCATCTGATTGGCCATCCGGCCGGGAATTTAGTGAATACTAACGTTTGACCGTTTGTCAACTTAACGGTCAAACGTTTATAAACTTAACAAAGTGTTAACAAAAGGTCAAACGTTAGTATACTTAACGGTCAAACGTTTATAAACTTAACAAAGTGTTAACAAAAGGTCAAACGTTAGTATTCACCAAGTGTCCGGTCGGATGGCAAATCAGATGAAAGTGAGTGTCATCTGATTGGCCATCCGGCCGGGCACTTGGTTAATACTAACGTTTGACAGTTTGTCAACTTAACAAAGTGTTAACAAACCGTCATAAAACCGAGCCTTTAGAACTGTACTTGATGATGAAGTTTTACTTTTAAATGGAACCCTAAAATGCAGTGGAATACAAAATACCAATTATTTTCTCTGTATTCTAGCTAGTTGCGAGTTCCAATTACAAGTGTAATTGGTAACTTATATTTCGATTATTTGAAAATGATTACTGCCCATTTCTAATTCTTTTTCTATTTGATCTGTACAATAATTCTACTCTAGAAGATTTCACTAATGAAGAAAGCGTTTAACATGCACTAGGATTTATATTTAAGGAGAGAGCATATGGGAATATGCGAAGAGCCTTTGGAACCCCTGCAGCTATTTTCCTCCAAGCCAGATTCGCATTTCATTTGGACTCCCCGCTAAACTCCATTAATTTTTCCATTTCCATACATATTTAATTTATGATATTATTGTGCTTGCTGCCAGGGTAATTGTGTTAATAAATAAACAGATTAGCATCTTGCAGGAGAGGAGCTTTATGTTGACTGATGGTGAGAGAGATACTCAAAAAAGGGTTACCTGCTGCTGGTTACTACTCTTCGTGACCATTAGCGATTCCTTCATTGAGCACCAATTTATGAGAATTGATAACAGATTCAATATCCGATTTCCATTTTTAGGCGATTTTTTTTATGAAATTCGAATAGAAAGGAATTTTCTATTTTTTGTTTTTATTTTATTTTTCAATTGGAACAGCGATCGAGATGAAATGGTTTCTCTACCGGTCCAGCTCTTTGTCTAAACAATGAACGTTTAATGGTTTAATGGCAGCAGCATAGAGGGACGGAGAGTGGGTGCAAGCAGAAAAGAGATCATCTCGTCCCATCAGGATATCGATTATTATTCATCCAAAATCAAGACCAAATTATGATTAGAGGCAGGGGTATAGGGATGAGGGCTCAAGGGTTCCAACCCCCCCCCCCCTCAAACATCGACTTGATGAATTTAAATAATCCTAATTATTTTAAACTAAAATTCGTATTCAAAATTTTTTAAATAATTATATATATTATAAAGAAAAAATTATTTAATGATTGTATCAAATATTAAAAAATACAAATCTTTAAAAAAAAAAAAACAATCAAGAACACGTTTATTTGATACCAAACGTTTCGGGAGAATTTCTCCCTTTTTCAATGGTAGGTGAATTTATAAAAAATTTTAGAGGAAGCAGTTTTTTTTTTTTTTTTTTTTTACAAATTTACTTACCATTGAAAAAGGAGAAATTCTCCCGAAACGTTTGGTTCCAAATAAACGTGTTCTTGATTGTTTTTTTAAAAGATTTGCATTTTTTTATATATTATATATATTTTTACAATAAAGAAACTTTATTGAAAGTTTTTTGCCGAGAATAGCAGAATTTTTATAAATTGAAGGAGACAATAAAAGAGTGTGTCTTCTGCTGGAAAAATAAATTTTTAATTTATTTATAACGAGACTATAGTTTCGAGAGCTTTGCCCTCTTCATCATTCTATTACAATTGATTCACAGGAATTAATATATGCGAATCTTATGAATCAATTGTAATAGATTGATGAAGAGAGCAAAAGCTCTCGAATTATACATTTTTAATTTATTTATAACGATACTATAGTTTCGAGAGCTTTTCCCTCTTCATCAGTCTATTCAATTGATTCACACGAATTAATGTATGCGAATCCTGTGAATCAATTGTAATAGACTGATGAAGGGGGCAAAGCTCTCGAAACTATATTCTTGTTATAAATAAATTAAAAATTTATAATTCCAACAGAAGACACTCTTTTATTGTTTCCTTCAAAGAAACTTTGTATTCAGATAATTAAAAAAAATTGATCTCTAATCATTAATTATTAATATAATTAGTAATTAATCATGTTTAACTTTTTCTATTTAATATTTTTACTTTATCCAATGCGAAGCATGGGAGAAAGTATTGCAATCGGTCGCGCGGCAAGCGCGACTTCAACGGGTCCTCGGGTAAAGACTACGGAACCCATGAACTCAATTAAGGTCACAAATTGAAGTATTCAATGAGATTGAATTTCAGCACGTGGCGGTTTTGCCAAAAGTTACCTGGAATCTCGCCGGGAGGCCAAAAAGTGCCATTTTTTTTGGAAGTGCGTGGGGATGGATGGATGGATGGATGGATGTATGTTATCGTTTTTTTCGTCCACGATTTTTTCCACACCTTTGCACCGATTGAAATGAAATTGAAAACCTACCATCATTTTAACAAAATAAAGCGCTGATTAGTTTTTGGTACATATCGGCCCACAAACATTAGTATTATACAATATTATTTATTAAATTTCTTCCAGAACTTAGTTATCAATTAAATAATTCTAATAGTTATTAAAATTATTGTTTTATTATATTTGTGACAAAACCAACCCTTCAATTTAATGAAAAACATTATTTATTTCAGTACTTTTTTAGTTTTTTCTAAATATTTTGAAAATGACTTAACCAATTTTGATGAAATTTAATATCCTAATTAAGTACCTTGGGGACGACAAAAAAGGTTAAATAAAGTTTTTAGTAAAATTATATTTTAAAGTACTTTACGCTAAAGTAAGATTTTTGAATTCTTTAAAATTTATTCATTTGATCTGTTTATGGTAATATAGGATTCATTTAACCTAAGTAGAGTGGATAGGCTTTTCTCTGTGAAATGCTAAAAATTTGGGAGGAAAGTTTATAAGTAACCATAGCAACTGCGTTCTTTTCTTATCCGTTACCTTTATAGAGGAATCGACTTAAAACCAAAAATAGCGATTGATTCTCATCTAGTACTTGAGGAATAACCATTCTATATTGGATTTTGGACGTTTCGGTTTTTATTGGTAACCATTGCTGAAGACATAGAGGAATCGACTTTAAATCAAAAATAGAAATTGATTCTCATCTAGTACTTGAGGAATAACCATTTTATATTGGATTTTGGACGTTTCGGTTTTTATTGGTAACCATTGCTGAAGACATAGAGGAATCGACTTTAAATCAAAAATAGCAATTGATTCTCATCTAGTACTTGAGGAATAACCATTTTATATTGGATTTTGGACGTTTCGGTTTTTATTGGTAACCATTGCTGAAGACATAGAGGAATCGACTTTAAATCAAAAATAGTGATTGATTCTCATCTAGTACTTGAGGAATAACCATTCTATATTGGAATTTTGACGTTTCGGTTTTTATTGGTAACCATTGCTGAAGACATAGAGGAATCGAGTTAAAATCAAAAATATTGATTGATTCTCATCTAGTACTTGAGGAATAACCATTATATATTGGAATTTTGACGTTTCGGTTTTTATTGCTAACCATTGCTGAAGACATAGAGGAATCGATTTAAAATCAAAAACGGCTATTGATTCTCATCTAGTACTTGAGGAATAACTATTCTATATTGAATTTTTGACGCTTCGGTTTTTATTGGTAACCATTGCTGAAGACATAGAGGAATCGACATAAAATCAAAAATAGCGATTGATTCTCATCTAGTACTTGAGGAATAACCATTCTATATTGGATTTTTGACATTTCGGTTATTATTAGTAACCATTGCTGAAGACATGGAGGAATCGACTTAAAATCAAAAATAGCAATCGATTCTCATATAATACTCGAGGAATAACAATTTTACATTAGATTTTTGACGCTTTGATTATTATTGGTAACCATTGCTGAAGACGTGGAGGAATCGGCTTAAAATCAAAAATAACGATCGATTCTTATCTAATACTAGAGGAATAACCTTATTAAATTCCATTTTTGAAGTTTTGACTATTAATGGCAACCTCTACTGAAAACGTGGAAGAATCGACTTAAAATCAAAAAGACTAAATTCTTTTTTGGTAAACAATTCAAGTTTGAGTTGTTTGCCATAAAAGAATTTAGTATTTTTGATTTTAAGTCGATTCTTCCACGTTTTCAGTAGAGGTTGCCATTAATAGTCAAAACATCAAAAATGGAATGCAATAAGGTTATTCCTCTAGTATGAGATAAGAATTGATCGTTATTTTTGATTTTAAGCCGTTTCCTCCATGTCTTCAGCAATGGTTACCAATAATAATTGAAGCGTCAAAAATCTAATGTAGAATTGTTATTCCTCGAGTATTAGATGAGAATCGATGGCTATTTTTGATTTTAAGTCGATTCCTCCATGTCTTCAGCAATGGTTACTAATAATAACCGAAACGTCAAAAATCCAATGTAGAATGGTTATTCCTCGACTATTAAATGAGAATCGATCATTATTTTTGAATTAAAGTCAACATGAACTGCAAATTGCAAGTGATATCTGATTAATAATGAAGGAATAAACATATTATTTTTTATTGTTAAAGGATAAATAATTAATATATCCAGTACACACCAAGCCAGCAAAACATATTAATATTTCAAATGAATTTGGATAAAGTTTAGCAACGATCCGTTGCAGTTTATTTTAATTTGAATCAATACTTGAAATCAGTTTGCTTGGACTTCTTTTTTCTTATTTAGAATGTTCGAGTTTTGTAAATTAAAGCACAATTTTGAAACAAATTTTTGTCTGTTTGATAATTCATTATGAGCATTTTTTTTTATTTATTTAATGTCACCGGAAACAAAGCCCATTTAGACAGCACATAAGTAGAGTGTTAGTAGGGTTAGTGAGGGAGCCGAGTTTTCAGTCGGTAGAAATTTTTATTTGTCAGCCAGGATCGAACCCCGAACCTCCACTCCGCCATTGTCATAATCGATCGATGCCGAAGCGAGGCCAGTGCGTTAGCTGACTGAGCTACCCGACTCCCCTATGAGCATTTTAAATAGGAGGGAAAAAGAAGCCGCCTTTGAAGCAATTTTTTTTTCTTCACTTTTTTATAAAATTATCATTTTTTAATTATCAGTTTTTTATTTTACAAAATTATTCTCAGAAAGTGGAAAAATTACTTCAAAGGTGAGCTAAAAACACTAAAATAATTTATTTATTAAAATGTCGATTCGTTGACATGACGTCAAAGTTTAACTCTTTTTGAAGTGTTCAGAGGAATTATCAAATGAACAACGATAAAAATATCTAAAATACTAGTTTGATTTCCAACACGAAATAGACAAAAACAAATTATTTACGAACCTGATTAATGAATACACTGTAATTTTTTTGAAAGTTGGAAAAAAATCAGTTTCAAACATTATTTTTATCGGTCTGTGTATCTGTTAATATTATAATTTTCCAGAAATTTAACAACAGAAGGTCGTATAAAGACTGTTTTAGTGCCAAAATATATGTATTTCGAAAACAAATATGATTAATTATTAAAATTTTTAACTTAAAAAATTTCCGTTAAAAAAAAGTATATACATTATACATATACCTACCTAATCGCTATAAGGGGAAGGCCCTTGAACTGTCTAGCTGAAATTTGGCAAAAAAGTTTTTATTAATAAGCAGCAACTTTCTGTTTAGTTTCAATTTTCTATATTTCCGCAGATTAAGTATATACGTATTTCTTTAAGTAGTAAAGAATATTTTAAGACATGCTTGCTAAGTTTTATCATTTTCTCCCTCCGACATAATAGAAAAATAGAAGCGAGGAATCTAAATTAAATTTTTTGCTGCACGAGCCAAAATGTTTACGCAGACATTTGCTGTTCGCGCTAAATAAAATTATAAGCGAAACGCGCGAGAGAGTCCTAATTACATTACGCGAAACAACCCAGGTTTCATTTAAAATGACGTTTTTACCATCGCTCTTTCCCTTTTCCTGTTTCTCCATCCTCTTCTCATCTTTCTCTTAGTTTCCTTTCATTCACAGAGTAATTCATTTGAGAGAAAGATTGTGCCTTAAGAGAGAGAGAGAGAGAGAGAGGGAGAAAAAAGAATAAAAAAACATAAATATAAGGTTTAACAAATTGAAGCTTTCGTAGTTAGCTTACGATTTTGATATTTTATTGCACTGGCCTTTATTTTGAGTCTTTTTATTTAATTGTTTTTTTCTCTTGGGAATATGAATACGGGATTGAATGGAAATTCGTTTGTAAGTTGGTTCATTCCCTTTCATTGAATGCCCAAGCCTTCGGAACTATAGTCTTAAACAAATAAAATTATACCATATTTAAATTCAAGTATTTTTCATTTATATTTAGATGTATATTTATTTGTATCGAACTGAAGACATCCTCATTAATTTCATCATAAAAATGTTCATTTTATTATAGGGACCGTGCGTTAAACTGCACTACTGCCGCAGGTGTGTTTATTTATTCAAATAATTTGGGGGAATTGGGGGAAATATTGTATTATTGTATATATATCATAGATAAAAGAATGCACACGGAGCCTAGGGGGCCGTGAGCGATTCTCTTTGTCTTGGACGTTTAATAAATCATCCCCCAAAGCTTACATTTCCGTCGCCAGTTGGCGATAAGTCGTGTCGCACTGACCATATATGGCCTCAGCCCTGATACATTCATATGCTTGAAAATATTTTCATATGAAGTATGTATTAAAATACTTCAAAGTGCGATCTAATGGTACCTACTTACACCCCAATTTTGTATAAAATATACGAATCCATGTCAACACTCGTACTATTATTGTGCCCGTCGATAATTTTTTCCTTAAATAAATATAATTATTATTAAGGGTAATATTTTGGCAGTCTCTACTTCAATTACGATCAAATCAGCATCAGGCCTGAAACAGGTCGAATCGCTTGGGCACGTTACCAGACCATTCTGCGGGAGCTTCTTCGAGATAAATCGTCAAAATTGTCAACCTTTCTCTGGCCAAGAAGGGTTGCAACCAAAACTCTAAAGTGTTGTCGTAACATAATTTTGGTGGCCAGCGGCTGGGATATATATAATATTTTTTTTCTTTTTGTCCGAAGGAGGTGGAGTCGGCCGTGGGGGTAGTCAATGGGAATGTTAGGGCAATATGCGACTGGGCCCGTGAAAATAAATTAAAGATAAACCCGGAAAAGACTAAGGCACTCTTTATTGGTGGCCCTTCCTATATTGAAAGACTGCTACTTGCTGATTCCCCTCGAGTGGAGGTCGATGGAATTGAGATTGTTTACTCGAGGTCTGCTGCAAATCTAGGTGTCATTTTTGATTCCTTCCTCAAATGGACTGATCAGATAAATGCTACATCACGGCGGGTCTTCTGGGGTCTCCATCGGCTCATAAAAATAAGGCACCTCATTCCTGTGACTACTTGCGCACACTTGGTAAATTCATTGATCATGCCAATATTTGATTATTGTTATCTCGTGTGTGGGGACGTCTCTGGGGTCCGCGCGGCTAGGCTTGATGTTGCGATGAATTCATGCGTACGGTTCATTTTTGATGTCCCGAGGCATGCGCGTATTACGCCATATTACGGTCGGCTTGGCTGGCTTAGGGCTTCCCAGAGACGCCTCTACGTGCTTGGCAGGTTCATTTTCAAACTATTCAGCACATTTCACCTCAAATACATATACAACATGTTCACTTTCAAATCATCCATCCATAATCGGGTATTAAGAGCTGACGGCAGACTAATCCATATTCCAAATCATCGTACTGAGATCGCCACTAGATCCTTTGTCGTCAGCTCGGCTCGGTTGTGGAATTCATTGCCATTAATTATCCGAACATCGCTTTCAACATCATCTTTTCATCGCTCACTCAAGGTGCATCTTCTCGGGGGTCTGGGTTGGAGTAATGTGTCACTGGTCTATTCGCCTGCTTGTGCTGACTCTGGGTTGCTCACTGGGCTGGGAGAGTCTTGCTCATTTAAATCTTACTATATACCTGTATTCTTTCTGTTTATCATTTAAATCTTGCTATATACCTGTATTCTTTCTGTTTCTCATTTAAATGTTACTATATGTATGTTTTCTTTCTGTTTGCTCATTTAAATGTTATATATGTTATGTTTGCTTACTTAAATGTTACTATTTGTATATATATATATATATATATATATTCTTTCTGTTTCTGCTCTACGAGGTAGCCACCTCAGAGCATTGTTTTAAATAAATAAATATCTTTTCCTACGACGGGTCATAAGGATTTGGACACTCTGTGCGGTAAAGATCATCATTTGATCTTTCCATCATCAAACGGTGGCAGCCAGACGAATCCAATGATTTATACGTCGTTTGGACTTGATGCTGAGAAATTGAAGCAAAATAATATAAGAAGAAAGAAGAATTCCAAAATCTCAAGAACCAACAATGAACAGGTGCAGAGCAGCCGACGAGAACGAGACAGCCCAGCAGTAAAAGTGAGTCAATTCACATATTATTATCATTGATCTTAATATGAGAAGTCACCAAAATTTAAATAAATTAAAAAAATAAAATAAATAATAAAAATAATTAAATACATAATAAAATTAATAAATAATTAAATTAAAAATTTAAATACATAATAAAATTAATAAATAATTAAATAAAAAATTTAAATACATAATAAAATTGATAATTAAATAAAAAAAATTTAAATAAATTAATTAATAAACTAATTAAAAAGGGTCTTTTTTCTTTGTACTCAAGTCCGGGAGAATATATACCTACAGGTTACATGTGTGACGTTTTACCTTTTTCTCCTTATATAAATTTTCATTAAAAAAAATAATAAATAAATAAAAATAAAGTAATCAAATAATTAGAAAGATATTTTTTAGAAATTAAATCTACTGTTCAAATTCAACACGAGATGTTAGAATTAAAATTTAAAGATTTCGTAAAAGTTCGTAATTTCGCAGACAAAATTGAAGGCCTGTTGCTAGAATTAATTGAGGCGACAATTCGGACAGAAGGGCCCGATTCCACCAACTTCGCCGAAAAACTACATACAAAAACTGCAATACAAATATTCACTAGGGGGTTACCAAAAAAATTATTCTACAATTATTAAAGCCACTACTGTTCAAAAGGCAATTGATATCGCATTAGAAGAGGAGAGAGATGAAAATTTCCGTAATAATAATTTAAAAGATGTAACTTTGTTTGAACCAGCAAATCAAAAACTATTTTGTAAATTCTGCCACTTTACTAATCATTGTACAGACGATTGTTGGAATTTAAAAAATTTTAACGATTCCCAGTTTAATCAGAGAAATTTTCGACCATCATCAAATTATTCGCGAGCAAATTACAATCCCTACCTTCAAAATTTCCAAAATTTCTCCCCACATAATATACCAGCCCCTCATTTTAATCAAAACCCTCAACAATTTGTACAACCCAGTTTAATGCCACCCCCTAATCAAAATTATATAAAAAATACTCCACCTTCATTAATTAATCAAACTTTAATGCATAAAACAAAAATTATTAAAGACTCCCCTTATCCTGAAACTCTTGAAAATGTTAAAAGTAGTCAATTAGATCAAGCAAGCATAATGAAGTTTTCCTCAATTAATCTAAAATCACCAATAAAAACTCACCAAGTAAAAATTTAAAACAAATACCAGCTGGCGCTCTTTCTCAAATAGGAATTATAACTCGTTCGGGAAATAAATATATGAACGATGAATTAATAAAAGGAGGTAATAAAAGTAATACATTTGATGAAGTAAATAAAAATAAAGAAAAAATTGAAATAATCACTAGTATAGAGGAGGACAAAGATTCCCCATTTATTAGAAGACAATTTAAATAAAAATGAAATAAAAAACCAAAATGTCAATCAAATTCAAAATAAAAATAAAGAAAAAATTGAAATAATCATTAGTATAGAGGAGGACAAAGATTCCCCATTATTAGAATATAATTTAAATAAAAATGAAATAAAAAACCATCATATCAACCAAATTCAAAATAAAAATAAAGAAAAGATTGAAATAATTACTAGTATAGAGGACTAAGATTCTCCAGAATTAGAATATAATTTAAATAAAAATAAAGTACGAGGCAAAGACCTTCAAACTAAAATTAAAAAAAGAAAGAAAGAGACAATAAAATTAATTAAAGAAAATAAAGAAATTACTCCAGAAAAAATTAATTTCACTAATATAACTCAATTTGAAAATGGTAAAATTAAATTAAGAAAGAATTTAATGTTATTGGAAATGTTAGAAAAAAATAAAGGTCATAGACCAAAATCTTATCAAACGCTAATTAGAGTTAAAATGAAAAACAAATTTAATGGGAAGATTTTAGAGAAAAGTCGTTATAAGGGAATTAATAAATTTAAAATGAAAAAAATGTGTAAAATAATTGAATAAAATTAATCATGCCATTTATAAATACAAAAAATTTAAAAATAGCTAAATTAATAATACCATAGTTCAATAATAATTAATACATTAATGATGTAAATTAAAATAAAATTAAAAGTAGTAATTCAATAAAATTAAATAATAGATTTGTTTTGAAAAATTTGATAAAATAATAAAAATAATAATAATTAAAGATTTTTTTGTAACAGAATTTATTTGTTGTTTCTTTGATATTAATTTGATGAATTTAATAATACTGATTTAATTTTGGGATTTGATTCGAAGATTCTAATAATGAAAAAAAATTGATAAATATCATGAAAAATTCATAAGTTACAGTTAATCATTTGGAAATTCTTTTAATAAAATATTTTGGTAAACAGTTAAGGAGAAGGAACGAACGATTTCACATGGAATCTTTTGGTATGAATATGATAATAGCCAGGACTTGAAAAAAGAAAAGAAATATATAAGTGTTTTCTCTTATATTAAATAATAATTGTCTATTAATAATAATAACAAAACACAATTTATTAATAAAACTAATAGTAATGATAATATAACATAATTTTGATAAAAATTTAAAATAAGCTAAATATTTTCTTTTGGTGAATGAATCGTAAATTGATCAATGAGATTTTGTGTGTTTTGACGTCACTGTGGAGCAGTTATGGAGTTCATTGTTTGGATGACAGACTTGAAGCCTGCAGTGTCTTTGTTTCTAGTGAAGTTTCTTTAAAAATAAGTGAAAGTGAAAAATATATATTGTGTACCCTTGCAAAAAGAAAAAGAAAACTCGTAATTAAATTACCCCCCCCCCCATCAAAAAAATAAATAAATAAATAAAAACTCTTCTAATAAGATAATAAATAAATTCAAAGACAATTTAAAGAAAATACTAAATTTAATAATAAACTTTAAACATATTAAACTTATTTTATATATTTGCAAAATTTACATAACTATTTAGTAATATAAGATCTTATACTTAAACATTAATTTTAGTCCAAACTCAAAACTGATTAAAAACTGCTTCCTGATAGAAAACGGTTTTACGTAACCATTTTCTAAAAATAAAGGGTGTGTTCTAAAAAAAGTGTTGTGCCCGTCTATAATTTTTTCCTTAAATAAATATAATTATTCTTAAGGGTAATATTTTGGGAGTCGCTTTTCCTTTTTATTTTTCGAACGTGACAATAGGAAAGGGACTTTACAGCTTCCTGAACATAAGTCTCTATCTATGCATTTGTGAAGTTTCAATCACACATTAGGGAGCAAATGTTTGAAAATAAAATGTTTTAAAATGTAAACATTTTCTTAGAGTCTTATGGAAAATGAAGATCTTGACACTTTCTCTTGAATTATACTACTATTAGTTGATTATATAAAGTTAAAAAAACAACTAAAAATTAGCTTTTTGAAAGATGCAGGTTTCTTTTTTTGCAATAAAATATATGATTGACCCACGAATTAACTTAGATATTTATTTTAAAAACCACATAAATACTATGTTTGGATGTAAACATAAACCGTATAAATACAACGCATTGCCAAATCATTCAAGAGTTATTATCAGCACATTTGAATAAATCAAACTAGCATTTGTATTTAATTTTTTTTATAATAGTTTTTATTTCATTTTTACGGCTTTCATACTACTATTTTTTTTAATTCTATTATTTTTCATTTGTATTTTAACTTATTTTATTAAATGCTAGATACTACACTTCTTTTGACTCAATTGGAGCGAAAGGACGTCCTTAATTTTTTTAGGTTTTATAAATTGTTTTATTATCTATAACATATTAATTAAAATGTAAAAATTTGTGTAAATTTTATTGTTGAGCATGGCGAAATGGCTTAGGCTCGAAACCAAATAAAAAAACAAATGTTTTAAAATGTGTTAATTTTATCTTAGGGTGACAATATCAAGGTTAGAAAATTATTCGACACGGTCGGCGAGCTACACGTGTGGCGGATGTATTAGTTAAATAATTGATCTAACATTAGAGGAAATATAACATTATTACAGAACAGTGCGTTCTTAATATTGGTAATCTAATCAGCCTATGTTTTGTAAATACAAATATATTGGCAACACACAGTAGGAACTTTCTAATGATATGGTCCTTGAGTTTTGGAATCGAGAGAGAAATAAGAATTCTTGAAAATGGTTCTTTCCTAAGTTTTCCTTAAAAAAAAAAAAATACTAAATATGTTATAATACTATATAAATCATACTTAGTAAATGATTTGCAGACTGGCAAGGGTAAGCAAAAATTTCGCTAGCCTTGGTCCCCCTGTGACAACGCAACCCTCCACGAAAATGGTCGATTTTTAATTTTTCTCATTTTTAACCGACTTCAAAAAAGGAGGAGGTTCTCTATTCGACTAAATTTTTTATTTTTAACCGACTTCAAAAAAGGAGGAGGTTCTCTATTCGATTGAATTTTTTTTTTTTTTTTTTTTTTTTTTTTTGTGCCTATGTTACCTCATATCTCCGCCAATTGTCAACCGATTTTGAAAATTTTTTTTGCATTGGGTCCAGTCTAGCTTCCGATTGGTCCCATTTTTTTTCGATTTTTTTCATAGGTATTAGACCTTTTTATTAGGTTTGTTTAGGTTTGTTTAGACCTAACCTCTTTGTTTATGAACCGATTTCGATGGTTCTTTTTTTATCCGAAAGGGGGTGTCTTAGGGATGGTGTCATATTAATTTGGTCAAGTTCTGATGATATAATCACTATTAATAACATCACTAAAAAAGAGAAAATAAAAATTTTTAAGAAAAAATAAAAACCGACTTCAAAAAATTAGTGCAACAAATATAAAAATACACTAAAAGGTATAAAATAATTATTATCTTATTTAGTTACAACTAAACGACGAAATATTAACACGAAATTACTTTTGAAGTTGGTGCCAAACATATACCTTTTATGAATCGCACTCGACGGATCTTACTTAGTACGTTTGGCGGGTACGCTCGCTTATAGGTATAGTTTGTTTGGCACCGACTTTAAAAAGTAATTTCGTGTTAATATTTCGTCGTTTAGTTGTAACTAAATAAGATAATAATTATTTTATACCTTTTAGTGTATTTTTATATTTGTTGCACTTAATTTTTTGAAGTCGGTTTTTATTTTTTTCTTAAAAATTTTTATTATTATTATTATTTTTTTTTGTCTATGTTATCTCATATTTCCGCCAATTGTGAACCGATTTTGAAAAAAAATTGCAATGGGTTCAGTCTAGCTTCCGATTGGTCCCATTTTTTTTCATTGGTATTAGACCTTTTTTGTTAGGTTTGTTCAGGCCTAACTTCTTTGTTTATGAACCGATTTCGATGATTCTTTTTTTATTGGAAATGGGCTATCTTAGGGATGGTGCCATATTAATTTGGTCAAGTTATGATGATATGATCAACGACGAAATAACGTAAATCTCCAATTCTTATGAGCAAATAATCGAAATTATGATAAATAAAATCTTTTATAAAAAAATCTGATAACATTCATTTAAAACCCGCAAACGTTTTGAGAGAATTTCTATATTTATTAATTGAATTTTATTATCATTTTATGATTCATTCGCCTGATGCTTTCTCTTACGAGATGCATGCAATGTATTATATTAAGTCACTATTAATAGCATCACTAAAAAGAGAAAAATAAAAATAATTAAAAAAAAAAACCGAATTCAAAAAATTTAATGCAACAAATAAAATAATAATAACTCAAAAATAAAATAAAATCCACTAAAAGGTATAAAATAATTATCTTATTTAGTTACAACTAAACGACGAAATATTAACATGAAATTACTTTTTGAAGTCGGTGCCAAACATATACATTTTATGAATCGCACTCGACGGATCTTACTTAGTGCGTTTGGCACCCGCTAAAGGTACTAAGTAAGATACGTCCGTACCCACGCTAGCTTATATGTATAGTTTGTTTGGCACCGACTTCAAAAAGTAATTTCATGTTAATATTTCGTCGTTTAGTTGCAACTAAATAAGATAATTATTTTATACCTTTTAGTGCATTTTATTTGATTTTTGAGTTATCATTATTTTATTTGTTGCATTTATTTTAAATACTATATTTTATACAGATTTAAAAGTGTATACTTTCGTTTGAATATCTCCAAAAAATTACTTTTTGAACCTTCTCTTAAAACGGAGATTGATACAAAGGGGGGACCCTTATCAACTTAATTGAGAATTTCTAGGAGAAATAAATTATTTATTTTCAAAAACTAAACTTATTTTAAATGGTATATTTTATAAAGATTTAAAAGTGTATACTTTCGTTAGAATAACTCCAAAAAATTACTTTTTGAACCCTCTCTTAAAAGGAAGATTGATACACAGGCTGGACTCTTATCAACATAATTGAAAATTTCTAGGGAAAATAAATTATTTATTTTCAAAAACTAAACTTATTTTAAATGGTATATTTTATAAAGATTTAAAAGTGTATACTTTCGTTAGAATAACTCCAAAAAATTACTTTTTGAACCCTCTCTTAAAAGGAAGATTGATACACAGGGGGACCCTTATCAACTTAATTGAGAATTTCTAGGGAAAATAAATTATTTATTTTCAAAAACTAAACTTATTTTATATAGTATATTTTATAAATATTTAAAAGTGTATACTTTCGTTCGAATATCTCTATAAAATTACTTTTTGAACCCTTTCTTAAAAGGGAGATTGATACACAGGGGGACCCTTATCAACTTAATTGAGAATTTCTAGGGAAAATAAATTATTTATTTTCAAAAACTAAACTTATTTTATATAGTATATTTTATACAGATTTAAAAGTGTATACTTTCGTTTGAATATCTCCATAAAATTACTTTTTGAACCCTTTCTTAAAAGGGAGATTGATACACAGGGGGACCCTTATCAACTTAATTGAGAATTTCTAGGGAAAATAAATTATTTATTTTCAAAAACTAAACTTATTTTATATAGTATATTTTATACAGATTTAAAAGTGTATACTTTCGTTTGAATATCTCCATAAAATTACTTTTTGAGCCCTTTCTTAAAAGGGAGATTGATACACAGGGGGACCCTTATCAACTTAATTGAGAATTTCTAGGGACAATAAAGTAAAAGGTAATTTTAAAGACATAGAGGAATCGATTTAAAAACTTAACTCCTTTTAAATTGAATATTTTATAAAGAGACATATTTTCAAAAACTTGCTTTCATGAAAGATATATTATTTAAATTGAAAATGCACTAAGTATAGGTACAGATGTAAATGTTGACATCGATGATCATATTGAAGATGAAACTTTTATTGATGATTTTGATTGTTCCAACAAAATATTATCAGATAGGGAAAAATTTAATACGGCACTAGTTATAACTCAAAATATTGCAGATATATCATGGAAAGCGAACCTTCAATAAATATGTAGAGGAAATACAAGTAATAGAAAGGAATGCAAGAAATGGAATTTCTCTTTTTGAACATGAGAGTAGTGAGCTTAGTGCAATTGAACCAAAAGCCCCTGAAGAACAAATTAGGTCTAATAAAGAGCCCTGTTCAAATCAATCAAATAAAAACTTAAAATTCAAAAATAAATTAAATCCAAGTGACGTCCGAAGGGGATGACTAAGTAGAGCGCTTTTTACAAAAAAAATTAAATACAGAATAAAAAATAATATATCGAGTTTTTCCAAAATATTTAATTTAGTTTTCTCTTTTTTCAATTTAATACTTGATAATCAAATCTTAGAATAAGATTTTTCTTGTTTTTGAATCACAAAATTCTCATCTTGAAGGGTAAAGTTATTTCAAATTTTAAGGGGTGGCCAAATTTTATTTTTGTCAGTTAGTTAGTAAATATTGTAGATCAGTGGTTCTTAACCCAATTTTGAGTCGCGCAGTGTCGTTAACCAAATATTTTACCTACTATAAAAACAAGTACTTTTTCATTAAATTTTCCCTGGATCAAAAAATCGCCTTGTTTATTTATCTTAATTAAAAAAATATATATAAATTTTTTTTTTTAAAGGTTATCATTGTAAAATTCAAGAAAATTTCTTAAGTATGATCTACAAAATGTAAAAAAAATTGTATTTGGGGGGGGGGGGGGTGTCGCGACATGAACATATTTCTCAAATTTGGGTCGTGGTCTTAAAAAGGTTAAGAACCACTGTTGTAGAACATTGTATTAATTTTCTATATATTATATCAAAACGAGGAGTGCCCTCCCCCTACCTTCATGAAAAGTGCCCCCCTCCTATTTTATACAGTTCTAATGAATTAGAAGAGCTTTTTAATATCTTCTGTTTGAAGTTATAATACTTGAGCGATTTTATTTTTAGTATATAATATTAAAATGCAACAATTTCAACCCCCCCCCAGAAATTTTAATAACGCACTCTGCGTCTTAACCCCTCATCCCTGTGGACACCCCTGGCTAACCGGTTAAATCACCTGAATATGCTCATTAAGCGACCATTAGGATTTGTCTTGTTTTCTTCTCTAGGTTCACTTGTCTTTTCGATCCTCGAGAAAAAACAAATATTTATATTTTTGATTCCCTTAAAAAAACTTTGTTGCACTTTCGATAACGGAAATAGATTTCAAATGCGATTTTAAATCTGCAGTGTGTGCCAAGAAATAATTTACGATGTTGACTTTAGACTCTCGTTTTGGAAATACAATTTTTGATGGTCGATTTTGATAAAAGTCCTTTCTTGTTTACTCGAGGAAATGCTCATAACTTTACCACTCATCTCAGGGAAAGTATTCTTTCGCAAATGCAACAAACATTTTTAATAAATATGTTAAAGCATTTCTGGGTTTGATTTTATTAATTTTCTTTAAAGGACACATCCATACATAGTTATGTTTGTATTTACTATGGTATGGTATAAGTTTAATAACGTTATACGTTTATTGAATTAATAAATATATTAAAGCAAACGACTCTAGGACTAGTTCCTCAACCAATGTTTACATTTATCTTGATACAGACTTAACTTATTTATACAATCATAGACAGAAATATTCAGTGGTTGAGATGTTTATCAAAAAATAAGTTTCGTTTGAAACAATCTGTTTTGAAGAAAATTTCTCAGCAGAATACACAACGTATCTAAATTTACTATCGAGTTATGTTCAAGTGCTTTTAAAGTCATTTCAAGAAGACTGAAGTTATTTCTTTCAAGTGAGACAGGCAAAACTATCGATAGTCTCAATTCATGCTCTCAGTATATTGTTGCAGTAAAAACCCGTTTTTTTGTAAAAGGGGTTCATACTAGTTACAACGGGTTTCACTGAATATTTTTGGGGCAAATAGAATTTACTGATGTTGGTTGAGTTTGGTCCAAAGGTCTAGTATCATCATTTTTGACCTTCTGCCTCATTTTGGGTATTTATTTTCAAAAATTTTTAAATTATATCCCCCTACAACTTTCCTTCTAATGAGGTTGTAATTTTTGACATTTTCGTTTAAAAAATTTGAAAATTAACACCTCAAAAATGAGGCGAAAGGTCAAAAATGAAGATTTTAGACCTTTGGACCAAACTCAACCAACATCACTAAATTCTAGTTGCCACAAAGATATTCAGTGAAAAGCGTTTTAGCTTAGGAAGAACCCGTACTTACTAAAAACGGGTTTTTACAGCAACATAGGTATTTATAAATTAATGATGATTAAAAGATTCTAATTTAAGCCCAGAGTTACGACGTTTTACAAGTGATTTTACTAACCAAACTTATACTAAGGTAGCACTTATGTTAACATCAAACCAATTTTTTAAGTAAATTGTTCAATTAAATTTAATTAAATCATCTAAATTTAAATTAATTATATCAAATTTAACTAAGGCAAATCGATACCTTTCTCTTAAGTATCATTTGTGAAAAATAATTTAGATTAAAAGTTTATTTGAGGCTACCTTAGTTTAAGTTTAGTTGAAATCGGGTGTTAGACATGTTTTTTTACTTTATCCAATGCGAAGCATGGGAGAAAGTATTGCAATCGGTCGCGCGGCAAGCGCGACTTCAACGGGTCCTCAGGTAAAGACTACGGAACCCATGGACTCAATTAAGGTCACAAATTGAAGTATTCAATGCGATTGAATTTTAGCACGTGGCGGTTTTGCCAAAAATTACCTGGAATCTCGCCGGGAGGCCAGAAAGTGCCATTTTTTTTGGAAGTGCGTGGGGATGGATGGATGGATGTTATCGTTTTTTTCGTCCACTATTTTTTCCACACCTTTGCACCGATTGAAATGCAATTGAAAACCTACCATCACTTTAACAAAATCAAGCACTGATTAGTTTTTGGTACATATCGGCCCACAAACATTAGTATTATACAACATTATTTATTTCAGTACTTTTTAGTTTTTTCTAAATATCTTTAAAATGACTTAACCAATTTTGATGATTTAATATCCTAATTAAGTACCTTGGGGCCGACAAAAAAGGTTAAATAAAGTTTTTAGTAAAATTATATTTTAAAGTACTTTACTCTATATCCAGTACACACCAAGCCAGCAAAACATATTAATATTTCAAATGATTTTGGATAAAGTTTAGCAACGATCCGTTGCAGTTTATTTATTTCTTTATTTAAGTGATACTCTCGGTATTATAACTGATTTAAGGATATCTCACACCCCTTTATAAAAATAAAATTATTTTTGATCTCATGAAAATTCAGCTTCCTCCTCAATATTTATTAATCTTACATTTTAATTCGATTTTCGATTTCGGTGAAAATAGAGTGGGTGGTAATTATACTCAAATGATTTTTATCAAGTAAATTTATTTTATTCAAACTTTTCGAAAAATCTAGTAGCAATCTAGTCTAATAACCCTTCTGGACTGGCCTGGCAGCACAACCCTGAGGAAGGAGGGAAGAATCCTCTGAAACGTAGGTTGAAAAGGAAAGGAGGAAAGAATCCAATAAATTACACCTTATTTGGATATGTATTAATTTGTTCTTTCTTCACTACCACTGGGCTGCCTTCCATTACTTTCAGTTACAATAATTTTGGCTACAGAACTAACTTTTACTTCCAAACAGACACACAATCACACGCTCAGAAAGGGAAAAACTTAATGAAAAATTAGTTTTCTACACGTTTCAAATTTGCTTTCGTTTAAGTTAAAGTTTCTGATGTTTTCTATTAAATTGAATTCTCCTATTTCTGAATGAAAGGAACTCCTCGACTTGGTCGGTTCGGAAGGCTTTTCGAATCCCACCCCGCTGCTTTCCTATGAAAGACCACCCTCATGGCCTTCAAATTTATGACCAGGATATTAATGACTTCCGAGAACCGTCAATGTCCCATTTGGATTATTAATTAAATGAAAAGCTTTCGACAAAGAATTCAAGATTCAATTTAGAATTTCAGAAGATTCGTCAATATGCATCGCCATGTTATATCGAGGAAGTCGATAATATATTTAGGAGTGGTGTCGATCACTTTTCAATTCGTAGCAAACTTTTAATCAGAAAATTAGCCAAAGTAAAGAAAATTTTGAAAAATTTAAGAAACTTTTTAAAATTTAAAATATAAAATACTAGGTAGGTTTCGACAAAGAATTCAAGATTCTTTTATGTAGATAATTTATATTTTATTGCCAACGTTTCATCTACTTAGTTGACTTCTTCAGGGCTCAAATAGTTAACTTCCCTACATATTTGTCATTTTTATAGTTATTCTTTCTTAGTAAACATATCAAGGCAAGTCATCAACATCAATCAGATTCAAACGAAACGAAATAAGAAACGTTGGCAATAAAATATAAATTATCTACATAAAAGAGAGATAGTTCTTATTTCCCTATAACAACTTTAATAATTTAACTTGAATATTGCATTCGACCAAAATTGTAAGAAATTGTTCCAATTGTTTTAAGACTCAATTTTTTTCTCTCTACAAATTTTGGTGATTCCGCAACTTTTTGTCAGAGAACGGTTTGAGATAGAAAGCTGAAACTAGACAAAAAGCTACAGGTTATAAATTCAAACTCGTCTTGTACAGCAAGCACTGCGACCTTAAATTAAAACTTATATATATATATATATATATATATATATATATATTGGTTTTATTATAGTCGTTTGGTACTTTAAAATTGGTTGGATAGGATTGTTAAAGAGTTTCTATGTCTGATTTTTCACTGTTTCAGGTCTTTCTTATTATAAACGGATTATAAAGAATTAATAACACATTAAGACAACAGCTGAAGACAAGTTTTAGATCATCCTAATATCAATAATTGCATGTCTAACTCTTTAACAGTCATATTATTTCTAAAACAGTAGGTTTTATCACTAAAATTGCATTGTTGTTAAAAAGTACGTTCATTGATAGCATCTATAAACTGCAATAGATATAAGAACAAAATTGACAAATTCTACACTAATACCTATTACTAATGAAAAAATTATGCTTCCAACACGAATGACAATTCTCCACCACTATACAAAGGTTAAATCTGACATTTCTAAAATAATAATTACAGTATAGTCTCACTAATCCTGCACTTCAATAGACCGGCACGTCCAATAATCCGACACCCTCCACCCGCGATTTGGTATCCGTTTGTTAACCATATCGGGGAAATTTATTTTATTTATTATGATTTTTTCTATACAGTCCAGTAATCCGAACATTCCAATAATCCGGCACTCCCTCATTTTTAATACTGCCGGATTAGTGAGACTCTATAAGCATATTTTGTCTTTTGGATGGTTTTGGAATAATACTTGACATGTTACTAATTTCATATAATGATTACATATCATAACTTATTTATAGTCGTCCAAATGATCCTTAGAGACATTTTTCATCTTAGGCCTTAGTTTTTCTTTTTAGGATCAAAACAGGGACTCGGTGTGGCCCGTGGGGCGTGTGCCGCGGGTGCCCCTATCGCTTCATTTTGGGGGCGCTCTGTGGAGTGCGTCTCTCCAGTGTCATATTGATCCTTATTATGGGGTTAAAATAATATTATAATACTCTGGTGTTGGCCAAATGCTTGGTTATGAATGAGCGAGGCCAGGGAAGGAAAAGAGAAAAAAGAGTACGTTTGTGTCCCTGTTTGAAAAACAAAGAATAATTGAATTTCGAGAGCTTTGCCCTCTTCATCAGTCTCTTACAATTGATTCACAGGAATTAATGTATTAATTAATTTAATAGACTGATGAAAAGGGAAAAACCATATTCTCGTTATAAATAAATTAAAAATTTATTTTTCCTGCAGAAAACACTCTTTTATTGTCTCCATCAATTTATAAAAATTCTGAGACTACTCTCGGCAACAAGAAACTTTCAATTTAAAGAATAGTTTCTTAAAAACTAAAAAAGTACTAAAAACTAAATTTTGAGAGCCCCATTTTTCGAATGTGTTTAGGTTGAGAATGATTGATGAAGCAGTATTAATTATTTCGATTATTTGGGAGTGAGTAGTGCTGTAGTCGCGTTGGCGTGACGTTGAGTGGAATTTGAAGTTTGGTTAATTAAGTAATTTATATATATTGGGAAGAGCGTAGAGGAGATTACTGGACCTTGAGGAACTCCAGCATTTGTATATAGAAAAATGTGGATAATGTTCCATCAACAACAACTTTAATATTACGTAGTTTTTAAGGAATTTGGTGTTGGTACTTGGTGAAACATTTTTAAATTATTGAATAAAAAATACTTGGTAGGCTTACATTAAGATATAAAAATAAAACGAATTTATTTTTATATCTTAATGTGAAACCTACCAAGTATTTTTTATTCAATAATTTAATATTACGATTTGCGAGAAAACTTTAGAGCCATTTGCAAAGTGTTGCTTTGAAGCATTATAATGAATATAGCACTCGAAATAATATACGAGTATAAATGAAAACAATTTTTTTCTTTTTAATTTCTAAAATTCCCGATCCGGAGAAAAGATCAGATGAGGAATGTCCGTGTTTAACAGGTTGCTGACCGCTAGGTGCAGAATTAGAGAAAAAGCAAAAAGTCATTCATTCATCCTTTAGGCCGAATTCGCTTCTAGATGGCAATATGTAAAATTCATTTTTAAAAAGGAGTAAAAACTAGGAATCAATCAAGTTTAAGGAGCTATAAATGATAAGAAGGTTTTGTTTTATTTATAAGTAGAAATCCTTATACTTTGCGATTAAATCATATTTGTTGAATTCATATTCATTTTTAAAGACTTTAAACCTTCTAATTACTTATAAAAATTCTGTAAGCAAATATATATTTATATATATAAAGAAGATAAAAAATAAAGTTTCGATTCATTACTGATGATTTCATTATTTATATGATATTTTAATTCAAAATTATTTTTTTCCAATTTTTATAAAATGTAATACTACGTCGATTTCTAGATTCAGAACTTTTTGGAGAAAATCAGAAAAAATTTAATCTTTTTTTGAAATCTCTTGAATGAATCTAGTTAATGAGTAATTTGGTACACTAATAAGCTACACATTCATAACAAGTTTTAATTTGTAAACTACAGATTGAAAAAAATTCAAAAAAAATTATCTTTTCATATAGCCCATTAAATAGGGGGGTTTCAGCTTACATTAATTGCGGGAAAATATTTCTTTTTAGGATCGTTTGGTATGGTGTGGGTATGAGAAATCTAAGTTTGCGACCTTGAAAGTCTGAGGGACAACTTTTGGCGGCCGAAAAACCGCGAAATTTTCAGGACTTTTTCCAGTTTTTCGCTTATAACTCGAAAACAGTTCATATTTTGTAAATTAAAAAGAACAAATTTTCGAAAGAAAAAATTTGTCGATTAAAAAAAGAAATGCAAAATTGGTCTAGTAATTCGATTTTTAATGGGGATCCAAAAACAGCCCACGGGATCACTTATGAATATCCCTAAAATTTGCACTTTTTTCGATTTTTTCCCATTTTGAGCATAAGGAGCACGTTTTAAACAAAGAACCCTCTATACATTTTAAAACTAGATTAAATTTGCTAAAATTTAAACAAAGTTTCATATTAAATGGATAATGTTAACCAGTGCCGCAATGAAGTTTTGAAAAATGCAATTTTTTGCAAAAATCTCAGTTTTGAATGAAAACCACTCATCCTAGAAACTTGATTTCTATCTGATTGTCTAAAAAATTTTATTGACTTGAACGTTTACTTGGACCACTTTTTGTTAAAACTCTTTGATTTATAGATATCCTTAAGGATATGATCCGAATCTTCAAAATCGTCATGGAAAATGCTGGATATCTATAAATCTAAGAATTTTATCAAAAAGTTGTCCAAGTCAATAAGATTTCCTACATAATGAGATAAAAGATGGAGTTAGCAGGTTTACACTCTAAGCCGACGATATGTTTTCCTTCGATATTATAATGAATTTATATATCCTCGAACTGTTACTAGAATTAAATTTTGTTACAAATAAGTAATGGTTAAAATGCTTGTATTTTCAAATTACATGAAAGTATAGATACCTTGTACCTATATCTATAATTGCAATTGGACCAGAGAGTTGATTAAAAAGCCAACTGGTGGGAGCGAAAGTGAGATTTGGCTAAATCATCCGAACCTCTTGTTCCTGCTCCACCTCCACCTGATTATTCTTGTTCAATTGACCAACCAGACTGCACAGAATTCCGCTCAATCTGTAAACAGTCATTGGAATTAGCAAGCATGATCGTGTTTATTGAAGTAGAAAAAGCATGACTGCGCCACGTGTTTAAT
The DNA here is from genome assembly GCA_024734495.1 of Forficula auricularia. Taxonomy (NCBI): domain Eukaryota; kingdom Metazoa; phylum Arthropoda; class Insecta; order Dermaptera; family Forficulidae; genus Forficula; species Forficula auricularia. Next base: position 20,030,434 of record JALMQS010000070.1, read on the forward strand.
CATACTTTATTGTCTGGTCTGAGATAATTTCACTCGATTAGAACTAATTGTATATTAAAACAAGTGCGTGGAGGGAGAGGGGAAAACAATCGGAGACTGCAAGAAAGAACTCTTCCCAATCGGAACAGTTAATAGTTGCCAACTGGTATATGGCATAGAGAGAGAAAATATGAGTCGATATCTATGTTCCCAATACAAAACTTGGAACTTTAAGGTAGTTCTTTCAGAAACTTCAAAAATTCAAGAAGTCTTCGAAACTTGGAATATAAGTCATTAAAAGCATAATAAACACACCGTTAAAATTTGAAGACGATTTACCACACCAAACATGAAATAATTGCAATTAAAAATGAAATTTTTTACATATGGTAGATTGGGAAAGGGTGGGAAAATGATCATTATTTTATTTTTTTTCATTCAAGGACTTTCACCATCTTGAAGAAAAACTAATATTTGTTAGAATAATATATTCGGAGTAACTTAAAAAAAATTGAAATTATTTACCTCGTAGTTTTGATAAAAAAATAAAAATAAAAAAACATATTTGGGCCATTATTTTTAGTGGAGGGGATATAATATCAATGACTTGGAAACGATCCATTCATAAAGAGAATATAGTAGTGTAAAAAGTACAGTCACGTTAAAAAACATAACCTAAAATTTTAGCACCGTTCATATTTATAGAGTGGTTACGAGGCTAAAACTTTTGTGGTGGATTGTCGCGAAAGAACCTCCTTAAGTAAATTTTTCTGCATAAAATATCGATCACCTGAAATATATGAATTAGTTGTTGTTTTTTGAATTGATTAAGAGATTGTCTCACCTAGGGGTGGGATCCTGCTATCTTCCGGATTTTTATGCAATTGTATAATTTATTTTGCTTACTTTTTTTAAGCAGGTGTTGCATAAAAATCCGGTATTAACTGCACACTTGTGAATCAACCCAAATTTCTCAGGAACAAATCCTAATAATTTTATTAATATGATTTATGAATTTAATCAAACTTAGGGAACGCTGTGTTGGTCTTATAGTGAAACACTACAAACCCCAACCTAATATAATTTAGAAACTTAGATCATTTTTAGTAATAAGTATGTTATAAGTTATAAGGAAAGGCAGTCCATAAATTATTTAAATTTTATTCAATTTTTATTTAATTTATTTTAATATGATACCAACAATATTGTAATATGATAGCAACAATATTGTAATATTGCTATCACTGAAAGGAGAGACAAATGGGAACCGAGATATACTCTCACAACAATAACTATTCAATACCATGAAGAAGGAGAGAAAAAAGTCTCCGAAACGTCGGAAATTGAATAAAATTTAAATAATTTATGGACTGCCTTTCATTATAACTAGAGACCGAATACCTATGCAATTGTATATTTTGTTTGATGCCACATACGACCTAGGGGATCAATTATCTATCCGAATCATGCATCTAAGATACTATGGCTAAATTTTATACTGCATATTTTTGCATATTTGAGTAATATTGCATAAAACTGCATATTTGAAGGATATTGCATAAAATTGCATATTTCGAGGCAAATACGGATGAAAGTAACTTTTCGGAGAAAGAATGAAAAAAAAATAAAACAGGGGGACACACTAATTTAAATTCGAAGATAACAAAAATAGGCCTCAACGACTAAGAGTGTAGTGTTGGACTACCAAGTAGGAGGTTGGATTACAAAAGATGTAAGCATAGCTAAAAAACAACAACCCACTCATTTTTCTTTTGATTCAGTTGTGCTTCGACTTGACTAAATACTATTCTTCTTCTTCTTCAACGTCGTAATCCTCTTTACAGAGGAGTCGTGACCCTCATTTCTTCCATATTCTAAGAATCCTAGTCTTCTCAATTGGAGCCCTCCAGCGTGGTCTGTTTCTGGCCATCGCCGTTGCAGCATGGAGCTAAATACTATACTCTACTTGAAAATTCCGAAAAATTTGCAATCTTTTTCTTTCAAAATAAAAGTTTGGGTTTTAAGTTCCTCCGACTCCCCTTTTCTGCAATAAAAGTAAATATTTCACACTTGGTGTCTATAGATTACTTTATCATTTTATTCCTTTCTTACCACTCCTTCAAATATATAGTCTTTTTGTCTTCAATTTTAATTTTTTAGTTCATAAAATAATTTATTTGCCTATCTTTTACTGCATATTTTTGCATATTTCAACGTATACTGGATATTACTTGCATATTTCATCATTTTATGGCATATTTTGGCAGTCTTTACTGCATAAAAATCCGGCTTCTAATTATAACCTACTTATTTCGCTTACCAGTCCGTCTTTCTAAGAAAATAAATTAAATTAAATTTTTAGTAATGATTATACAACTAGTATACACAAAGTATTTTCTTGGAGAAGACTTGGTAGCATGACGTCCGCAGAGGGGGGGGGCAAGATGGTGCATTTGCCCCCACCCCCTGGGTTCAAATAAAACATTCTGAAACAATAGTGACTTAAGACCCGGGCTCACTAAACTATAATATGTTTATTATACCCTGTGTTTTTGTATTTAATCACTACTGTATTAGTGTATTCTACTAGTAATAAAAACTCAAAAAAAATCAAATAATTAAATATTTGTCTCCAAGTTTTGCCCTCCCCTGAAAAATTTTCAGCGGACGCTTGGTAGATATGGTATTAATAGAGATTTATTGGAAAGGTAGTCCAAGAATAATTAAACAAATTCCTAAAATAATTTACTGTATTTGATTAATTATCAATTTTAAAAAACCGACGTTTCGGAAAATATTCCAGTCTTAAGAGTTAAAAAAGGTCAATATAGTAAGATTGCAACCACCTATTTCTTGTCTGCTTTAACAGGGGCAGAACACTTAAGCTGATGTCTTCAATTTGAATCCAAATTTAACAGAACAAGTGTCTAGAGATTCAATAAAATATCATATTGAATATAAATATATTTACACTCTAATAAGGAATAGGCTGCATTATTAAGAGTTATTCCTTCACATTAAAAATAATTAAGAAATGAATTTATTTTATTTAGGGACGAATCTAAGATTTTAGTAGAAATATTTGTCTTAAGGGACTGGCTAACGGCCCGGCAAGCAAGTTAGCGCTTGGGTTCGATTCCTGAGGGGACGAAGCCCTCTGATATGCAATGTAAAAATATTTCCACTAAAATCTTAGATTCGTCCCTAAATAAAATAAATTTATTATACTATTTCGTAATATTATTAAAGTTATGGGTTGATTTTTGAAAAATTCCATCTTAAAAAAAAAAAAAAAAAAACTCAAAAAAGATGCTTAAATCTTGACAGTAATTATAAATATAATTAAGTTTATTTTTTGCAATGGTATGAGTAATTTAGAGGCCAAAATTTTGGAGATTCCGAAACTCTATTCGGAGGGCTATTTGCTGGCGTATATTTATATACAGTAGGCCTATGTATGTAGGTATTTATTTTCAGAATGCAGGAAACACCCTCTATGATTTTAGTCTTAAAAATCAACATTACTATTCTCGGCAAAAAATCTGTTCAAGGTTATTTGAGTGAGTACACCTGGAGACTCCAGGCTGGAGTGCGAAAGCTTTACTCAAAATAAAGTATTTAAAAAATGCGTCGTGGGCGCCTGGGACAAAAAATAGAGTGAACGCTTGGATAAAAAAAAATTCAGTTAATTAGATGACCATACTCAAAGATAAACCCCTTTTTTTGCATTCTCAATTAACATAGACGTTTTGTTATATTTCTTTCCCGTGACAGAATAAACCAAAAGGAATTTTCACGGTCAATTTTAAAACGAGGACACCTTTACTGTCTGGATATACCTCATAAAACTGATTAAGTTTAATTAAAAATGGTTTAGGTCTTTAGGATCTTATTATATTATTCCCATAAAGTAGCATCGTTAAAAAATAAATAAATAAATAAATCATCATCATTGAGTATACAGTCCTAAGACTGGTTTGACGCAACCACCCGTCTCCACTCGGGTCTGTCTCCCTGCCAGCTGTTTGACCTCTCTATGTCTATGTCTTGCATCCCAGATCCCCAATTATTTGGTTGAAATATTTTAATCTGGGCCTTCCACTTTTCTTTCCCACCTCCCTCCAATATATCCCTAAGCAATCCCCCATGTCTCAGTGTGTGCCCCATCATCTGAACTCTTCTCTTCCTCAGACTCTTCCACAAAGTTCTTCTTACTCCGATTCTTCCAAGAACATCTTCAAAAAAATAAAAAAAAAATCGAGATTGAAATGAATCGGAATATTTTATGAAAAATAAAAAATACATATATTTGGACTATAATTGAAGGAAATTTTTAGTTTTTTTGTCTTGTTTTCATATTTAATAATGTTTTGTCATGGTTTTATATGCTAGTCAAATTTGCAATGAAAAAATAAATAGATAATAAAATGTTGGCACAAAAGGAATCTTCTATACTTTCATGTAATTTGAAAATTCAAGCATGTTAACCATTCACAAAGAAAAACAAAGAGGTTGTTTTAAAATTGAAAAAAATAAAGTTCTATGTGGGGGGGGGCGTTTCTGACCCCCCCCCCCCGCTTGGACAATTCGATCACGACACACTTCCGAGATCAAAAGTAGATCTTATATACCGGCGACCGCCCCCCCCCCAAACAGAGGTCTGGATCCGCGCCTGCCTCTGCTTGATGCAAATAAACATACACTATATATATATATATATATATATATATATTATTTATTTGTTTGAGACTATAGTTTCGAAGACTTGATCTTCATCATCAGTCTTTTTTAAATTATAAATATTGTTTTTCATGGAGTCAATACCGTATGGATATTAAAAATTTTCGATCTTTACTTAGCTGGAACCCAGTTAAAATTTTAATTATAAATATTGTTTTTCATGGAGTCAATACCGTATGGATTTGTTCGAAACTATAGTCTCAAACAAATAAATAATATATATATATATATATATATATATATATATACAGATAAATAATTTCGATATATATATATATATATATATGTATTTATAGAGTGTTTTAGTGTTTAGGAGTGAGAAATTAATATAAATTATCTTTTTATGTTTAGCTCCTTCGTATTAATAATAGAAAATTTTGAAATGGATAAATGAAATTTAATAAATGTTCATGTTGAATTATTTATTATTGTTACTAGTTTCGCCATTGTTTGGCTCATCAGACCTATTTACATTATTTTTGTTTATAAAATTTTTTTGATTGAACAACACATTTCACTGGAAATCACAGATAATATATCACAGTTCCAGAAAGAATACATTCGACGAGAGACATTTCGGGTTCATAGCCAGTCGATCATGGTAGATCGTCCCTTGGGGATGTGATTTGACATGGAGATACTATTCTTAAATATTTAACCACTTTATAACTCTTTGACTGTCTCTCGTCGAATGTATTCTTTCTGGAACTGTGATATGTTATCTGTGATTTCCCAGTGAAATGTGTTGTTCAATCAAAAAAATTTTATAATCAAAAAAATGTAAATAGGTCTGACGAGCCAAACAATGGCGAAACTAGTAACAATAATAAATAATTCAACCTGAACATTTATTAAATTTCATTTATCCATTTTAAAATTTTCTATTATTAATACGAAGGAGCTAAACATAAAAAAGATAATTTATATATGTATTTATGTTTATTTGCATCAAGCAGAGGACAACCTCTTTGTTTCTCTTTGTGAATCAACAATTCTGCTACTCTCGGCAAAACAAAAACTTTTCAATTTTAACCACTACCTATTTGTAACAAAATTTCATTCTAGTAACATTTCGAGGATGATATATAAATTAATTCATTCAAGCTTCGAAGAAAAAATATTCAAAAAATGTTAAACTTAACAGATAAAAAAAGATCTCGTTCATTTGGCCTATTGGTATGTAAAAAACGTAATTCTTATTTGTTTTATTATATTTTTAATGAAAAGTTTCTCTGGCAACAGAGATTTGTGTCTATAGAAATCTTTGAGAAATTAAAAAAAATTGGGTTCTAACTTGATCGTAATCAGATGTTGATTGTTTTTCAATTCAGGCTTAAGTTATAATAAAGATAAGAGTAAATAAATATTATATTTAATATTGATTTACTATGAGTTAAGGATACTACACTCACATTAATGTGAAATAAGTGACCTAGTATCCTTAACTCATAGTAAATCAATATTAAATATAATATTTATTTACTCTTATCTTTATTAAAGATGTTTCACCTTGCACCAACACCACAATCTCTACTAATTATTAAGTTATAATATATTTCTCGAGAGGTGAATACAATCCTTTTGATATATAAATAAAAATTACCCTTATCTTGGGATCTCGTAATTTGTTTTACCAATAAAATCGAATTCTAATACAATTTTATTAATTACTAGAGCGTCTCTAGTGTTCAGAATCTTGAAAAAATTTCCTTTTTATATTATTTAATAATTGTGCGGTTGAGCGATTGTTTCATAAAATCTGATCGAGGAAATTACTAAAGAGGGTGTGGATAGAATGATCTCTTTTCTTTTGGAGCTAAAAATCAAGTCAAATTCAAGTCGAGACCTGTTTCAGACTATTAGAGATTAATTTCTTAATTTCTATTATTCTAGGAATGGCCTTTTGCCTTTAATCCTTAAACGATATTCCTTATAGAGAAAGAGAGAAAATTCATTTGAACTTAAATAAAATTCAAACCAAAAAAGAAATTACTTGCTGCAGCGAGCATACTGAGTCTTGAAAATAATTTTTCTTTTTTCTCCATTTTATTATGAATTTTCCTCAAATCTTTTTGACCTGACTACTTTTAAAGATTTTCAGCGAAAAAATATATCAATCTTTTGTATTATTACTTTAAGTGTCAATTACCTATACATTTCAATTCATTGCTGATAAGATAAATTAGCGAATTTTCTCTGATGCTTAACAAAACTTATTCACGAAATTTTTATTCAAGCCATGCCTACTAGGTACTTCCCCTTTAATACTCAATCCTTGTTCAGTGTAATAATATTAAACAATAATTGTATTTTTTCCATTTTCTCCTAAAATGATCAATAAATCTTTTCCAATTGTAATTAAATATTATTTAGATCAATCATAAAATCACTAGATTATTTCAAAGAAATTACAATTTTTTTTGTTACAATTGAATTCATTTCTTTGGATTTTAATTAAACATCAAAAATCAACTAATTCTCCAAGAATGATTCCTCCTGATATATTGACAACCAAATATACACTAAGGGTGATTATATAGAATGCCGCTACACGACATTTCTGAAAAAGAACATATAAATAGTATTCCCTTTCTCAATAATATGGTCTTGAATCAAATATTTATTTATTTTTTCGAGCTTATTACAAATATTTAGTCTTCTATAAGGAAAATAAAAAATTAATACTTTTCGAACAAAAGCAATCTACATTCTTATGTGACTTCGAAATTGTAAGTCTAATCTAAATTATATAAAGTTATTAAATACAAATATCAGGGGTGCCCATAGGAGAGGGGGGGGTAAGAGTGTGTTATTGAAATTTCTGGGTGAGGGGGGTGAAAATTCTTGCATTTTAGTATTATATTCTAAAAATAAATTGAATTGAAATATTATAACATCAATAAAAGGCCCTTCAAATTCTTTAGAACTGAATGAAATCGCGGGGAACTTTTCATGAAACTGGGAGGGGGTAAGTCATGAAGCTAGGAGGAGAGGCACCTTTGCAAATATAATTAAAATTTATTTGAAAAAAATTTTATTTAACAGAAAATACAATTTTATAGTGGGTACATTAAACCAATTTTTACGGTAATAAAGAAAAATTAATTTTCTGTTTTTTAGTGCATTTCGAAATAAAAGACTTTTTAATAAATTGAATTTCATACCTTTTTATTCTTTAACATTTACAAGATTTATATTTGAATTGATTGTTTTTACACCAATATCAATATTTCCTCAAGACGCTAATGAGAATCTGCGTAAGATTTGTCCCATATTACCAAAAAGGGGCTAAGAATTTCAATTTTGCTCTCCTTATTACTCCCCACCCTTTATTTACGGTAGTATATACCCATATATATACCGGGTGAGTTTTTTATCTTGAGACAGTCTTATAACTAAAAAACAATGCATTATATGAAAAAAAAGTTTCAAATATAAGTTTATTTATATCAAGCGGGAAACTAAACTACGCTATTGTTTGTAGACTTAAAACAAGCTTTCAAGGGTATTTCTAGCTCAAGTTCTGTTTTATAAATGGGACTCTATACTTATACTACGTCTAATTTAGTTCTAATTAATTACGTCTACTTAATCTTCAAAAAAAAACTGAACAACTTTCATAAGAACTTTTTTTTATCCGATATCAAATAAAAAATATTAAATCAATTAGATCTCAAAAAAAATTATAATCATTATTTTTAACAATAATTCAACTTAATTATCAAATATTTAATTATGAAATAAATTATTTAATAATAATTAATAATTTAATAATTTTGTGACACTGACTGTGACATTCCAGAGTGTATCGCAAGTCTTCTGGATGAATTCCAGTTCCAATTTCGTTATTTTGGCCTGTTGTAGTTTCTTCGTAGCGTTTAAACTTCCAGTTTTTTTAAACGGATTTACAAAACGATAAAATGAAGCTTGGGCGGGTGTATTCCTATCAGGAAAACGCTCGGCATCCATAATACTTCTTCCACAATCACCGCATAAATTAAGACCATTTCAATTCTTTCTTCAACAAAAAATGCTCCATTTTTATTATGGTAATACAATATAACTATCTACTGGATTGACACGAGAAATAAACTTTTTTATACTCAAGAATTTTAAGTAGTTCTATTAACTAGAAATAATCTCTTAAATCTGAGTACCTAATGAAGTTTTAAAATCATTATAAACACTTATTTTCATTGTTGTAACTTTTAGATTTAATAATTATTTATTTAATAATTAATTATTTAATCATTATTATTTGATAATTAAGTTAAATAATTGTTTATTAAGATTTTTTTTGAGATCTAATTGATGCATGTATTTTGTATATTTGATATCGTATAAAAAATAGTTCCGTGAAAGTTGTTCAGTTTTTTTGAAGATTAAGTAGACGTAATGAAAAATAGGCGACTGTGGGTCAGTGGGTAGAGTACTGACTCGCTGATTCGAAGATCGCTGGTTCGAGACCGAGTCTCGGCAGATAGATATTTGCAGTCGCCTCCTTTTGGAAAGTAATGGCAACCTACCAAGAGTATAATTGCCTAGTAACCTCTCCAAATTAGCCGTTCGAAACCGGCGTTAAAAAGTAGGTCCCATCTATCTGTGTAAAACAACTAAACACACTCAGCACAGGTATATGTGGAGAGGAGCCGACACCCGTTTCGGGTTTGGCACTCGAAGAAGAAGAAGAAGAATGAAAAATATAGGTTTCTATTTAAAAAACAGAACTTGAGCTAGAAATAGCTTTGAAAGCTTGTTCTAGGTCAACAAACAATAGCATAGTTTAGTTTCCCCCTCGATATAAATAAACTTTTATTTGGAACTTTTTTCTATATAAAGGACTGTTTTTGAATTATAAGACTATATATATATATATGTAAAAATATAAATAAATATTCCCCGATGATGCAGAGGACCCTAAGAGCAACTGTGTAAATCCAGATTTCTACTTTTAAATTTTGCACCTCGTCCCCCAATTTCTGATAGTTGATTTTTGCTTACATCATGTTGTCTTGGCAGAAACGTATTCATGCAAAATTTCATGAAGTTAGAAAATTAAAATTCGATTACCAGATTCTACAAAGTTAGACAGATAAACAGACAAAGGATCTCCATGTTAAAAAACCATGTAAAAACATATAACACATTCATAATCCTAGGGCTCCATATTTTTTTATCTGGAATGTAAAATAAAATCACCAGACCAATTTTTATCAAAAGAATACAAACGAATAAGTTTTTACAGATTTTTAAATCCATGGGCTGCAAAATTAAGAAAATACACTTTGTTTTAGAATCAATTTTTTTTTATTATTAAATCTAACAATTAGAATTAATTATCACATTAAAGACTAAACCATCCCTTTAAAGAAGAGCTGACGAAATGCATATTTGTTGTTTTTATTGGCGTTAAGAAATCGAAGAATAATGAAGGGATTCCCAGGAAGTGAAATAAGTCAAGTTTAATTGGATTGTTATGAAAGAGAGAAAATAAATAAGGGTGACGACTTTCTTCAGGTAAAATTCCATGACCTTAGGAGGATTTATTTTTATATATTATAAATGCGTAGTTGAGAGATAAAATATTATTTATTTATATTTGGTTTTTAAAAAAGGGAAGATTGAAAAAAACAGTTTCTCCAATATTATAAGATAAAACGATGTAATGAATTGATATAAAATTAATAATTCTTCCTACGGCCTCGTTTGAACGAAATGCTTCATTTTCAAACATTCAACCCCTTCGTAATTAGATTAAACACTAACCGAACAAAAAAAAATAATTGCCAACTCATTTATCCCTATGATTTCTAAAGAGTCGACACGCGGCCGTCTTCCTGTCGACATAATATAACTTTCACTCTTTCCACATCCGCATCCACGGGTATCCGAAAAAATAGGTTTCGAGAATTGGAAAAGTTTTTTGTTTTGCTCCAATTTTATTAATTCGTAATTATTGAGAAACAATTTGCAATAGGAAATCATCAACTTTCCCCTTTCTTCGGTAATGCAAGGGACTTTCGAGATCCAAGGGGCTGCATCTTACTGGTGCATTCGATTGCATTAAAAAAGCCCTAAAGAGTATGTAAATATCGAAATTATCGAAAGTATGTAAATATGAATTATTTTGTCAAAATTTATTTTAGTAGGTTAGTACATTAGTTAGTACGTTGGCAAATTTTGTGTACGCTCTAGCTCAAAAACTAGTATGAATATCAAAACAAAATTTCACATGAATATTCTTTATATTAATAAAGAGCTGATTAGATTTTGGTTGAAATCAAAAAAAAAATTAAGGGGGATTTCTTAAAAAATTAAAATTATAAAATTTTCAAACTAAAAAAAAAACCAAGAAAGGGACGTATACTAATAAAATAGATTCATTACTTTATTTAAAGCCAAAATTGGGGGTAGAGGTTCAAAAAATTTCAATCTGATTGATGTTAATGACTTGCCTTGTTATGTTTACTAAGAAAGAATAATTATAAAAATGACAAATATGCAGGGAAGATAACTATTTGAGCCCTGAAGAAGTCAACAAAGTTGATGAAACGTTGGCAATATAATTTTTATAAAAAAAATTAAAGCGACTTCAAAATTATATAAACAAAACAAATAAACATAAACAAAGAAATAAACAGGTTCATAAGCAAAGAAGTTATGGGTGAACATAATAAAAAAATTAAACTAATTAAATTTAGTTTTTTATCAATCAGAAACTATACTGAACACAATGCAAAAAAATCATCAAAATCGGATCACAATTGGCGAAGAAATCGATGAACATAGACACAATAAAAAAAAAAATTCAGTCGAATTGAGAACCTCATCCTTTTTTAAAGTCGGTTAAAATATTAATTATCTGCATAAAAAATATAGTCCTTATTTCCCGATAACAACTTTAATAATTTAATCGATGGACATAACTAAAAAAAAAATTAAAAATCATTGAAGTTATAAAAATCAACACAAAAATCAGAGATAAAAAACAAAAATAATATAGATATATGTTTTTTATATAAAGCAGAGGATAACCTCATTGATTTCCTCTTGAAAATCGACAACTGCTACACTAGGCAAGAAAATTTTTTCAACATAAAATTTTTTCCATGAGAATCGTGGGCTGGAATTCTGGTGTCGGTTCTCAGATTAAGAATATCATTTGAAAGTGAACGTTTAATTAGATGATGAGTCCAACATTGGATTGGTTCCGAGATGAGTTCTGTCCAATTGAAACAACCACGTTTCAGATTAGAGCCTCCCTGAGACGGAGTGGGCAGCCAGGATCATTAAGGTGTTGTGGTACTTGGCTTAAGATGGATCTCAAGCAGACGATTTCAACCGCGGTAATTGTGCTTAATAGCGCAAAAAGATTAGACATCGTATCATCGAGAATGCATTTTTCGCAGATGGTTTATAGCTATGTTATAAACAACGACAGGGACAGAGATGACAATGACACCAACACTAAGATAACTGTCGTGGGCGAAGAAGAGCAGTAAAAACTAAATCCGAGTGTGAAAATCAATTATAACGAGAAGGCGAATTAAGTGGAGGCATGAGCAACATAAACTTCTTTATGCGCATCTTGCAGGGTACCAACCACAAGTATACAAGAATTATGTACTGGATAAGCTTTCTTCTTTTTTTATCCATCTCTTAATTAAGCTAGTTCTTTCACAAATGCAAAAATTCAAGATGTCTTCGAAACTTGGAATATTACTCATTAAAAGCACAATAGACACACTGTTAAAATTTGAAGACGATTTACGACACCAAACATGAAATATTTACAATTAAAAATGAAATTTTTACATATGGTAGATTGGGAAAGGGTGGGGAAATTATCATTATTTTATTTTTTTCATTGAAGGACTTTCAAAACCATCTTGATTTAAAACTAATATTTGTTAGAATAATATATTCGGAGTAACTTAAAAAAAATTGAAATTATTTACCACGTAGTTTTGATAAAAAATAAAAAAAAACAACAACATATTTTGGCAATTATTTTCAGTGGAGGGGACATAATATCAATGGCTTGGAAACGATCCATTCATAAATAGAATATAGTAGCGTAAAATGTACAGCCACGTTAAAAAAACATAACCTAAAATTTTAACACCGTTCATATTTATAGAGTGATTACGAGGCTAAAACTTTTTGTGTGGTTTGTCGAGAAAGAACCTGCTTAATTTGAAATAAATACAACGCATTAATCTATATCGTAGATCACTACTTTTACTATTCAAAAGATCAGTGTTGTTAAGTAATTATATGTATCTAGACACATTTTTAAGTATCTACTATAATTGCATATTTATATTATGTAGATATTAAAAAATACAAATCTTTACAAAATAATCAAGAACACGTTTATTCTCAACCAAACGTGTTCTTGATTATTTTGTTAAAGATTTGTATTTTTTAATATTTTATTGACAATCACTAAATAATCTTTTCTTTGATATATGTAGATAGTTTAAAATATTTGAATATACCGGGTGAGTTTTTTATCTTGAGACAGTCTTATAACTCAAAAACAGTGCATTATATGAAAATTTGTTTAAAATAAAAGATTATTTATATCAGAGGGGACACTAAACTACACTATTGTTTGTAGGCATAGAACATGCTTTCAAGGGTATTTCGAGGTCAAGACCTGTTTTTTAAATAAAAACCTATATGTTTCTGTACATATTCTTAATCTATAAAAAAAACTGAACAACTTTCATTAGAACAAATTTTTTATATGACATCAAATAAAAAAAAATATTAAAGCAATTGGATATCAAAAAAAATCCTAATAATTATTTTTAACAATTATTCAACTTAATTATCAAATAATAATGATCAAATAATTAATTATTAAATACATAATTATTAAACAATTAAAATAAGTGTTTATAATGATCCTTTCCTCTTTTTAGTGATGTTATTAATAGTGATCATATCATCAGAATTTGACCAAATTAATATGACACCATCCCTGAGATACCCCCTTTCGAATAAAAAAAATTATCGAAATCGGTTCATAAACAAAGAAGTTAGTCCTGAACAAACCTAACAAAAAAAGTCTAATACCTATGAAAAAAAATTTTTAAGAAAAAATAAAAACCGACATCAAAAAATTAAATGCAACAAATAAAATACACTAAAAGGAATAAAATAATTATTATCTTATTTAGTTACAACTAAACGACGAAATATTAACACGAAATTACTTTTTGAAGTCGGTGCCAAACATATACCTTTTATGAATCGCACTCGACGGATCTTAGTACGTTTGGAGGATATGCTCGCTTATAGGTATAGTTTGTTTGGTACCGAATTCAAAAAGTAATTTCGTGTTAATATTTCGTCGTTTAGTTGTAACTAAATAAGATAATAATTATTTTATACCTTTTAGTGTATTTTATTTGTTGCATTTAATTTTTTGAAGTCGGTTTTTATTTTTTCTTAAAAATTTTTATTTTTCTCTTTTTAGTGATGTTATTAATAGTGATCATATCATCAGAACCCTTTCGGATAAAAAAAGAACCATCGAAATCGGTTCATAAACAAAGAGGTTAGGTCTAAACAAACCTAATAAAAAAGGTCTAATACCTATGAAAAAAATGGGACCAATCGGAAGCTAGACTGGACCCAATGCAAAATTTTTTTCAAAATCGGTTGACAATTGGCGGAGATATGAGGTAACATAGGCACAAAAAAAAAAAATTCAGTCGAATAGAGAACCTTCTCCTTTTTTGAAGTCGGTTAAAAAATGGGACCAATCGGAATGTAGACTGAACCCAACGCACAATTTTTTTTTCAAAATCGGTTCACAATTGGCGGAGATATGAGGTAACATAGGCACAAAAAAAAAAAAAAAAAAATCAGTCGAATAGAGAACCTCCTCCTTTTTTGAAGTCGATTAAAAATCTTAAAGGAGTATAGAAGACATTTTCTGAAAAAGTTTGGCGGTGGACTCTTTTAAATAACACGGTAAAAAAAATGATTATAATAATAAATAATATAAAAAAATGATTATAATAATAAATAATATAAAAATGATTATAATAATTCAAAACCCTGAAGAAGGAGGGAATATCCTCCGAAACGTCGGTTTTATGAATAAAAAGATAGTGTAAATTATCTTCTTCTTTTTTTGGACTGCCTCATCAATATCCACTTAAAATGATTATAGTTTTATTTCTGTTCTAAAAAATCGGCTTTCCATCTGAGATTCATAATGAAAATGATTTTTCATCCCTTTTACTCCTAAGAACTGGAAAAAAAATTACCATTCAATAATTTTACTATTGAAAAAAAAATCGAAAAAAGAGTTTTTTTTGAAAATTTCGAAAATCGTTTGAGATAAAGAGCTAAAAATTTAGATGAACTATTTTTATTTAATGTCAAATCGATCCCCCAAGTGCAAATCGAAAAAGCCTCTGGGTCAGATTTCTCATACAAACGCGCCTATACTCTTTAAAATATAAAATACTAAGTAGGTTTCAGAAAAAAATATTTTAAATTTTAAATCGTTTTTAAAGCAATTTGAACCGCGAAAGTTAAATAATATGATCAATAATTTCTTATGTTAATTCTACATTTAGAGAATTATTTTATTATTTTTTGATTTTTTGAAAAGGAAAAATAAATTGAGCATCCGACGGGTTTCGAACCCGTGTCTCTCTCCTTTACGCGAAGAGCGGCTTAACCATCTAGCCCACAGATTCTCCCGCCGAATAGGCTCTTAAGATTGAATGTCATTTTTTCTTTTTTAAAAGGTTTCTTAAATTTTTAAAAATATTCTTTACATTTATTATTATACCTACTATTCTTCTCAGAAGTAAATTTTGTATTTTCAAGGGTAGGAGGGTGTCTGATTCTCACCCTAATCGTTCATTGCAGTCTCGAGGTCCCAGTCAATATCCTTCGGCGCCCCCTTGCTAGCCAGGGGCTCGCGCCCTGGATCCCCACCCCGAAACCCACTCAACATCCCCACCCACCTCGAAACCCACTCTGCACCGCCACCCCAATGTACAGAAAAAACCTTAATTTTATATATAGGTCCAGGTGTACCGGAAAGTCATTACCGGTTTTTCTAACAGATGTCGCTAGGCTTAAGTATGCAATGTTATGATTTGACACATATGCATTTTATTCTACTTACATCAAGCTTCAAAGCTATACATGTTATATTTTGCGAAAGTAACACCTTCATAGATTTATACCTCTTTGAAAATGTCAAGTTTCATGCCTGAAAACGTGCATTTGCGGCACGCATTACTTTTCTTATTTAATCAAAAGAAAAAAGCCGCTGAAAGTCATCGTTTGTGGTAGAAACTTACGGTGAGCATGTTTTAACCTTAAAAACATGTGAGGTGTGGTTTCGAAAATTCAAAAGTGGTGATTTCGATGTGCGAGATAAAGAACGTTCTGGTAGACCAAAAAAACGAAACTACAGGAGTTATTGGATGAAGACCCAACCCAAACTCAAAAACAATTGAAAAAACAATACACCGACAACAAATGATCAATTTGAACCACGCATTGATCGAAAAACGTCCAGAATGGGCCCGAAGACACGGTAAAGTAATTTTACAACACGATAACGCGCTGTCTCATAAAAGCAAAACCGCTCAAGGAAGCGTTGAAAGCACTTGGGTGGGACATATTATCGCACCCGCCGTACTCTCCAGACCTTGCCCCGTCCGATTATCAACTTTTCGCATCGATGGGACACGCGCTTGCAGAGCAGCACTTCGCCAATTTCGAAGAAGTTAGAAAATGGCTCGATGAATGGTTTTGCTCAAAGGACAAACAGTTTTTTTGGGATGGCATCCATAAATTGCCAGAAAGATGGGCAAGATGTATAGAATCAAATGGCCAATACTTTGAATAAATAAATTTTCCATTTTCTTAAAAATTACGTAGTTTTTTTCGAAAAAACCGGTAATGAGTTTCCGGTACACCTAATATATAGATTTCATTTAAATTAGTAACCATGACGACCCCTGGACCCCCACCTCTCGAACCTCACTCCCCCTCCCCGAAACCCAGCACCCAGCACCCCCCACCCAGCACCCCCACCCACACCACCACCCCAATGTACAGACAAAACCTTAATTTTATATATGCAGATAATTTCATTTAAATTGGTAACCATGACGACTGTTTTTGTTGGGGGACGGACATAGATTTATAGACTTATAGATATATACAGAGGCAGGCACAAATGCGCTTTAGTAGTATAGGATTGGACGAAATTAAAAAAAATTCATAACTTAGAGACTATAGCTTGGCTTTCATCTTAACTCTTTTAAATTAAAACATATTTCACATGTTACATTCTTTTAGTACTATTGAACATAGTCAACCAGTAAGGACCGAAATTGATTATATAAATTAAATTAATTTATGGAGATTATTAAATTTATTTCAAAAAATCTTTAAAGTTAAAAGAATAATTATTTTCTTTTTGAATGATCCAGTTCCCATATGATGATTTTGTAAAGAAAGTTTTTTCGGTCCAAAACATATCTCACTAAACTTTGATAACTGGAATGATAAACGGCTAGCCCAGTGCTTAAATCAATGAACAAATCGACTTCGTCTGCAAAATAGTTGAAGCATTAATTTGTTATAGAAAAGTTATGGAGATTAAATTTTTTAAATTGGCAAGTTTACTAAAGAAAGAAATTCAGACTG
This sequence comes from Forficula auricularia, assembly GCA_024734495.1. Taxonomy (NCBI): domain Eukaryota; kingdom Metazoa; phylum Arthropoda; class Insecta; order Dermaptera; family Forficulidae; genus Forficula; species Forficula auricularia. The sequence continues at coordinate 20,047,852 of JALMQS010000070.1, forward strand.
TTTATAATTCATCATTATTGTAGAACGGCCGTCACCCCCGCAAGTTGGACAACCAGAAGAGACAAATCGACACATCTGTAACAATTCATCCCTTCTATTCATTGTCTACCCTCACAATGAATAAAGGGCTTAGCGATGGATCAGGATCCTTGCAATGACTGAAAAAAGGATTTCATTATTAAAATAAATCTTTATTTTATAAAGAATAAATTAAAGAAATTGAAGGAAAAACGAATTTTTTTTGGTGATTTGCAGTGGCATAGCGAACTCAGGCCGCGCCGCCCCTGTGTGAAGTGTGCAGCGCACACAGGCGCCAAAACAATAGGGGCGCCGCTATCGAAATTATTTTTGTTACACTTACACAACAACATATTGCTTTGTAGTGGAGTATCGATAAGTAAGTAGGTATAATAGGCTCAACAAATGCTTCGTAAACAACAAAACATAATATAACGCTTATTGTACAAGTGTCCCAAGATAATATTCACGTTTGTGGTTTAATTTTACGCTTTGGGTTTTAGTTTACAATAATTACGAGCTCAGCGTTAAAATCAAAAGAACCGCCATGAGTTTGTTTAAATGAGTTTATGAATGCAGCCCGACCGATGCGATGACTGCGATGTAATTTAATAGATCATAGTAAAATTGTATGACGTTGAATTTGGTAATTATTTACTTTCACGGTTATATAATTTTTGGGCATGAAAAATTGAAAAATTTTTCATGAATTTCGAGAAAAAAATGTCTCACAGTTCGAAAAAAATTGAGTCATCTTGAGTTTATACCCAAAAGTTTGTTAATCATGAAGTAAAAATATACTCTGAATTTTATTGATCTTGAACCCAATTTTACCATTTCGTCATAGTTTCTAATTCAAAAATCGCATTATGATTATTTGATGAATCATTTATTAATAAAATCTTAAATAGACTATTTAGCTAATTTATCCATTAGCCGATTAGCTTAACTAATTTCAGTTAACCGGCTAAGCCGAACGGTTAGCTAATTAATTAGCTTAGTTAACTTTTTTAGCCGGTTAAATTGTATAGCCCTAATTATTTTGAATTCTGCGCATGACAAAATCACGACTCATTCAAAAAGGTACGTTTTCAATAATGCCGCGTCTCAGCCACAGGTCCACTAGTGAACTTGTGCACTAGTTAACTTGGGCGAAAGGAGCGCCACTTTTTTGTTTAATGACGGTGAGCCAACCAGGCTTCCGTACACGGGGATTCCCCGACAGCCCGACTTTAAGGAACGAGAGAGCCAAAACAATTGATTGAAATAAGAAAAAGTTCTAGCACTAAAAACAATAAATAGTTTGTGTGTTACTGATTGTTTTAACTTGTTTCCACGATGAGTGATCAAGATAAAAAAAAGAAATTATCTGGTTACCAGAATTTAATAAGGAAAAGAAAACAAGAAAAACGTGATAAAAATACAACTAAAATAAGTAAATATTTTACTTTACGAAAATTTATTTCGGTCAAAATTAACAAATAAGAAATAAAAATAAGTTGAAACATTAAGATTCGTGAAAAAAGAGGCGCTTCATAGGTTTCGCACACAGGCGTTGTGGAGGGTCGGCGCGGCCCTGAGCGAACCTAACTGGCATCCGGGGTATTTTCCACGATACTTCCACGATACTTTATTGCCGCCCCTGTCCAGAAAAACGTATAGTAATATAATATATAATTTACTCGTTATAAGAATATAATACAAATAATAATAGAATGTAGTACTTTAAAATATCTATAAAATATTATTACGAATAATCACTATCTAACTATAACTTTTAAGGAGATAAGTGTTGGTTCAAGGTGAAACATTTTTTAATAATAAAAACATTAGGCAATGTTACTAGGTGGGTACCTAACTACGCTTCAACAAAATACTGTACTGTTTTTGTGTGGATCCTGGAGTTGGATCTTAAGGCGTTCTCACCTCTTAATGAATATTTGTTAAAATCATGAAGAAAATAACATTTTCAATTTTATTTGAGAACCAAAGGCCTTCTTCAGAGACTGTAATCTTGACCCCCCCCTTCCGAATTCCGGAATAAATTTTCTTTACTCTTTTTAAGCTCTAATGGGACTATTTATTTTCGGGGTTAGACTATCCACAGTGAAATTGGAAATTAAGTTGAAATTTCCTAGTTTATTCATAATAATTCCACATCTAAATGTGAAACCTTTTTCAAGGCATGATAGATTTAGTTTATCATTATTAGGGACATCTTAATTCAATTGTAGCTTATATTTCCATTTCCCTCCTTTTTCAATTCGTAAGACCATGAAACGAAAGATTTAAAAAAAATCTTATTTTAGAATATTGTCAGTTCAGCGAGATTTGCATAACTCATTTAGAAATTTCCATCTGACGTGCATTACAAATAAAATATGAATAGATAATCGATATGGAGATTGAATTGAAAGATTGTGAGAAAAGGACATTTCTATGAAAGTACGGTTTAATTAAGCTGACTAGTTCGGAGGGTTGTAGCTCAGTGCTTTGGGCTTACCACTTGTTCTGCTCTCAATTTGCATGAACACGGTTAGCAGGTATTCCAGGTCACCCTTTCGTCCCTATTGACATGGCTTAATATTGGCTTTGGAGATAATGCTATGCAGAGCTGTCTGAGGTCGCGTGGGCTCCAAGTGTTTGCCCCAGGCCAATAAATCAGAGGCCGGGCCGATAAAGCAGTTTTTATAGGAACGCGTGCCGGCCCCGAGCCCCACAGGTAAGCAAGGGTTAACAAGCCTCTAGTAAAAAAAGGGCTTTGTCCCCAACTTAAAAGCCGTCAGTCAGAAGCCGAATTACAAATCCAAATGGGTTGGGAGCCCCTTTGAACATCTCGCTAATTATCATCCAGGTTTGGACACGGACAACCCAGGAAGTGCTGCATAGGATCTGAATTGTTGTATGTAGGAGAGATCAGACCTCAAGATTAGAAGGTGCTGTAACACTAGGACTTAGCATTTGATGAGAATTCAGAGGGCTCGTCACATATACCAATAATCGTTAAAATTAATGTTAAAATCTTAAAGAAAAATTGATATGATTTATGAAAAATTTAAGTACCTTGAATTTTTAAAAAAGCTTATGTTTTCTATGACTGTGACTTTAAAAATCCAAAACATCCAGTGATACAGGTCAGGCCTACAAACCTAAAATTTTTATTTTAAAGCAAAGAGGAAGGCAGGTATTTTGGATCTAATTATAAAGAGTCTTTCAAAAGACGCGCCTAGATGTCAGTAGTAAATAATTTCTGAACAATACCTTATTTTTATTTCATCTTTTACATGTGTGACGTGGACACATGTACAATTTTAGCCATGGATAGTTACACGCTAGAACAACGCATTAAAGTTATTAAAGTTACATTGAGCTATTGCGGTCTAAGTTTACAGGACGATTAATTTCACGTAATGCTGAAGTAAACTGACCACCTAGATATGATTTAACCCCATTAGATTACTTCCTTTGGGGTTTTTTGAAAAGCAAAGTCTATGTGAATAAGCCAACAACAATTGCACAGCTGAAAAACAACATTCGGGTCGAAATTGATGTTATTTTTCACATATATAATTGTTAAAAGGCATATTTTTATAAAAATAAAAAACACCAGAAAAATCAAAGTATTTACATGTTTTATTTTTAAAAAACATCTAGACGCGACTTTTGAAAGACCCCATATATATTTAATGTATGTTGAAGGAATCATCATCCTCTTGGGATTGGCTCACAGGGTGAGATCAGCCTTAGGATCCTTCATATCTAAATACTGTGTCGTTCGAATCCGAGACTCTTACGATGCAAGCAAATCTGGCACTCGGGTTCAAGTCTTGAAAGTGACTACGCGATGTTTCGTTAAACTTGCAATCAAACATATCTAATTTTATCTAAGATAAAGCCTTATTATTTTTTGTTAAATGAAATTATAAATATAAATAATATTATACTATAAAAAAATTATTTCAACATACATTGCATTACATTAAAATCACTTTCTAGTATGAGACAGATATTTAAGTGGTGATTTTATAGAAATAAAATAAATAAGTTCTTAAAGTCAATATAATTTGAACTGTTAGTCTTCTCTTACAAAATACAATCTGCTAACACAGAAAAGCCTTTCAAAAGCCCTAAGTAATGTGAGCTTTCAGAAGCCTTTGGATTAAATCCATGAGATGAAATTCATAAAAAATTGATATTTTTTAAATCCCAACCTTATGATAAAACATATTTAGAATAAATAAAATAAAAAAGTAAACCAGAAGTAAGGAGTAAAACTTTTGGTACTGGAATTTGAATATTTTTTACTTTGGCTTGTGTACGACAAATTTATTGTTGGATTTTATATATCACGGTTCTTGATATTGGGGTAATTAGGGAGTTTTCCCTAGGAGGGGCAGCTGACCACAAAGGTTTCAATTTAGGTAATTCGATTAAAGATTAACTAACTTTTTGTTAGAATTGACAAATTTTGAAAGTAACGAAATAAGTGATGCCTCGTAATATTGAAGTTTGGATTTTTCTAGGAGGGCAATACTTTTTTAGAGAAGAACTGTCCTCTCCCCCTCCCCCCACCGCCCTAACTACCATACATCCATGACTACAGTAAACTATTGGTTATCTGCGAGTCCCATAGGAGAAAAAAAATAGACTATTGATTTATCACCAAAGAAAAATATGTTTATCTTTTAATGAAAAAAATATTGTATTTAATAACATTGCCCCCCCCCCCCCCTACCACCTAACTACGCTTATGGTTGAACTAGAAAATTCGGGATGGACTACATCCATGATGAAATTATACAAATATTATGATTTTTTGTTTATTCATGACACTTCGGTTTCCTAAAACTCAACATTTTTTTCCATGGCTCTTTTAAAATAAAATAGTTATATAAATTTTAACCTTAAGTAACATTATAAAATTAGTATATCTAAATTTCATATTTGTTCTCGGATTTAGAACCTAATAAATTGCACACGTTCTGATGTGGCCATCCACTTGACTTTATCATACCAAGAGCTTAGATTTTCATTTTTTGCCCCCCCCCCCCCCCACTCCCCCTTCTCGGCCCATTTTGGGCGGTTTGTTTTATGCATTTATAGTTTTCTGGGGTCCCACTAATTATGTATACAAAATTTGCTGAGTTTGCTCACATGGCTTAGATATTTATTTTTTGACCTCTCCCCAATTTTGGTGCCAGAACAAAAAATATTTTCGTTATTATAGGTTCATTTTATAGTATATTTCATTTTTCTTGTTTTTTTAGTTTGAAAATATTATAATTTTAAAGTTTAACCCCCCCGCCACCCTTTAATTTTGGGTCGATATGCACCAAAATTTAATCAGCTCTTAATCTCAATGCACCAAAACTACGTGTGAAATTTGGTTTCGATATTCATTCTAGTTTTTGAGCTAGTTTGTCCACAAAAGTTTGGTAACGCACAGACTAACGTGACTAACAGACATTTTGACAAAATAGTTATTATCTCGAAAAATATAATTTTTTTTCGATGTTCACTTATTAGAGCATTTTTATAGACTGAAATGCCATGGTTTCGCCATATTTTTTTAATCAAAATAGTTTCAGCCGTTTTTGAGATATTTCAAAAAAAAGAAGCAAAAAACGACTTTTTTTCATGCACGATTACAATACTTGACCATATCGGTATTATATTGGTAAAATCACATTAACTCATTGGAAAAATACAAAATTAAATTGTAACTTTTCTTTTTTCTCGTATTAATTAGATACGTAATAGTATAAAATATGTTGTAAGATTACAATACTGAAAACGTACTGAGGAATTAATATTTGCGCAGATGGAACAAGTGAGTTTTTAGCCAGATGGCGGGAAATATGTATACCTGTGTTTCATCATCATCATTGAGTATACAGTCCTAAGACTGGTTTGATGCAACAATCCGTCTCCACTCGACTCTGTCCTCTGCCAGCTGTTTAACCTCTCTAAATGTCTGGCATCCCATATCCCCAATTATTTGGTTGAAATATTCTAATCTGGGTCTTCCCCTTCCCTTTTCTTTCCCACCTCCCCCTCCAAGATATCCCTAAGCAGTCCCCCATGTCTCAGTGTGTGCCCCATCATCTGACCTCTTCTCTTCTTCAGACTCTTCCACAAGGTTCTTCTTTCTCCGATTTTTCCAAGAACTTCTTCATTTGTAATTTTATCCATCCATTTGATATTCATCATTCTTCTGTAGCACCACATTTCGAAAGCCTCCAATCTCTTTCTCTCCGCTTTTCCAATTGTCCAGGTTTCACACCCGTACATGGCTATGCTCCATACATATGTCTTCAATAGCAACTTCCTGTTTGTTAAGCTGATTGAGGAGGAGCATAGTAGTTTTTGTTTTGAATTAAACCCCATTTTTGCTTGGGCAATTCTTGATTTAATTTCGTTTTTGCTCCTCCCATCCCATGTTATTTTACTTCCTAGGTAGCGGAATTCCTTAACTCCTTCTAGGTTTTCTTGGTTAATTTTGATGCATTCCTGTCTCGTTTGTTCTTTTTTTGTACATACTAGGACCTTGGTTTTATTCTTGTTTATTTTCATTTTGATTTCTTCTATTAGGATTTGGTTAATTCCATTCAAGGCGTCCTCTAATTCTTTTTTATTGCTTCCTAGAAGGGCAATGTCATCGGCAAATCTTAACATAGCGATCTTTTGACCTTGGATTTCTATACCTGTATCAATTTTGTCTTTGAATTCTTTAATCGCTTCTTCTATGTATAAGTTGAAAATCATGGGTGACAGCACACATCCTTGTCTTACACCTTTTTTATTTTGGCTTCTCTTTGTTCATCACCAATATTTATAATTGCCGTCTGGTTTTGATATAGATTGTAGATTAGTCTTCTCTCTCTGAATTTTATTCCCGCCTGTTTTAATATTTTAAACATAATTTCCCAATTGACGTTATCGAATGCTTTTTCTAGGTCTATGAATCCGATGTAGACAGATTCTTCCCTGATAAAAGCCCTTTCTATTATTAGTCTAAGAGAGAGAATTGCTTCTCGGGTGCCTCTGTTTCTTCTAAAGCCGAACTGGTCTTCCCCCAGATTTTCTTACAACTCTTTGTTCTATTCTTCTTTGGATTATTTTGGTTAGGATTTTGGAGGCATGTGAGGTTAGGCTAATGGTCCTGAAATTTTTCACATTTATCCGCGCCTGTCTTTTTGGGAAGTGTGACTATTTTGTTTTTTTCGAAATCTTTTGGGATGATTCCCAATTTTATAGATTTTGCTAATTAGTTCAAAAAGTTTGATCACGTGCCTTTTCTCCAGAGTTCTTTACCTGTGTTTATATGAGGAATAGAATGGTACATGGAAGTACTGTGCTCTGCAATGTGCGAACAATAGAAATAATATTGCGTTTTTTTATTATAAAATATAATCAATAATTGTATTTTACCCAATTTTTTATTATTATATAAAAATGTTTCGCCTAGATCCAACACCTATCTCCTTAAAAGTTAACAAAAATCAAATTTGAATTTTTCTATTCAAGTGTTTAAAGAAAACATTAATCATAATTTAATTGTATTTATTTTCTTAGAAAGACGGACTAGTAAGACGAAATAAGTAGGTTATAATGAAAGGCAGTCAATAAATTATTTAAATTTTATTCAAATTCCGACGTTTCGGAGACTCTTTTCCTATCCTTCTTCAGGGTATTGAATAGTTATTGATGGGTGAGTATAACTCGGTTCATATTTGTCTCTCCTTTCAGTGATTGTAATATTATAAACGAGAGACAACAAGCACCGAGTTATACTCACCCATCAACAACTATTCAATACCCTGAAGAAGGAGAGAAAAAGACTCCTGAATAAAATTTAAATAATTTATGGACTGCCTTCGTCAGTAACCTACTTATTAACAGAACTGCTGGGTACCTCTGAAGGGCGGGGGACAAAGTAGGTTGATGGGGCGCTAGGGGGTCTGGCGGTAACCGGAAATTTTTCCCCCCCCCCCCCCCCCCCCCCCCCCCCCCCCCCCCCCCCCCCCCCCCCCCCCCCCCCCCGAAAAAAAAAAAAAAAAAAAAAAAAAAAAAAAAAAAAAAAAAAAAAAAAAAAAAAAAAAAAAAAAAAAAAAAAAAAAAAAAAATTTAACCCCTGGAATCACTTTTTACACCAACCTGGCTTTCCTCCAAAACATTCAAAATTTGGTATATTTTTACTAACAAATTTATTTTTTAAAAACACATAGGCATTAGTTGTAAAACTCTTCGAAAACGTAATGAATGGGCAGAACCGGAAGAAAAAACACACACAAATAATAAAGAAGATGAAATCGAACAAGAATGGAATGACATGAAATCAAGCCTGACCGAAACAGCTAACGAAGTCCTTCAATCAAAGAAAAACGAAATTAAAAAGCCATGGGTAACAGACGAAATACGGCAACTGATTGACGAACGAAGACAATTTAAGAACAGAAAAGACGAAGAAGGGAAAGAAACATATAAAAAATTAAGATGGAAAGTTATAAGAGAATGTAGAAAAGCAAAAGAAAAAATGATTCAAGAAAAATGTAAAGAAGTCAACGAAAATCTAGTATTGGGAAAAGTTGATGTAGCCTATAGGACAATAAAAAGAAATTTTCAAGAAGACAAGCCAAAAAGCAAGAACATAAGAGATAAAGGAGGCCACATTATTCTAAACGAAAACGAACAGGCAAATAGATGGAAGGAACACCTAGAAGAACTCTATGGAGAAGAAAAAACAATGAACCCAATAGAAGAAGAAGAATCTGTGGACGAAAACGAATTAGGAGACCCCATACTCAGGTCAGAATTCGAGACAGCTTTGAAGGAACTAAAAAATAATAGAGCACCCGGAATAGACAATATACAAGCTGAAATCCTAAAGAACTCTGGAGAAAAGGCACGTGACAAACTTTTGAACTAATTAGCAAAATCTATAAATTGGGAATCATCCCAAAAGATTTCGAAAAAAACAAAATAGTCACACTTCCCAAAAAGACAGGCGCGGATAAATGTGAAAATTTCAGGACCATTAGCCTAACCTCACATGCCTCCAAAATCCTAACCAAAATAATCCAAAGAAGAATAGAACAAAGAGTTGAAGAAAATCTGGGGAAGACCAGTTCGGCTTTAGAAGAAACAGAGGCACCCGAGAAGCAATTCTCTCTTAGACTAATAATAGAAAGGGCTTTTATCAGGGAAGAATCTGTCTACATCGGATTCATAGACCTAGAAAAAGCATTCGATAACGTCAATTGGGAAATTATGTTTAAAATATTAAAACAGGCGGGAATAAAATTCAGAGAGAGAAGACTAATCTACAATCTATATCAAAACCAGACGGCAATTATAAATATTGGTGATGAACAAAGAGAAGCCAAAATAAAAAAAGGTGTAAGACAAGGATGTGTGCTGTCACCCATGATTTTCAACTTATACATAGAAGAAGCGATTAAAGAATTCAAAGACAAAATTGATACAGGTATAGAAATCCAAGGTCAAAAGATCGCTATGTTAAGATTTGCCGATGACATTGCCCTTCTAGGAAGCAATAAAAAAGAATTAGAGGACGCCTTGAATGGAATTAACCAAATCCTAATAGAAGAAATCAAAATGAAAATAAACAAGAATAAAACCAAGGTCCTAGTATGTACAAAAAAAGAACAAACGAGACAGGAATGCATCAAAATTAACCAAGAAAACCTAGAAGGAGTTAAGGAATTCCGCTACCTAGGAAGTAAAATAACATGGGATGGGAGGAGCAAAAACGAAATTAAATCAAGAATTGCCCAAGCAAAAATGGGGTTTAATTCAAAACAAAAACTACTATGCTCCTCCTCAATCAGCTTAGCAAACAGGAAGTTGCTATTGAAGACATATGTATGGAGCATAGCCATGTACGGGTGTGAAACCTGGACAATTGGAAAAGCGGAGAGAAAGAGATTGGAGGCTTTCGAAATGTGGTGCTACAGAAGAATGATGAATATCAAATGGATGGATAAAATCACAAATGAAGAAGTTCTTGGAAAAATCGGAGAAAGAAGAACCTTGTGGAAGAGTCTGAAGAAGAGAAGAGGTCAGATGATGGGGCACACACTGAGACATGGGGGACTGCTTAGGGATATCTTGGAGGGGAGGTGGGAAAGAAAAGGGGAAGGGGAAGACCCAGATTAGAATATTTCAACCAAATAATTGGGGATATGGGATGCCAGACATTTAGAGAGGTTAAACAGCTGGCGGAGGACAGAGTCGAGTGGAGACGGATTGTTGCGTCAAACCAGTCTTAGGACTGTATACTCAATGATGATGGGATTGTTTTTTAAAAATTTCTGAAAGTTTGTTTTTACGTTACCAAATTTTATGTGTATCATCGCTCAATAGTAGCTCAAAAACTAGTGTGAATATCAAAACGAAATTTCACATGAAGTTTTGGTGCATTGAGATTAAGATCTGATTAGATTTTGATTGTAATCGGACCCAAAATTAGGGGGGGGGGTTAAAAATTGAAATTATAAGATTTTCAAACTAAAAAAAAAATAACATGAAAAATGAAATACACTGTAAAATGAACATGTAATAAATAAATTGATGTGGCCATCAACATGGCTTTACCATACATATACTTGAAAATAAGAAAAAAGAAATATACTATAAAATGAACCTATATATTAAAAAAGAGAGTTATTATTTTTTTCTGGGTCCGAAATTGCGGGCGGGGGCGGGGTTCAAAAAATAGAATTATAAATTAACATATATTTTTCTCTTTAAAACATTAATTTCAAAAATATTTCAAAAATTATTTATCTGTAAAAATAACTAGCTAGATTCAATATGCTAATATGAGGTTGTAATAATAGGTGGCGTGAGTGTGTATACATCGAGGTATAAATCGAGTGCGTTATTTGGTGTTTTTTCTGAAAATATCTTCCATTTTGCGCTGGAATTTGAGTTGTTTATAATAAGTGTTTATTAGCGGTGATTTTAATGTAAAAATTGTGATTTACAAACGGTTTTTGAAGTTTTTACATCAAAATTCAGACTTTTTTAACCTAAAAACCTCCCATCCTGCCACGTGTGTGGTGCGTTGCTCCGAGGTTGAGCTAGACAAATCTCTAAACATTTTGAATATATTGAATATGTAAGTCTCAAAACACCCACACATGAAAGACGAGTGGAAGGGAAGACAAGGACAAGCAAGCGACATAATAGATTGAGACATCAAGCAGTAGAAGATAATTCAAACACAATTGTTAATATACAATATTTAATAACCAGATATTATAAAATCACTTGTAATAAACATCATTGTTAAAACTAAATAAAGGACGGACACAGTTATAAGTAGGATGGGTGTGAGAGCAGATGAAATTCACATTTCAGTGAAACACGAATTTCGTCTCTACCTCACACCCATCCTACTTATAACTCGAAGTTTCAGATCCTTTATTTAGTTTTAACAATGATGTTTATTACAAGTGATTTTATATAATATCTGGTTATTAAATATTGTATATTAACAATTGTGTTTGAATTGAGCGTTTTTTTTGTTTTGTTTTTTAATGCAATCGAATGCAAGAAGGGGTGCACCAGTAAAGATGTAGCCCCTATGGATCTCGAAAGACCCTTGCATTACCGAAGAGAAGGGAAAGTTGTTTAAGTGAGAGGGTGTAGACGTAGGTGTCTATGCACCCTGGTTTTGAAGGTTTGAAGATCATAGGTGCTGGGAAAGATAGAGGCTGGGAGAGAGTTCCAGTTCCTTGAAGTCATGGGGATATATGAATTCGCGAATGAAGTGGTCCGGCACTTTTCTAATTTGACCGCGAAAGAGTGTTGGGAGTCGGCAAAACGTGTGCTGCGTGCAAAGCATGCTTTGGGGGAATTATTGATTTTATCTCATCAGAGCACCTGCCGTGATAGTATCTATAGAAAAGGGAAAGGGCGGAGACATCTCTTCGATGAGCCAGCGAGTCGAGGGAGTCGGTGAGGGTAGAATCGTCAATTAGCCTGACGGCTCGTTTCTGAATTGCATCAAGGGTAGCAAGAGAATATTTTGGAGGCTCCTCTCCACAGATGAGAGCCGTATTCGAGACAGGGGCGGATTTGGGCCTTGTAGATGGTGAGAAGTTGTGGGGGTTTGTAAAATCGCTTGGACCTGAATAAGAAGCCAATCTTCCTTGCTGCAGATTTCGCCACAGAGGAGATGTGTTCATTCCAAGACAGGTCAGATGCGACAGAGACGCCCAACATGGATAGGCTGTCACACATTTTCAGGGTATTCGAATCGAAGTGAATATCAGGGAAATCTCTATTTTCGCGCCTAGAAATTAGACAACATATGAGTCTTATTTGAATTAAAGTTAACTAAATTTTGAGAGCCCCATTTATTCAGTTTGTCTAGGTCGAGAGTAATTGAGGAGGCAATATTGATTCGATTATTCGGGAGAGAGGGTTTGCCGTGTAGAGTGCTATCGTCGGCGTAACAATGAGTGGGGTTTGCCGTTTGATCAATAAGGTCGTTTATATAAATAAGGAAGAGTGTGGAGGAGATTACAGAGCCTTGGGGAACACCAGAGTTTGTGGAGAACGATTCAGAAGATGTTCCATCCACCACAACTTTTATACTTCGGTTTGTCAGAAAGCTTTCAATCCATTTGCGAAGTGTTGGTGTGAATCCAAAGGCTGGTAGTTTGGCAAGAAGATTTTTGTGCCAAACCTGGTCAAAAGCTTTGGAGATATCAAGGGCTACAGCGAGGGTTTCTTTTCCGGCCTCTAGAGTATTGTTCAAGGTGTGGGTGACATAGGTTAAGATGTCGCCTGTGGAACGATTTTGTCTGAATCCATATTGCCTATCGTGAATTAATTTATTGTTTTCTAAGTGATGAAGGACGTGTTGGTTTATGACTAATTCCATTAATTTGGAAAGAACAGAGGTGATCGAGATAGGCCTGTAATTAGAGATTTGTGATGTGTCTCCTTTTTTAGGAATAGGTGTTACTCTGGCTATTTTCCAGCTTTTGGGGAATATGCCCGACTCGTAAGAGAGTTGGAATAGCTTGGATAAGATAGGGGCAAGTTCAGGGGCGCATTTTTTAATGAGAATTGGTGGGATGTTATCCGGGCCTGCGGCGGATTTGGAATTTAATTTATTAATGGCTTTTATGATTATTTGGGGCCTGAAAATTATTTTGCCCATGAGGTTGGTTTGGGGGGTATAAGTGGGCGGGTTAAGCCCTTTGTCATCTAAAGTGGAGTTAGTTGCGAAATAGGATGCTAGTGATTCGGCTTTTTCAGCGGGGGTCGTGGCTACTGAACCATTTGGGTGAAAGAGGGGCGGAAGTGAGGGGGACGCGAAATTTCTATTTATTGCCTTGTGTAACGAGAAAAAGGCCCGTTTTCCATTGGGGCAAGATGCGAGACGGTCAGCTATCCTCTGGTCGAATGATTTCTTTGCCTCAGAGATGATTTTTTTGCATGAGCTTCGCGACTTGGTAAATGCAACTCGGTCACATTCTAGCTGTGAAAGTTGCCATTTCTGAAAAGATTTGTTTTTTTCACGGACGGAATCTGCGCATTGTCTACCAAACCAAGGCTTAGAATCCTTGTTCCCTTTAATCAATTTTGAGGGGATATAGGTTTCTAAGCCTATTTGAATTGCCTCGTTAAGGGCGTCTGCGAATTCTGAAGCGTTTTTATCTCTGATGCAGAGTTCATTCCACTGGTAAGCGGCAAAAAAGTTACGCATGTCATTCCAATTAATGTTATCGTTATCGACTAGCCATATTTTTCTGGGGTTGGAGTGGGGTGACGGGGGTTTTGGTAAATTGGCGGAGGTTTTAATTTTTATCAGATTGTGGTCAGATTTACCTAAAGGGGCCGAAATTTTTGCTTCATAGGACGAAGGGTGGGAAGTGATGAAAAGATCGAGAAGATTGGATTTTTCATTGGCTTTGTCTGGGATTCTTGTGGGGCCGTTAATAATTTGTGTGAGGCCACACGCCGTTGAGAAGATTTCAGCGTCGGAGCCTGCGGGGGAATTATGGCTAGAAAATTTTAGCCAATTTTTGTTGTGGACGTTAAAGTCACCTAGGAAAGATATTTCAGAAGATGGAAATTCTTTCAGGATATTGCAATGGCACTCAAGGAGGTAGTCAAAAAATTGTTTGTATCTGGGGTCTTTGGGGGGCAAATATATTATGCAGAAGAATTTAGTTGAATGGCCTAACGTGATTTTGATCCATATGGCATCGAATTCATTGGATTCTAGATTAGTTAAACGCCTACTAGGGATGTCCTTTCTAATATAACAGCAGACCCCTCCTTTTTTTCGAAATTTTGAATGAAGTGTATAGTTTTCGAATTGGTAGTCACGACAGTTAGATTTATTCGCGTCAATTATAGTTTCGGATAGGCCTAAAAGAGCAGGTTTTTCATGTTCGAGATGTTGAAATACAGTCGTGTAAATTCGAATTGCGAGATAGACCGCTAATGTTGCAGAAATTGATTTTAATTGATGTTTTAAATTGACTCTCTACTGCTTGATGTCTCAATCTATTATGTCGCTTGCTTGTCCTTGTCTTCCCCTTCCACTCGTCTTCAGAAATATATATTCATTATATTTTTACATTATATTATATTATTATTATTATTATGCTGTGGTTGGACTAGGCAAAACTCTAAACATTTTCACTGTTTTTCTTATTTTTAATTTTTCTTCTAAGAAATTTTCAAAAATATTATTTGATTTTTGAATATATTAATATATATTCATTATATTGTTATATTATATTGTGTTATAATATTGTTGTTATATTATAATTATTATTATTATATATATATTGTATATTGTTATTATTATATTGACATATATTCATTGTATTATAGTATTGTATTATATTATTATTGTTGTATGTATTATATATTATTATTATATTAATATATACTCATTATATTATATTATATTACATTATATTCATTATATTAAATATGTCTCATTGTGGCATGTGTCCTGAGAATCTGAATAATAAAAATACTATGAAGTGTATAGAGTGCCAGAAGAAATATCATTCTAAGTGCGCGAAAGTGGACCTTAGAGGATTCCACAATAGAAAAACAACTTGGATATGTGAATCATGCACTTTGTCTAAGTCGTCAACTTCTAATGTTAATGATGGTCATCTAATTAAGGTGGATGAGAATTTGATCAATCGGCTTATCCGGATGGTGGCCGATTTGTCTAAATCTAACGAACTTATGCAGAGTAAGTTGGACATTATTATGGCTGAAAATCAGAAACTTAGAAATGAACTTATAAGCAAGAATGTCATTGACAGTGTCTGTGAAAATAAAAAATGTATCTCGGAAGTGACCGCAGATAGCCAAATGGTTAAGGGTGACACTGCACCAATATTGAGGCCCAAGTTTAAAGATGTCATGATTATGAAGACGAAAACAAACAAGACTAATACTGAATTGAGAAAGGATCTTATCTCGAAGATGGAACCGAGGCTTTTTAATGATGTAAAGGTCACAAATTCGAGGAGCGATGGAACTATTATTTTCCGGTCGAATAATAAAGAAGAATTAACTAAAGTTACTGGCATGATAAGTGATCAATTTAAAGATGAAATCGAATTCAGCAAACCCAAGCGAAGGCTGCCGAGACTGAAGATAAAAGATATTATGAATGAGGCAAATCTGACCGATGATGAGTTGGTCAAAATGATTCTTAAACAAAATGATGTGGGCCTTGGTCAGGAGGCTAATGTAAAATTTTTATTTAAGACTAAACCAAGAGATGGGCACTTTGACATATGCATCGAGATGGATCCGAAAACTTTTGCTACTGTGAGTGATAGAAAATGGCTGTCTGTTGGATTTGAACGGTGCAGGATTTATGAGGTTTTCGACATGATTAGATGCTTCCGGTGTAACGAATTCGGTCATAGAATAAGTTTTTGTACTAGGGAGACGCCTACTTGTGGTTTTTGCGCAGAAGAACATGCGACTAGGGCCTGCAATAGTACAAAAATGAAATGTACAAACTGTGTTCAGAGAAATACTAAACTGGACCTAAACCTCGATACAGCCCATACAACCTGGAGTCGCTCGTGTAAAGCATATGAAGCGATTGTACGAGGTGTTAAAGAAAGGACTACCTATACTCAATAGCAATTTAACCCGTCAGTATATTGCCTTAATATTCAGAGTCTATTATCCAAGAGGGAGGAAGTTTTCCAATTTTTAAAAGAAAATAATATTATACTACTAGCGTTAAATGAGACACACCTGACGGAGAATATTTTTCATAGTGAGATAAGCTTGGATGGATATGACATTGTTAGATGCGACTCGCATAGCTGATATGCTGGTGGACTGTTGTACTATATCAGGAAAGAGATTAATTATCATGTATTTTATGAGAAGACCTTTGGAGAACATTTATGGGTACTTGGTATTATGATTGAAGAGAAGCCACATTGCACATTGAATATTGTCTGTCTGTATAGATCCCCATCTGGCTCCAAGATGGAGTTCTTGAATATGTTCGATGATATATTGGATGAGATACTTATGGAGGATTTAATTATAATGGGAGACTTTAATATTGACTTGTTGAAGGATGATCATTATGGAGAAAAATTAATATCAGAAATGGAAAGACGAGGATTACATCAGTTGGTTGGAGAGCCTACAAGAATAACCCAAAATAGTAAAACAAAGATCGATTTGGTATTTGCTAACAAGTCAAATATTTCGACACATATTCTTAAGACCCCGAAACTCTCTGATCACTCCATTATAGAGATATATGGATCGGACAAAACAGGAAACTCATATAGATTACCGTTGGATAAAGTGATTGAAACTAGAAATTTAAAGGATGTTAATCCCGAAAATATTCAGAGTATTCTGGTGAATTTGCCATGGATGAATCTGAATGATCATGATATAAATGTTGATTTCCTTATCGATCGTTTGTATTTGAATATATAGAAAAGTCTTGATACTGTGGCCCCATTGAAATCAAAAATAATTCCTAGTCATTTTAAGAAATGGTATGATGAGGAAATTAAAGATTTGTCAAAGAGACGTGACTTAAATTATAGTGCCGCGTGCATTACTAATACAAGGGAACACTGGGACATCTACAGGATTTCGCGTAATCTTGTTAAATCAAAAATAAAGGCAAAAAAGAGGACTTATTATGCAAAAGAGATAGAAAAGAGTAAAAATTCTAAACATATGTGGATGAATATAAAGCCTGCTATTGACTGGAGACAGCAAAACCATATAGCTAAAATGAGATTTGATGGAAAAACATACACAGATGAATTGTTTATTGCTGATAAGTATAATCAGTTTGTTGAAGAAAGTATAATGAAGTTGATAAATGACAAGGATAAAAATGACTATGTTACATATCCATAGCTAGACGAAGGCGAACAAACGGACGAGTTTGTAATTAGGGAGATCGACCGGGAAGATATAGTTAAGGCAATTGTGAATTTGAATAAACAAAAATATACTGATATTGTCATTGATATGGTTCTTTCACTTGGCGGAGATTTTCTTCTGGAAAAGGTTCAAGAAATTATTAATATGTCTATCCGAGACAGCAGGTTTCCTCAGGGTTGGAAACAATCAGTAATTATACCGATTTCAAAGAAACGGAACGCCCTGGAACCAGATGGTTTCAGTCCTGTTAATTCTCTTCCCTTCTTAGAGAAGGTTTTTGAATCTGTAATGCACAAACAACTGGTTGATTATGTCGATAGGAATAATATTTTGACTCCAAATCAATCGGGATTCAGAAAGAGGCATTCATGTGAGACAGCTTTACAGTTGATAATAACAAGATGGAAGAAGTGGATCGATGACCCAAGAAATGTGGTGGTGGCGGTTTCGCTGGATCTTCGGCGTGCATTTGAGACGGTGAATCGGGATCTACTTCTGGAGAAATTGAGAAGATATGGTTTTGGTGATAGTGCAGTGAAGTGGTTTAAATGTTATTTGTCTGGTCGTACTCATGTTATAAAAATTAATAATGTGATTTCCGATCCTCAAACTGATAGTGTTGGTGTCCCCCAGGGAAGTATTCTTGGGCCTTTGTTGTTTGTATTATATATCAATGACATTTGTAATAGAGGATATATCTTAAGAGGGACAGTTGAACAATTCTATTGAGAAATATTGAGAAATATTATAACTTTAGTATTAAGATTTGTAAATATTGTAATAAAATATATGTATAAAAAATACATTTAAATATAAATAAAATAAAAAAAATAAAATGAAATAATATGTTCTTCTACAAGGATATTAATATTATTCATTCCGCTAGTAAATAATTTAATTTTGGTTTTGTTGACTACATTAAAACAAATTTTAATTGTTTTTGTTTATTAGATTTTTTCACGATTTTAGGACAGGGGCGTAAAAAGCCATTTAGGCAAAGGGCGCAGGGGGACAATCCCCTCTATCCCCCTGGCCAGCACGGGCCTGCTTATTAATCATAATACGAAAGAGTTAAACACATTGTCCATCATTTTGGGATGAGATTAAAAAAATAAATTTATTTCAGTAAATGGGGACTGTGATAAAATTCCACCCTTTTTCCAGGATAAGCTGTGCCTTTTGTTGGGTTTCAGATATGACAATTAGGGGGAAACTACCCGAGATGCAAATTGGAGGTGAAGCGAAAGTGGAGTGTCCTCAGCATGAATGGGTTCCAGGGAGGGAGTGTCGTGGGAAACGCGTTGCTGGTGAGGTATCGGCAATCTCCGGCCGGCTCTGGAACCTAATAAATCGAACCGGGATGCGATTGCAGAGAAGATAGGGGCTGCAAGATGGCGGCCTCCCTGATGTTTATTTATAAATGCCTCTGTTGTTGTCTCGCCGTGCCAAGAAAAACATGGTCAGACTTTACAAGGTTGTTAAGTTTGAAGGATAAATTTTTTATAAGGGATTTGGTTTTGTTTAAGTTTCATCAAAAGCGTCGACAAAAGGAGAAAGGCAAAGTTTTTCTGATTGAGCAAAATGTCCGAGAATAAATAAATAAATGAAATTCATTTGACAAATGCGTGAAGAGAAAACCAACAGGGAGAAGTGAAATTTGCATGAAAACCAAAAATGAAGCCATTCATTAACATTTTCCGTCGATTATATACAAAGAGACACCCAAATTACAAGACGGTTGTTGTTTGCACGCTGAGAAAAAAAATAAAAAATTTTTTTTTTGCTCATTAATATCGATTTGCAATTCAATTCTTAGCTGTTGATATCTCATGAAAACTTTTACAAAGAAAAATAGAAATACTTTGGAAACAATTCGCTTTCTTTAGATCTAAATCTGACACTGACAATGATAATTAGAATTTAAATTTAAATACACTTAAGGAGATCCTTTCGCTCCAGTTGAGTCAAAAGAGGTGTAATAACTAATATTTAATAAAATAAGTTAACAAACAAATAAAAAATAATAGAATTAAAAAATAAATAGTATAGAAAGCCGTAAATGTTTGAAATAAAAATAATTATAAAAATAAGCTGACGTGTTCTGATGTGGCCATCCACATGACTTTACCATACAAGCTGGCCCCTCGCTTATATTTAATATTTAATAAAATTATTTATAATCATGTAGGGGAGGGGGGTTAGTTTTGCATTTTTATATTCCTGGGGGCCCACTGATTATGTATACGAAATTTGGTTGAGTTTGGTAAATGGCCAAGATTTTTACTTTTTGACCCCCCCACCCCATTTTGGGCGGTTAGGTTTTGCTTTTTTAGATTACTGGGGTCCACTTATTGTGTATACAAAATTTGGTTGAGTTTGCTCAAATGGCATAGATTTTTAATTTTTAACCCCCCCCCCTCCACTCCCCTTAATTTTGGGTCGATATGCACCAAAAAAATCAGCTCTTAATCTCAATGGACCAAAACTACGTGTGAAATTTGGTTTCGATATTCAAAATAGATTTCGAGCTAGCTCGTCCACAAAAAATTTGCTAACGCACAGACTCAACAGACAGACAACCAGACAGACTAACACATTTTGACAAAACAATTATTATATCGAAAAAAAATAATTTTTTCGATGTTCACTTATACCTGCTGGATTGCTCCAGAATAAGGGCAAATTGTGTTTTTGACCCCTCTGCACTATCAGTTTATTATTTTATTATGAATATAGCTTATAAATTTATTTTGGTGGTCCATATAATCATAATTAAATTAATTTTCAAATCGTAGATATTATTAATAATTTCGTGTATAAATAGAGAGGTTCATTGTAGTTTACCAAGCGAGAATTCCGGATTAGATTTTTGACTTGAGCATTTATGAACCAGTTTTCGACACCGATCAATGACGATTGAGAATCTAAATCAGCGGTTCCCAAACTTTGTTGTCATAAGACACATAAGTAAGAAAATAATATTATATATATTATATATACACTCACTACTTCTCTTGTCTTTATTCAGATATATCGCCTAACGCCTAGATAAGAAATCTCCACTTCCACCGAGCGTAAGTAGTTAATTTTTTATGTTTATTCGTGTTTAAATATGTATAAAAATTAATGAATCTTTGTCGAGATGTAACGAACCTAAAAAAGTAAACTTTGTATAAACCTCGAGTAAGATATAATTTATACGTCGTCAAAATTGAAATTGTCCCAGAATAGCTAGATATCTTCCACTTAAGCGGAAAGTTAAATTAGAGGTAGCTCCCCTTTAGAGAGTGAAGGGATGTTGCATTTGATGAAGGGTTACCACCAATTTACTTAGTGTATTTTATATAATTAAATTATCAGAGAGTTAGAGTTTTGCTGCCGAGGAGAGAAGGCGTGTCACTGAGGTTCTCTTGAAGAGATAGCCGTTTCTTCCTACATTTTCGACATACAGTGAAGTTTTTTACACCGGAAGAAGCAGAATGTGTTACTCTCCACACGGAGGTTAATTTCTCCACGGACCACGAAGGCTGAGCCATCCGGGAGCAGTTTTTTCATCTCCATTTTTGATCATCTGAGGGAGCTCACAGCCGGGCTTACTTAATCTTTAAATCAACGAACTTATAACTATTGAAAAGACACTATTTTTGTTTCTCTTTGTTCTGACTGACCTGTGCTGACTTCGGATTAGTGTCGTGTTTTGGATAAAAATAGGTATATATGTATTTTTTTTTTTGGATATCTATCATCTGGAAACGTCTGCTGGAAATGCCGGGAAGAAAGGAACCAGCGCGGTGGAGAACTTTTTCACGAAGGAATCCACTAGTCCTTTTTCAAAGGGCGGAAAAACCACAAGATCCCCGAATAAGGTAGACCAGGAGAGAGGGAGAAAGAGAGCAGCTGATGAGCGGGATACGAATGATATTCTGAACGATTTGTTGATCGAGATGAGGGAATTGAGAAAGGAAAATAGGAATATACAAGAACAATTGCATGAGATGAAGATGAACCAGGAGAAGGAGAGGGAGAGAAACAAAGAAATTCAGGATGAGATGGGGAGAGAGGTGGACAACTTGAAGACTACCCTTGGCAAACTTGAAGCAAGACTGGAGGGAAGAGAGAGGAAAGAAAGGAGTAAAAATATTATTGTTAGGGGAATAGATGAGGCACCGGAGAGAGAGAGATGAGGTTACTAGAGAGAAATTGAAGCAAATTTTTGAGGAAAAATTGAAAGTTGAAGTAAATATGGTAAAGGCGAGAAGGATGGGCAGGGTCTCCGAGGGTAGATGCAGATTGATTTTGGCATGTTTTTCGGATGTTCAAGAAAAATGGAAGGTGACAGACAAAAAACGCGATTTGAAGGGAACAAATATTTTTATAGACGATGATTATTCCCCGGAAACACGAGAAAGAAGAAGAAAATTATTTAAAAGGGCCTCTGAGTTGAGAGAAGAAGGAAGGCACTACCAAATACTGGGCGATAAAATTAAAATCGAGGGTGTACTCCACCAATTCGAGTTGGTGGGCGGAGAAGAACAACTTGTCCCAAAAAAACGGTTAGAGGTGAAAAGTGATTCGTTGCCTTTTCGTTTGCCTTTTGGTAGCAATTCTGGTTCTTTTAATAGTGCTAATAATGACAATAGTATCAAAGTCGAAAAAATTGTATGGAATGATGACTTTGGCTCTTTGTATAACTCCCTTCTGAACTAAGTTGAATGTGATTAATGTAAATTCTTTATATTGTGATCAGGCATATGAAACTTTGATTAATTGTATCAGGGAAGTTGCAGGAGGAACTTAGGTATTGTTGAGAAAAAATAATTAGGTATAATTCACCAAAAACTAATAAGCCATGGTATGATAATAATTGCAAATTATTTAAAAATAAATTAAAATCTTTGTTTAAAAGCTTGAAAATATGTAATTTCGAACAATCACAATTGAATTTGTATTTAAAATGTAAAAAAGACTATAAAAAATTAATAGTTAATAGTAAGAAGAAATACTATGATAACATATGTGAAATGCTCGCAGACGTAAAGCACCCTGCTCAGTTTTGGGATATTATTAGGAGATTCAGACCAAGGGCTAGACATGAAAACCCTATAAACCTTGATATTTGGGAAGAGTTTTTTCTTCCTTCATCGCTTGTATTGTGGACGCAAGTAGGTCTTTTAGCGGTATTGATATACATAATCCTGATTTAGATAAAGATATATCATTGGTGGAACTTGAAGGTGCCCTTTACCTGTCCAAGAGAAATAGATCCCCAGGGATTGATAATGTTTCAAGTGAATTTTATAAATTTATGTCTTTAAATTTGTAACAAATATGAAAGTGAAAATTTATTTCATATTTTAAATGTATGCCCGATTTACAATGCGTTGAGGGAAGTCTATTTAAGGGATTCTATTGAGATTGCTGAAGATTTTTGGGATATTTTTGAGGATTTTGAGCTTACAAAGTTGAGAAGCTTATACAATTTTATTGATGGTGCTCTACGTCTCCGTTCATTTGTTATAAATGAATGAGGGAGGGAGGGGGAGGGAATGCGTTTATTGTTGTATTTGTTCAAAATTCTGTTTATTTGTACTTAATTATTGTATTGAATTTTACCAATTCTATATATAAAATAAATAAATAAAAAAAAATAATAATAATAATAATAATAATAATATTTAAAACACCAAGATCGCATTAATGACTGGAAAGGAAAGAACTCCATGGTAGATATTTTGCAGGCTCTGGCGGCAGATGATGTTGATGAAGAAGGTTCTACGGAATGGCTCAGAACAGGAGGTCTTTATGGAGAGACAGAGGGTTTCTTTTCGCAATCCAGGACCAGGTGATAAAGACACGAGCTTACCAAAGACACATCATGGGTCAGCTGATCGACAGTAGATGTCGCCTATGTAAAACCACCAATGAATCAATACAACATATTTGCTGTGGTTGCCCATCACTAGCTCCAACTGAATATCTACAAAGACATAATAATGTAGCCAAGGTCATACATCAAGCACTGGCAAAGAGATATCGTCTAATAGAAGAAGAACAACCTTATTACAAATGTAGGCCTGAGACAGTAATCAGCAATGATCGAGCCCGAATTTTGTGGGACTGTGCAATCACAACTGATAGAGCAGTTGAAGCAAATAGACCCGATATTGTCCTGTTTGATAAAAATAAAAAAGGCAATAATTATTGATGTTGCGGTTCCATCGGATGACAAGCTTCTGTCAACGATCGCTGAAAAGAAAAGGAAGTACCAAGCGCTGTCTGTCGAACTGAAGGATATGTATAAGCTTCAGGGGGTGGAGATAGTCCCAGTGGTGGTGTCCGCGAATGGTCTGGTCACGAAGGATTGGAAGATTGCAAAATCAAAAATTCAATTGGACGAAGGACACATGAGAACTTGTCAGAAGGCCGCATTGTTGGGAACTGCAAATATTGTTAGGAAATTTTTAAGTCTCCAATAAACCACCCAGTGACATGCATGATTCGCATCCCTAAATTCCTTTGTAAATATTGTACATATAAATATCAACCTTTGTACATAAATTTTTGCCTTGGGTAAATACCCCGGAAACTGTGTAAAAATTAAAAGAAAAAAAAACAAATAATAATAATAATAATAATAAAGGAAGTACCAAGCGCTGTCTGTCGAACTGAAGGATATGTATAAGCTTCAGGGGTGGAGATAGTCCCAGTGGTGGTGTCCGCGAATGGTCTGGTCACGAAGGATTGGAAGATTGCAAAATCAAAAATTCAATTGGACGAAGGACACATGAGAACTTGTCAGAAGGCCGCATTGTTGGGAACTGCAAATATTGTTAGGAAATTTTTAAGTCTCCAATAAACCACCCAGTGTCATGCATGATTCGCATCCCTAAATTCCTTTGTAAATATTGTACATATAAATATCAACCTTTGTACATAAATTTTTGCCTTGGGTAAATACCCCGGCAACTGTGTAAAAATTAAAAGAAAAATAAACAAAATAATAATAATAATAATAATAATAATAACCCGTGGAGGTTGCTAGACCCTCTAGCGGGCGCCTCCCCAGGTGGCGGATAGGGGAATGCCTCCCAGATGGGTGGTACCAGGGAAATGAAATACCAGGGGTGGACCAAAAACTAGCAAAGGACAATCTCTTGTCCTGGGGTTGAGAAAAGGCCCCGAAGACGGAAGAACCCGCATGGATTGGGTCAACGGCAAGAGGATGTGGCAGAAATGGGAAGCTCCCGCATTAAAGATCCTAGTGATATCCCAAGGCAGGGGAAGAACACCACTTCACGTGTTTGGCGAGCACGCTTTACCTGAGCCAACCCTGGCTAGGGTTAACCCCCCTACTAGGTGTACAACAGGTTCCTATTGGAAATACACAAGCCTCGGACGAGCGTCGTCGCGATCGAGGGCGGCGCGGGAACGATGGCCTCGATCAAATGAATACTGACCCTGCAATTTCAAACGGACAAGATTCTCAACCTTCTAGAAGTG
The DNA here is from genome assembly GCA_024734495.1 of Forficula auricularia. Taxonomy (NCBI): domain Eukaryota; kingdom Metazoa; phylum Arthropoda; class Insecta; order Dermaptera; family Forficulidae; genus Forficula; species Forficula auricularia. The sequence continues at coordinate 20,072,830 of JALMQS010000070.1, forward strand.
TTTCGCGGACTACCGCGTCTCGCGACCACCCTAGCGGGTTTTCCTAGACAGCGTATGAAATGGACTGATGAAATTAACTTAGATCTCATGCGCTGTTATCTAATAGTTACCGATAATGAAACAAACCTAACAGGATACAGGCCGGCTGTTTGCCGCGAGTTTGGTAGACGCAGACCGGATTTGGCCCATTTATCTGAGCAACGCCTGTCAGACCAGATATGAGTCATCAAAAGAAATGTAAGAATGGCACCAGCAATACAACAATTGAGAGAACATCTTCTCGAAACCTCCACGAACAACGAATCTCCTATAAATGTAAGAAATGCTGAGGGTCAAAACTTTGCTGAAAACTAAACTATCGGGCAAGAGGTCATGTAAAGCAATCAATGCATGGGCAGTTCCAACACTCATGTACACGTTCGGGATAATCCGATGGACAAAAACAGATTTAGATTTTCTTGAGAGAAAAATAAGAGTAAACTTCACTAATGCGAGAGCCAATCACCCTAAATCTGCAATTGAACGATTTGCGCTTGATAGAGAGTATGGAGGCAGAGGAATTATTGACCTGCAACAGCTGCACAGGAAACAGATTATAAATCTTCGAGAATATTTTTTGAAAAAACAAACAACATCGCGTCTCCACGCAGCAATAGTCCGGGCTGATGTTAATCTTACTCCGGTGAATCTCGGGGGGGGGATATTAGTGGGGTTCAGCAGCTCGGCACGCGGGAGGATCTTGAAAACAACTGGAAACGAAAGGTGTTGCATGGGAGGCATCCTCATGACTTGGGCCAGGACCATGTTGACGGAAAAGCGTCAAACTATTGGCTGACTCATGGAGATCTGTTCCCGGAGACTGAGGGCTTCGTAATTGCAATCCAAGACCAGGTCATAGCCACAAAAAATTATCTTAAATACATAATCAAGGATCCTAATGTGACCGATGACAGATGCAGAATGTGTGGTGGTATGTCCGAAACTATTCAACATGTCATTTCGGCCTGCCGAGTCCTCGCCAGTACGGATTATACTCATAGACATAATCAGATGGCAAAAGTCATCCATCAAGAACTTGCTCTTCACTATGAACTAATAAACACCAGAGTTCCCTACTATGAGTATACTCCGGAAAGTGTACTTGAAAGTAGTGGTTGTAAACTATATTGGGACAGGTCCGTGCTGACAGACAGGACTATACTTGCGAATAGACCTGATATAATACTCACCATAAAGAATAGCAAAATGACATACCTTATTGACATCACCATACCAAATACGCATAATCTCCAACAAGCCTATGGCGAAAAATTAAATAAATATCTTGAGCTCGCAGAAGAAATTAGGAAAATGTGGAGACAGGATAGAGTGCTAATGGTGCCCCTTGTCATGTCTGCGACTGGTGTCGTCCCGAAGACGCTCCCTAAGAACTTAAAGGAGCTGGGCATTTTTGGAGGGGGCATTATCACGACGGTGCAGAAGGCTGTACTGCTGAGTACGTGTGCGACAGTCCGGCGGTTCCTGAACCTTCCTTCAACAATATAATAACAAAATAGAAGCTATCATCTCTGCTGTTTACAGCCGATGTATAGTAAACAAACCTCCTTCAATAGGAGAGAAAAGAATGAATAATAATAATAATAAATAGGATCTATTGAAGAGCAATATGCTGAGGTAGTACCTGTGCTGTCTCGAGAATTCACTACTGAGGATATCTTCAAGGCTGTGAAAAGGACGAGTAATTGGAAAGCCCCTGGCCCTGATAAAATACACAATTTCTGGCTTAAATATCTAACATCTTGTCATGAGTCATTGGCCCGATGTTACACAACCGCGCTAAATGAACCGGAAACAATACCTAAATACTTAACGGTGGGAAATACATACCTACTATACAAGAAAGGTAGTAGTACAGCACCAGAGAACTACCGACCGATAACCTGTCTACCCGTTATGTACAAGCTGTTTACATCTCTGATTAATAATAGAATATATGACCATTGCGATGCAAATAATTTAATCGAGGTGGAACAAAAAGGTTGCATCCGAGGCTCGTTAGGCTGTAAGCAGCAGCTTACTATCGATGCTATAATTTTAAAACAGGCCCAACTTAAAAAACGCAATCTACACATCGGGTATATAGATTACTCAAAGGCTTTCGACTCTGTGCCTCATGACTGGCTTATAAGAGTGCTAGAAATCTACAAAATTCCTCCTAATATTATACGATGTTTGGAAACAATGATGAAAACATGGAGAACCAACATCCACATCAATAATATCAACATTGGGAATATAAATATTAAAAGAGGAATTTTCCAGGGAGACTCTTTGTCGCCGGTATGGTTCTGCTTGGCCTTAAATCCTCTCTCGGTATTATTGAAGAAAAAAGATATGGGTTACAAGCTTGGAAGAAATGATAGAAAAATAACGCACCTCCTATATATGGACGATCTTAAGGTTTACGCCGACTCTTATCCAAAGCTGAACTCCTTAATAACAACTATAAAGAATTTCAGCGAGGATATCAGCATGGCATTTGGAGTTGATAAATGTTCTATCATAAACATCAAGAAAGGCAAGACGGAATATTTGGGAGAGACTGTGGAAGACATCGTCGAACTTGGGCAGGATAATATTTATAAGTACCTAGGAATCCCTCAAAATATGAAGATCAACCATAAACAACTAAAGGAAATGTTCACTGAAAAGTACAGGAAGAGACTCACAAAGATCCTAAACACCAAACTATCAGGGAAAAACATAATTACTGCCATAAATACCTGGGCGGTTCCTGTGCTGACGTACTCCTTCGGAATTGTGAAGTGGACTGAAACTGACCTGGACAATCTGGATAGGCTCAGTAGAGGTATTCTTAGGAAATTTCGTTGTAGACATCCAAGTTCCTCCGTTACACGGCTATATTTACCACGTAAAGAAGGAGGAAGGGGGTTAATCAACATCTTTAATCTATGTAGAACCCAAGAAGAAAACATAAGAAATAAATTCTTATGTTCTAATGACGACCTCATTAAATCTGTCATAAGGGCCGACGAGGGGTATACTCCACTGAATCTGAGCTGTCATGCGTTTGTTATTCGAAAAAAGAGTTTAAACCCTGGAAAGAGAATATTCTTCACGGGAAATTTCCAAACCTCTTAGACGAAGATCATATCGACAGGAGTGCTTCTCTGCAATGGCTGGCCGATGGCTCTCTCTACCCTGAGACAGAAGGATTCATTATGGCTATCCAAAATCGAATTATAAGAACCAAAAATTATGAGAAGCACATACTGAAGTTGAATGTGACGGACAAGTGTAGGCGATGTGATTCTGTAGGTGAGTCCATCGAGCATATTATGGCAGGGTGTCCAACACTATCTGAGACTGCCTACCTGGGAAGGCACAATCAAGTGGCCAAATTGATCCACCAACAGCTAGGAATCAAATATGGCTTACTGGACACGAATACACCTCCCTACTATAAATACGAGCCAGTGCCGGTCGTAGAATCGAAAAAATATATTTTATACTGGGACAGGCCTGTGTTAACTGATAGGACCATCGCTTATAACCGACCCGATATTCTTCTAATAGATTTTAACACAAGTTCAGGGATACTCATTGATATCGCTGTTCCTCTGACACATAACATCAAAAGGACAGAGGCAGAGAAAAAGAACAAATATGAGGAACTCGCCTGGCAAATTAAAGAGATCTGGAAACTGGATAGGGTCTCCATCTACCCATTAGTGATATCCGTTGAGGGGGTTGTCTCTAACAACTTTAATAAGAACATTGAGAAACTTGGTCTGCCAAACACCATCTTGAAGCATGCACAGAAGGCAACTATATTACAAACCTGCCATATCGTGCGCAAGTTTCTCAATAATTGAAGATTATCCGGAGGATCATGTGGGCCAGAGTGAATTCTCTTTCCACATCGACCGAGCCTAATCCCAAATAAGATCTGAAGGGATAGGTGAAATTTTTCCAGCGCAAGCTGAGAAAGTGCATTAACTCGGAAAATAATGATAATAATAAGCTGAGAAAGTGCATTAACTCGGATAATAATGATAATAATAATAAAGGTGCCAAAACATAATGTTATTTCTAATGAATTTTTACAGCTGACAAATTTCATATATTTTATTGAAATGGCTGTTCCTTCGGCGACCCACCAAAATTGGCCTTGGGTCACCATTATACAAAATTTGATTGAGTTTGGTCGAAAGGGCTAGAATTTTCATTTTTGACTCCCCCTCCCCACATTTTTTGTCTGATATAATGTTTAAAACACATTTAAAAAAAACATTATTTTATGTTCTTTCCAAAAATATATTCAGTTTTTTTCTACTTAATTTTTTCATTTTTTATACTTCTTCAAAATGTGATAGATCTTTATGCCCCACCCTGTATATATGTATGAATTATACTAAAGGGTATAGCCGGATATGCATGGGAAATCTACCCGCGTCGATTTCTATTAGAACTTTGGGGATCGTTTTGGTATCAAATAAAAATAATTCAGCCAAATTTTCAGCTCTTATTTATTCTTAAGCAGTTTTCGATTTATTTGAAAAAACCTATTTTTTCGTTTTAATTTTTTTTTAAATAGTAAAATTAAAAATTAACAAATGTAGATTTATTTCCCAATACTTACGAGTAAAAGGCATGAAACAACAATTTCGTTATGATTCCCAGATGAAAAGCCGATTTTTAAGAAAATAAATAAAACTAAATTCATTTTTTGACTGTTTTTTGAAAAGTGTCCATCACTAAATTTTGTCAGAAAATGCCATTTATACTCCTTTATAGTCAGAAATTTTTTCAATTTTTTTGAAGTTGTGGAACATTATGAAAAAAATTAAAAACAATTTTTTTTTATAACCTGTTTAAATGAACTAATATAATACTCTTTTGATGGTGGAAAAATATTTAAAAAAATAAATTTTTATCCGAAAATATCAATATTATAATATAACTTATTAAATTGGAATTTTTGTTTTTATTATGTTAACAGTGAAAAATTATCCCAAATAATATTGAAAATTTTTATCATTTTTTTCAAATGTGGGGCTATGTTAAATAACGAGTCTATGCGAATAAGTCGCAGGCGATTGACGCCTTAAAAGTCAACATATAGCATATAGTTAGTATCAATATTATCAGGCCCGATTTATGCGGTTGGGTCATCCAAAATTGACCTCTCAGATCGCACAGACCATCAAAGCGGTGGCCACTATTTGGCCGATATTATATTTCATACATTAATGTAAGCATATACTCTTTCTAATAATTTTTTTTTAATGAAATCTCATACACAATTTTTTTTTATTTAAATTTAAAGTTCGAGCGTCCTTAATGGAAAACCCTAAAGCAAAGCAGTTGCATAGGAATCCGGTCTTTAATAATAATCTATGAATAAAAGAGTAAGAAATTTTCAGGGTCAGGTATATTCGAATCAAAAGTACTTGGGATGCAGGTCTTAAATGTTACGAGGTTTTAAGTTGCAGATAAAGCGGATTTTCACTCTCTAGAAGTCATAGGGATAAGCAAGTTGGCCTTGGTTTCTAATTTTACTGGGAAGGGGTATTGAATTGTTAAAAAATAGCGTGTTTGGTATAAATGAGGCTTTAGGGGGATTATTGGCTTTACCAAACACGAGAAAGATGAAAGTAGTATGGTAAGCCATTTTTCAGTTTCTAGAAAGCATAAGAATAAAGCCATTAACAAATATGTTTATTTGATTAGTTTACAAAATAAAGTTGTTTCTAAAAATCGACTAGGTATTTTAAGGTAGTTGTTCCGCCAAATGAGTTTTCTTAGGATTTTTTTTGAAATTTAGTCAGATTATTATTTAAATTCTTCTGCCTCGATTGGTGGTAAAAACGAAATTTATGAACAATATAGTTCCGGAGATAGGAAATTTCAAAAATAGAGTTTTTCAGACTCTTATACATTGTAATCTTGTACATTGCACTAAACGGGATATCGGAAAATTTACATACATATTTAATTATGGATTAAGAAACCCTTCTTACCATTTTTATAAAAAACTAAACCAACATTAAATCAATAACTAACTAATACATATTTTAAGACAATTTTGATTCATAGTTACAGCAAAGTTTCTGAGATAATAATGAATAAATAATGAAAAATGTTTAAAAAATTTACACTTAAAACAATTTGGCAACAGCGCATTTATTTAACCAGCGAAAGATGTATAAAGCGCGCATGCGCTAGATTTTTTCAAAATTATAATTTTCATAAGGTGTAACGTAGGCGTTGATTACATTTGTTAAAAAATAACAAAACGATTTTTATAGAAATTTTTTAAATTTTAAAATGTATTTTATCTGTCATTTTAATGAAAAAAAATATTCAATCTCTTACAATGGTGCCAGATTTGTCAAACGAACACGGCATTGGCTAGAATCGGTACATAAACAGCAAAAAGTTTTTGGCTTATGAATTATGAATCCTTATTGTCTGTTGTATATATTCTAGCATTAACTTTTTGCTAATATTGTCGCTAAACAACTACCCTAACTAAATGAGAAAATTAAAAGGAGAATTATGAGTTTATCTCATTAGAACAAACGCCCTAGTAGCATGTCTAAAAAGAGTAAGGGGGATGAATACATAAATTGAGCGTTGAATATTGATTGGAATCGAACAGAGACTAGCAAAGAAAGAAAGAGTCTCGCTTGGAGCATTTGAATTTTCGCGGTTCAGTTGTCTGGCAAAAAATGACAAGCAGACCAACAGTTGAGAAACGAAGAACATTTCATTCCTAAAATTTATTTTATACCTACCGTAAGATGATGCAGTTCTAAAGCAAAGAAGCGAACCATCAAAGGGATTATTTACAAATAGCTGGAGGGCGAGCGACTTTCAGTGGCGCGATGTTTTATTCAAACTCGATCTGATCGAGTGAAGCGAGGAGAAACCTGCAAAGCAACGGAACCCACAAATGAGAAAACCACTCGCAACCCCAAGATGGAAACGAAACAGCTAATCGATTCGTTCAAGATGCATTCTCCCAAATTCTATTTTTTGTTATGGAAATTAGAAAGAAATTCTTATTTGACCAGTTCATATATGAAAAAAAAATGCAATCAGATTGTCCCCTGATTGATGCAAATAAACATGTACATATATATACATATATACGGGGTGAGTTTTTTTATCTTGAGACAGTCTTATAACTCAAAAGCAGTGCATTATATGAAAAAAAGGTTAAAATAAAATATGAAAAACCTAGAATCGGAGTGGGTGCTCATACTTGAGAACGACCACAGAATAAGTCGATCGAAACGTTGTATTTATATTGTAATTATTTGTTTCAATAAATAATTATAAATTAATCATGTGGGATTTAAAAAAAATTCAAACGTTAAAATAAAAGTTTATTTATATCAGAGAGGAAACTAAACTACGCTATTGTTTGTGTACCGAGAACAAGCTTTCAAGGGTATTTCGAGGTCAAGTTCTGTTTTTTAAACGTAAACCTATATGTTTCTGTACATATTCTTAATCTAGAAAAAAAACTGAACAACTTTCATTAGAACTATTTTTATACGACATCAAATAAAAAAAATATTAAATCAATTAGATCTCAAAAAAATCCTAATAATTATTTTTAACAATCATTCAACTTAATTATCAAATAATAATGTTCAAATATTTAATTATTACATAAATAGTTTAATAATAATTAATAATTTAATAATTTTGCGACACTGACATTCCAGAGTGTATTACGCAAGTCCTCTGGATGAATTCCAGTTCCAATTTCGTTATTTTGGCCTGTTTTACTTTTTTCGTAGCCTTTACATTTCATTCTTTTTTTTTTTTAATATATTTACAACACGATAAAATGAAGCTCCTGAGGGCAAAATTATTAAGTTTATTTAATAATTAAATATTTGATAATTAAGTTGAATGATTGTTAAAAATATATTAATTAGGATTTTTTTGAGATCTAATTGATTTAATATTTTGTTTATTTGATGTCATAAAAAAATAGTTCAAATGAAAGTTGTTCAGTTTTTTTCTAGATTAAGAATATGTACAGAAACATATAGGTTTCCATTTAAAAAACAGAACTTGACCTCGAAATACCCTTGAAAGTTTGTTCTAGGCCGACAAACAATAGTGTAGTTTAGTTCCCCCCCTGATAAAAATAAACTTTTACTTGAAACTTTTTTTCATATAATGCACTGTTTTTGAGTTAGAAGACAGTCTCAAGATAAAAAATTCACCCGAATATATATCAGTGGCGGTTGGTGACTTTTCAACCAGGGAATGCTGTCCAAAAAAGTACCCTTCATTTTTTGAAATTTTATTTTAATCTTCGTTTTTTTTTTTTGCAAATTTCATCGAATACGGCATCATTTTCGTTATTTTTCAAATTTAACATTAGATTTTTTAAAATATATTTTGTGACCTTCGCCCTCAAACGGATACTGCTTTGTGTGAGTGAGGGTAGGAGTCAGAAATTAAATCTTGTGACTTAAACTCCACAGTCCCTGAGATGGAAATCGACCATCTTCCACAATGAAACAGCCTGTCCTATAAGAAAATCTTAAATTTCTCCTAATTCTATTGCTATAAGCAAGCTATGACTTGTCTATAACACTCTTAGTTATTTCCGATCTTATATATTGAGAGTTCTTAGAAATGGATTAGTCCAAAGATTCTCGAATCATCTTTATTTATTCCTTTTTTGTATTATTACTATTTTAATAGTTCATCAGCGAGAACAATTTTTATTCGACTAAAACTCGTCTGGACTTGTCTTTGACATGCTTGAACTGGAAGATATACCAGGCAGGGACTTCAAACCTTCTATCAGCACCCTTTTCGGAAAAATCATTCATTTTAATTTCCCCTTGAAACTATGCAACAATTTTATTTCATTTCGAGAACCAATATACTTTTCAAAACAAAAAATGTTTTTTTATAGAAATATTTGAAATAACGGATAATAATTTGAAAATTTAAAGATCCTCCTGAAATTTTGAAGTCGATATTTATGAAAATACTCTAAATGTTTGAAATTTTAGGGATGCGCCGCATCCACAGCATCCATGGACTGCAATCTACTGATATATATGTGATATATATTATATATATTATTATATATATTATTTATTATTATTTATTGAAGGAGGCAATAAAAGATTGTCTTTGAAGTCGCGCTTGCCGCGGAAACGAATTACAATATTTTAATTATCTGCTAGACATACCTATATGGATAAAGTAAAAATGTATAAATTAATAGTAAAAAATATAATTTCTGTGAATTAAGAGTTTTTGATTAAAAATCCAAATAAGCTAATAATATTAAATACATTAATGATATTTTATGTTATTTTAAATAATTAAAAAAAACAACTTTTTATTAGTGAAAAATAATAATAGATAACCATTGATGTTTATTATGAATAATTATCGATTATCAAAGCGAAAAACAAAAAAAAAAAAATAAACATTATAATTAAATATTCGAAAGAAAAAAAAATAGATACCATCATCTGCCTATTATCGGACAAGGCTTTTAAATTTATTAAATAGACAATAGTTTTTTTACGAATTTTTTTTAGAAAATCTTTCAGTAGGTCGGTACATAAATTTTTAAAAATGACGATTTATTTTTGAAACTTGAGAAACTCATAGTACCAACGTTTTAAAAAATGTTCGATATTTTTTATCAAAAGTAGGCTTAAAATCGAAAATTTTGAAAAAAAAGTTCGATTTAGTTCATATTTTTCGGGAAGTTATGGTCATTTTAAAAAAATTAATATCTCATTAACGGTTCGATATAAAAAAATTGAAAAAAATCTCACCTAGTACTAAAACATACAAATTTTTCAAAAATTCGGAGATGCGAAACCAATATGAGGTACGATTTGGCGTGGAATGACCCATCTGTTTATTTGCATCAAGCATAGGACAGCCCTCTTTGATTACACTTTATAAATCAACAACTCTGCTACTCTAGGCAAAACAAAATCTTTTCAATTAATTTTCTGTATATACGATAAATAAGAATTATTTGAACCGTTTGAGCGGTTTTACAGACGGAAATCAAGTAAATCTTATCTTATATTATTAAATGAACAATTCTTGTATATACTAGTATATAATTATATATGTTCAGTGAGGCTTCCGCGGATAGGTTCTATGCCATTAGAGGTTTTTCGGGTTTCTCCACGTGGGTTTGAGAGTTTTACTACAAACAGTGACAGTGAACGTATCGATAGTGCCCAACATTCTCAAAACAGCAACAGCCGAGAAGTCAGCCACCATAATGTAAGTAATACACCCTCAACCACAAAAGACCCAAAACTTCCTAAATATCCAAATCTACCCAATCTTCCGACTGAAGAAATTCACTCGGAAGACACCCTCCCAAAAACGAACCTTGGACTACAAGGTTAAAACCACGCAGACCACCCACCCACTCTCTTGAAAATGGCTCCAAAAGGAGAGCCGGAACGTCGAGTAAAACTCTCAAACCCACGGGGAGAAACCCGAAAAACCTATAATGACATAATTATATATATCCAATCGGGTTCTCGAAAACAGCTCTAACGATTTCGCTAAATATTGGTGTACTTATCAAGTCTCATGAGTTATTAGTTGTGTCAAATTTTTAATACGATTGAAATAAAGGAAGGGGGTGTAAATTAGTCATGTCTTCAAATAAATATTTTAATCGTTCATATCTCGCCTTCGGTAAGTCGCAGAAGTTTGAAATTTGAAACTTAAGCTATCTAGTTGCTACAAGAAGTATCAGAAGATTTTAGCTAAAATAGAAGTACCAGAAGTTGATGTTTATGTACGTAAGAATGTACCCCCCCCCCCTGCGTATCGTAGTCGCAGAGCCTTGAAATTTGAAACTTAAGCTATCTAGAGGCAAAAAGTTACCGTCGGTGCTCCAGGCACTAATATTTTATAAAGGGAGAATGGTGAAGGGGTTCTAAGTTAAACATTAATAAAATAAAAAAATAAAAATTCAAAAATTTAAATTACTAAGAAGGATTCACAAATAATTATTTTATTTTAGTGTGTACCTATATTTATTTTACGCCAAGCAGAGAGAGCTTTACTTTAGTGCAACATTTTATAAAATTACCACTTTCAACTAAGAAAAGTTTTTTTTAATAATTTTTTTAGAAGTTTTGGTAACACATGTTCCCTTAATCATTTTTTAAACATTATTATACTATCAAATTTAATTACCCATTTGGATTTAGAGAAATTTATTTTGTTATCATAGAAAGATAGCCACATAAGAAACGAGCTTTAGCATGCTATAACAACAAAAAGATTTTTTATATCCCATGGGGTAAATGGATTTATTAGAAATTATAGCTAAAATATTTATAATTAAAAGACTGATGATGAGGGTCAATACAGTGGTGTACCATAACATGCAATCTGCAATGAGACCAGTTCCACACTGCGAAGAATTGCCCATATCAAAGCCTCCAGAACATGAGACATTAGATGAAGAGTGTTCATCTGATGGAAGTAAGGAAGGAAAAAGAAACAGAATTTGGTTTTGAACAAAGCTGTTCATGTGAGCCTCGTTTAAATTGACTCAAGAAGAACTTAACGATCTCATTCGAGGTTATAAAAGAAACAGTCTGAAATTCTTGGTTCCCGTCAAAAGAGATGGAATCTTCTTCATATTAATAACATCTTGAAACATCTTATAACATCTTAATAATCAATTGTGCCTCCTTCTTCAGGATTTAAAAGGGTCAACGAAAGGAACCTCCGTATATATTAATATTATTTTTAATTACACTTACAGTCAAAACTTTGTCGCCAGTGATATGTGTTAATGATAGCCATAGCGAGTTAAAACGTTGGTAAAAATATAAATTAGGTTTTATTTTAATCTTATTTTATTTTGGCTCAGAATAAAAATCGACCATTTTAACTGAATTAAAAATTAAAAATAATATTAATATATCGCTTTTAACTGAATCAAAAAATTACAGAGCATCGCTCGGTGTTCCAGGTACTAAAGCTTAAGCTCTTATCTATTTACACAAATATAGTAAATAATTTGATACTCTAAAAAGGCAAGTTTTCTTTAATCTTTCTCAAACTCGATTCTACCAACGATTTATTATTATTTTGTCAGCTCAGGAAAAGACTGAACCATTTCAAAAAGTGATGATTTTGAGAACTTTACATTAATCAACTAGGAAAATGATACATTTTAATGGAAAACTCTGTCACAAGCAGGCGTGGACTTTTTAGGTGGGGGGAGGGCTAAGTGGTCCTATTGACCCTAGCCCTCTTTTACAGCCTTACTTCACACTCCAAGTCAATAATATTAGAACAATATACAAAGTGTAAACTAATCTAGAGATATCTAGGGAAATATTTAGTATATTAAATTAAAACAGGAATAGCAGGGATTAGACAATAAATAAAAAAACAGAATTTTTTATTAAATGGGCCAGACGTTTCGTCGATTTATTTCGACTTCCTCAGTGGCCTATTTTATCATTCTTTGTTAAAAGACAATTCCACTATGAGACGAAACAGCTTTAATCCTTTTTATTATAACTACAAAACATTCTTGGAGTCAATTACTCAACAATCCTGAACTTTTTTCTCCTTTTAACAATTAAAAATCCTGAGGAAGTCGAAATAAATACACGAAACGTCTGGCCTATTTAATAAAAACTCTGTTGAAGGAGACAATAAAAGAGTGTGTCTTCTGCTGGAATTATAAATTTTATTTATTTATAACGAGACTATAGTTTCGAGGGCTTTGCTTTATAATTCCAGCAGAAGACACACTCTTTTATTGTCTCCTTCACTATATATAAATTCTGCTACTCTCGGCAAAAAAACTTTCAATTTAAAAACTCTGTTTTTTATTTATTGTCCAATTCCCTGCTATTCCAGTTTTAATTAATATTTATTATGGATGCTAATGATATACAGTTATGTAGTATATATTTTATAATATATATTATGGTGCTCCTTATTTTGGATATTCTCGCATATTGGTTCTAAATAAATAAAAAAAATATCCCCCAAGTTTCAAGTCTCTATCCCAATTTTAATCTAGTACTACACAGCGATTAAGTTTCCAATCTAAATAACATGGGGTTTTTGGCATTGAACGATCAATTTTTTATTCCGGCCAAAGTAATTTGAAACTCTCTAGACTTTATCCTTATAATAGTAGCTATCCCTCAGAATTTTTACAGATTTATAGCTATTATGAATTTGGAGTCTATAACTTACTAATACTAAGATATAGCAGTATTTTATCTATATGTAACTCTAAAATTGTAATAGCTAAAAATCTGTAAAAATTCTGAAGCTGCTTTACTGGACGCACCAAAAGCGGTCCTATGAAATGGCGGAGGCACTCTGGGTGATTAGTAGTTTGACTCTTAATTACTATCTCTATGACACCAGTCACATGATCCAAAACAATGCCAATTAGTATTCATCTTTTCCATGGCTGATAGTGGACGTGGCTAACACGCGATGCACACATGCAGCATCGAAGCGATCCAAGTTGAGACTTTCCTACGACACTGCTCTTGAGTGTCGGCTCACCCTGCAGGCTGGGGAAATCAGTTTACATGTTACAAGGAGTTAGATCGAATTAGTCAATGTTCAATTTCCACGGAACACGTTTCGCCTAGGGAACTTACTCCAAGCGGTCAATCATCGGGTTGTACTCAAGCCGCTACCATTTCGAGGAACCAATTATTTGTAACATCTCTTTCCAAAGGTTTTCTACACGGCACAGCAGAGACATACCGTCCAGGAGCTCTGCACATCGCTCAAAGTTCAACTAGTTATCTTTTCTTCACACACAAACAGTTCATTTCTTATTGCTAGCAAATCAGGCATCCATCTTGAATTTTTATTCATTTCAAATCAAGCTATTTCTATTAAGAGAAATACAGTTTATTTTAACAAGAGTTAAATATAACTAACATTTAACAGTTAATCTTATTTATAACATTATTTAATTAAGATAATTAGCAGACACACATACATCCACACACAGACCAATTAAGATAATTGATATTTTAATTGATTCCTGTTACACGTGCTATTACATAATTATAATTAATTATATTTAATCAGGGAATATTATTTGTAATATTAATTTCCATTCCAAACGAAAACAAATGATTCATATCTTTTTTTTTTATATTATTAACTGGCATCGGGCACAAACCCATTTTGGCAGCCAGTACATTCACATTAACTCTACGAAAAACAAAACAACAAATTAAAAAAAAAAATAAATAAATAAATAAAAAATAAAATAAATAAACAAATAGCAACCTAAAAACTCATCAAAAAATATCACAGCCACAGGATATAAGGAATTGAAGAACCAGCTTCCCTAGTTCTCCCCCTTCGGATATGCAGGCAAGTAATATCTGCGCATTGTAGGGAACTGGATCTTTCCCGAACCCTGTCATAAAATCGGTCTATTTTTCGTCGAGAACAGCCCACATCCAAGAAGGGCATGATTAATGTCCCCCCGGGAGCTCGAATCACATCTACAGAAAGGGTGGTCTCTGAGACCAACCCTATGCATGTACTCGGGAGTCGTCGCGTGCTCAAGTCTCAGCCTATTAATATGTACAGACATTTTTATGAACAGGTGATATCGTTCAAACCAGGGCTGAACCGGGATTCCCTGACACACTCCGAAGAAATGTCGCCCTTTGTCAGCACTGGATATTTTTCCAGGAATTGTTCCAATCCTGATAGATTCTCTTCTTTATTAAAGACCGAACTTCATCAGCCGACAATTCGAGGGCCAGGATGATCCCTCGGAAATCGCTCTCACAGCTAGATTGTCCACTCTCTCGTTCCCGTTAATTCCACTATGAGAAGGTGGGCGGGGCAATGGCATCAAATAGATCATCAGGTGGTGGACAAGGAGGGGACGAATGTATATTCTTAAATAATCTGATTTGTTTCCACACCAGATTATTCGGGGTATTTTTGTCTATACTGGAACAAAATTCTCTCCATTTTGTTCTTTTCTTATATTTGAGAGTCTTTTTTGTAAGGCTTTCTATTTTTTTTAAAGCCATAAAATTCCCAAAATTCATATTCCTCAGGAAGATTTTATAGGTTTTCTTTCTCTCTTTAACAAGTTTTGTGCACTCCTGATCCCACCACACCGGGGAAGGTCGATAATGACCAGTATCGGTGTGCTCCTGGGGACTGGAAAGGGATGCTGCATTTTGCATTGAATCTATAATCAAGTCATAATCAGATGGCCTGATGTCACTATCTTCGAAACTTAATTGGTTAAAAGATTGATTGTAAATCGACCAATCAATCTTACGAGGATAAAAGCCCTTTTTTAAAAACGAGATTTTATTCAAAGTTGGACAATCCACCTTGATAAGAATACCAAAATGATCACTTCCCAGAGGCACGTCCATGACGGACCAAGACAACAGTGGACTAATGGAAGGGGTAGCTATTGTGAGATCAACCGGAGAAGTCTTTCTAAACGGATGGGGCAACATTGTATTGCTACCATCATTTAAAATCACCAGGGAATCCTGATCAAAATTTTCAAGAAGTTTTTTCCCGGCACGATCTTCAAAAGTACATCCCCAGGAAGGGGAGTGGGCATTAAAGTCCCCGGATATAATAGTATCTCCAGTCACCTGGCTCATTAATCTTTGCCAATCGTTATTATTTATAATTGTCCCTGGAGGTGCATAAATTGATAATAAATTTATTTTATTTTTATTAGGAAGTACTATTTCAACCCCTAACACTTCGAAATTAAAATGAAAAGTATTTAAATTAATAATTTGACTCTGAATAGAATTCTTAACAAAGATAGCGACACCCCCGCCAACGCCGACGTCCCTATCTTTTCGATAAACTTCGAATGTAGGTTTAAACAATTTTTTTGATGGAATCAGCCATGTTTCGGATAACAAAACAATCGACAGATTCATTTCTTTAATAATTTTATCTAACGATTCCCTATTGGCGTTAAGCGATCGGGCATTCCATTGAAAACAATTAATAGAATTATTATTTATAGAATCAAACATCTTTATAATTTTTTTTTTTAATTATTATTTATTTAAATATTCGAAATAAATCAAAGGGAATAACTAGAAATTTATTCTAATTATATTAATAAAATATTATTTTTTTATATTAAAAATATTCCCATTTGAATTAAGCAAAGTGTTATTATTATTAACAGATATATCTTCTGAGAGAGATACTGGATTGCATCCAGTATTGTTTGTTGTAAGTGACTTACTTATTTCTTTCTCATTATCAACCAACATATTTATTTCTCCCGATACACATGGATTGGGAGACATTGGGGAGGATGAGAAAATTATTTGACTATTAGGCAATTTAAAATTAGGAATAGGTTTTGCAGGACGAGGTCTACTTTGTTTCTTAGCCCTAAATGTAAAATGTTTTTTCTTATTTTCTTCGTCTGAGTCACTCTGATTTTTTGCTCTCTTACGGGGTAAATTACTGGAATTTTTCCAACTACCCAGCTTGGGAAAGTTATCAGAGTCAAAAGTGATCGGACGATTAGGAATAACTGAAAGAGAATCAGCGAATGGTTTATACTTTACAGTTTCCAATGCCTCTTTGAAAGAGTAATTTTTACTAAAAATAAGTTCTTTTATTTTTTTTTGAATATTATATTCAGGACATACAGCTATGTTGGTTGCTAAGTGCTCTCCTTTACAAAAAAGGCACTTAGGAGCTTGAGATTTGCAGATTAAATCATCATGGGCCCCCTCCCCTCCCCCACAGGATGGACAGCGGGTCTTGCCTTTGCAAACTTGGGATCGGTGGCCATATCGGATACATTTTCGGCAAATTATAGGATTGGGAATATAGGGGATGACTCCTGTTCTCACAGAGTGAATTACAATATATTCAGGAAGGGCCTGAGTGAGAAAAACAATTTTCACAGAGTTTGTGGGCAACAGGGATGGCACTCCATTCCCGTCTTTCACCATTCGCTTGAATCTCTCGGCTCTAATTATTTTGTATGGGGAAATACAAAAATCTGATTCTAGTAAATCACTAACTTCCATTTCTACTGGAAAATTCCTAATTATTCCAGTTTTGGTTGTTAAAAAAAAAGGAATATATGCTTCGAAATTATTATCAATCAATGTGGTTTCCTTCACAAATGCATTAGCATCTGTCGAAGTCTGAAATTGTATTCTAATTTTATATTTATTAATGGTACTGATACCAAGAACAGTATGATTGAATTTGTTCATTTTTACATAAATAAATTTCCCAAATAGCATTGGGTGTAACTGTTTAGAGATTAATTTAGTTAAAACATTTGATTCTGCTAGTTCAGACAAAGGTGCATTCTCATTTATGCGAGTTTCTTTGCCTTCACTGTCAATGTAGAATTTAATTTTTTCTTTTAATTCAACATATACAAAAAAAGGACCTTTGTCATCAATTCCATATAGGTTATCATGCGATTTACCTAACAACTCAACTTGATCTGAGGGTTGTGTTTCTGGGGAGGTTGACCCCCCCAGAATCCCACATCTTTGTTATATCACTAATAAATTATATTGTAATATACAAATAAAGCGAAAATTAAAACAAAATGCAATGTTAAATTATAATAATAACAAAAAAGAAAGGCAGACAATCTTATCTTGTTCCAGGAATAAGCACTTGAAGAAAGAACCAAACACACGACCTCTCTCTATGCTAGCTTGGAACCTCGGACTCAGATTCCTCTATTTGTAAGATTTTATTTTCTATACAAACTTATCATTTATTGTAACTATTTTATCAAACTAAACTATATCAGAACATTCTATTGTAAATATTTGTTGACTGAACAACATTTGATTATTTTCCAATAAAGTAATTAAAATTGTTATTTTTCAAACCGAATATTTTGTTCAATCATTTCTTGTCCAACTTATTTTTTTGTTTTAACTTTCCAGCTCCTTCTCGTGAATAAAAAACCTTCTGCGTCTAGATCACACAAACTTGTGTTCCTTCAAACTTTTCTTCTCAATCGTACATACAGTAAACGTTTGTATTTGGTTGACCGACTGTGAAACGGAGTCCCAACTGGCAAATTAATTTTTGTTTCAGAATTTCAAATTTGTAGATTTTCAAGCATTATCACAGTTGGCCGTTCCAGCTACTATTGTAAGGATAATGTCTACAGAGTTTCCAATTTTTTGAACCATTACTTTGAGTCGGACTAGAAAATTGACAGTTCAAAATGCCCAAACCCCCATGCTATTTCGAATGCGAAACTTAGTCGCTGTGTAGGTAGCACTGGGTTAAAATTCAGATTCCGAGACTTGAAACTTGGGGGATATTTTTATTACATTTCTTCAATTTAGATACCATATAAGCCCCTGTCGTAATATTCGAATATATCAAAATAAGGAGCACCCTAATATATATGCCAAATCGTAGAATTGACCATTTCATGAAATGCTCGAAGAACTTCATGAAATGTTCACGCTTCATGATGTGACCAACTAAATTTGACCAGATCATTACATTCGTCGAACGTTTCTTGCAATTTATGTCATACACAACGATTGGCACATATCGTAAACTATGGGTGTCACATAAAATACACTAATAAAAATCCAGATTATATGTTACAAACTTGTTTATTGTTCTTTAAAGTCAGACTAACATTTAACTAGGGACTTTAGGAAATATTAAAAGAATCTTAAAATACAACATACCAAATCTAAAATGCCACAATGTAGAAAAAATATTATTTTAATTTAATTTCATCTAAATTCATTTATATAGGTTCCTAATATTATCCTAACAAAATTAAACATCAAACACGTCAAGTTACATAATTATTTTTAGAAAACAAACAAATATTTAGGGTAAAAGCAACGCTGTGGGTCTCCTTTTTTAAGCGCCAATTTCGTTCGTTGTCAAAAGGGTTCCCCCACTCTGCTCACCTCTCCTCCCTATCTTAGTTATTGGACCGCTCCCAGGGTGCAGCAATCAACGAATATTGACCCGGGGATTTAAAAATATAATTTGATTCCGTCTAATCGGTTTTTAATTAAAAGTGCAGTAGATCAATATTAATGTAATTATTAATATTATAATAATATAATAAATATTATTAATATTATTTACAATATTTTTATTAAATCAAACCACGTAATAGAACCGAATATGTGCAAACGACTCCGGTTCGGTTAATATATATTCAGTTCGGCTCGGTTGGGTTCGTATAGCTCCATTTCTGACGCCAACCGAACCGTCTAAATGCCAGCCCGAAAAGGAGCTATACGAACCCAACCGAGCCGAACTGAATATATATTAACCGAACCTCCGAGAGTTAAGTCCGGACGGGGTGTGTTTTGGACTCCCATTTTTTTTCTAATCAAACACACATTGAAAACCGAACCAGCCAATCGTCGGGCGGGGTGTGTTTGGGGCTCCCATTTTTTCCTAATCAAACACACATTGAAAACCGAACAGCCAATCGTCGGATATAAATAATAGTGAAGAAAGCACCTTGGACTCTTGTATTTCAGTGAAGAAAAAAAATGAGGGCATCTGATTTTCGGTTCAGCCAAAAGTATTGCTGTATAAAAACAGTGTCAATTGAAAAAGTATGTTTAATGAGACTCCTTTTATATGAACTATATATTTTCAAATGAGCGATTTGAATTCCCGCTCTCTTTTATTATAATATATATAAAAATAATGATTTATCGCCAAGTTGACATTCATTAGTTCAGCGCGACAAGGGGTAATGGTGCGCCACTGGTGGGGGAACACTGATGACACATTGATTTCCTCATTTACTAACAAATTATTCACTTTTTCACTAAGAGTAACAACATTGTTTTCATGTTGACACATAAACAAAACGCTTCCAGCGCCTCTACCGGTAATAAATGTAACCATTTTACGATATGATCAAATAAACTTGACCATTTCATGAAGTAGCCGCGCGTTTTGTTGACCATATCGACAAACGATTTCTTATCATTGATCTGGCCAAGGCACATCATGATGTGGCCAATAGACATTGAAACATTTCATGAAATGTGACCATTTCATGAAATTCTCGAGCATTTCATGAAATGGTCAATTCTACGATGTGGCCACGACATATATACTACTTATTCTGTGTCTCTCTGTGTCTACCCGTCTGGATTCCGATACCCACGATAACTCGTGAAGGAAAACTTCTAGAAAGTTTGTTCGGGTGCCAAAATGTTTTTATTTCAATTGGGGAGATATAATAGATTTTGGACTCTCTAGTTGTAGAACTTCCTGTTCAAAATTGCAGAAAATATAATTTTATCGGATTTAGAACATTGTATTAATATAGGCATAAATAAACAATTTTCACTTTTTATTAGATTAATTAAGAAATTGATTTTATCTCAAGATAATTAACATAAGAAAATAGGAAAAAGTTTTAACTTGTACGCTCGCCAGTAGATAGTAATATACTCAAATATAATAAACTATCAGTAATTTATTTTTATTACTTTAACATACAGGTTATGGTCAAGTATTGTAATCGTGCATGAAAAAAGTGTTTTTTTTTTTTTTGCTTTTTTTTCGAAATATCTCAAAAACGGCTGAAACTATTTTGATTAAAAAAAATTAAGCGAAACCATGGCATTTCGGTCTACAAAAAAGCCCTAATAAGTGAACATCGAAAAAATTATATTTTTCGAGATAATAACTGTTATGTCTGTTAGATCTTTGCATTATCAAATTTTTGTGGACGAGCTAGCTCAAAAACTATTGTGAATATCAAAACCAAATTTCACATGTAGTTTTTGTGCATTGAGATTAAGAGCTGATTAGATTTTGGTGCATATCGACCCAAAATTAAGGGGGGGGGGGAGGTTAAAATTTAAAATTATAATATTTTCAAACTAAAAAAACAAGAAAAATGAAATATAATATAAAATGAACCTATAATAAAGAAAATATTTTTTTCTGGGGCAAAAATAAGGGTGGGGAGGGTGATCAAAAAATAAAAATCTAGGCCATTTGAGCAAACTCAACCAAATTTTGTACACATAATCAGTGGGCCCCTAGAAGTCTAAAATTCAAAGATTATAATTTTATTAAATAAACATAAGAGAGGGGCCAGCGAGGGGTGAACCGCGATTGGAATTTGATGTACACTTCTTTGGAATTATGTGGAATTATTTTGGAATTCAGTAGATAATGCCCCTTCATCTATTGCCTTCTACTTGGAAATGAAAGTGGAAGCGGAAGTAGGTGTACGCCATATTAGGTCGCGGTTCACCCCTCGGGCCCCAGGATGTATGGTAAAATCAAGTGGATGGCCACATCAGAACGTGCTAATTTATTAATATTAATCATCTTGAGATTAGGTAATATTGTCTGAATTTTTGAACCGTAAGTTCTACAATTAGAGAGCCCGAAATCTAATTAGTTCTTAACATTGTAAATAGAAATCTGGTTTTATTTTTAAAAAAACCTAAAAATGAAATTTACTTTTATTTTATTGAAATAGTTGTTAATTAATAAAGTAAAGGGAGTGTAGTTTCACAATGAATGAAATAAAACTCAAAGAAGTTTATACAAACTCAATATATTCCGGATTATTAGTCGATCATCAGGAGTTTTTAATATGTAAACTCCTGATGATGGAGTAATAATCCGATTATATACTATATATTGAGTTTGTATAAACCTCTTGAGTTTTATTTCATTCATTGTGAAACTACACTCCTTTACTTTATTAATTAATATCATGTTTCACATAAAACCTACACCACTTTCCCTAATAAAATCAAGTAAGTAGTTGTTTAAATTTCTCCCTTCCACAATAGAAAAGTACTAATCACCCCCACTACGTCACTGCATTTCTGAAATTTTTCCCTTTTTGGAGATTCCTTTTTCATAGATCGAAATGCCTATTGCTCATCTGGTAGGAGGGATGTTTTTTTTTAACTTCTTCGTGGGCAATCCTCAGGTGGCAGAGAGGGTTAGACCATCCAACCAGGAGCTCATGCATTTATGTAGAAATAAGCACTGGAGGCTAATGCGGCGCAGTGCGTCTCTTGGTCGATGGCTTTAAATGGTATGTAACTGGATTAGCGAGCTTCAGCTAACGAGTTCTCCATTTGCAAACAGCGCCTGCTCTGCTCTGGTATTGGTCCTTACATATATGAACAGTTTACGCTCGAAGTCGTTCCGAATCTGCAATTCAATCTGAAACGTCTCCTCAATCAATCACAAGTACCATCAGCAAATTTTACATGCGCTTTTTTTCTAAAAGAGCTTTATGTCGATCGGATTGCATCAAATCGTGTCTCAATATCTTTCGAAAAAGGCAACGAAAAATGAAATTGAAAACAACACAAATTCATATTTTAAGTTTGGAATCTTAACTTGAATTAATTAAATGTGATAAATTAACATATCATAAATTTTATCAACAAAGAGCCGTCGAATTGACATTTTAACATACTGTCCTTTGTTTCTTTTCTATCACGTGAATGAAGAATAATCCGGCCAACTCTAATGATTTTTGTAAAAATTAGTGTATTTATCAAGTGTCATGAGTTATTCGTTGTGTCAAATTTTTAATCCGATTGAAATAAAGGAAGGGCTTGTAAATTAGGAGTGTCGTAAAATAAATATTTTAATCGTTCATATCTCGTCTTCGGAAAGTCGCAGAGCCTTGAAATTTGAAACATAAGCTATCTAGAGGCGACAAGAAGTATAACAAGATTTTGGCTAAAATAGAAAAACCGAAAGTTGATGTTTACGTACGTAAGAATGTACCCCACCTGCGTATACCATAAGTCTCAGAGATACGAAATTCGAAACTTTTAAGCTTGATACCTATAGGTTAGAACCCCGATTGGAATTAGGTGTACACCGTCTTCGGAATTATTTGGAATTACTTTGGAATTCATTAGATAATCTATTGTCATCTATTGTCTTCTACTTGGAAATGAATATGGAAGTGGAAGTAGGTGTACAATATCTTAGCTTGCGGTTCACCCCTCGGACTAGAAGAAGTATATCAAGCTTTTGGTTGAAATCGGAAAACCATAAGTGGACATTTACATGAAAGATTTTTCGTTTTTTTTAATTTCTCAAAAACGGCTCTAAAGATTTTTTAAAAATTAGTATATTTATCAATTGTCATGAGTTATTAGTTGTGTCAAAATTGTAATCCGATGTGTAAGCCAAAAAGGTTGGACACCCCTGCTCTATATAAAAGACTTTAAAATAGAGAATCTTACGAATTTATTATGATGAATTATTTATTCGAATTCAAATGATTCTACTAATATTCACAAATTAAAAAATCTCATTAATGAATAATGTTTCTCAATAAAATAAGAAGAACAAAATGTAGCGAATTCTTCTGCTTTTTGATTTCAACCCATCCATTATGAATTGTTTTCTTTACTCGCTGGTTTTCTATTATGCATGGGACGCCGCCACTTCTTTACAAGAATAAATCCGGCAGCCGCACTGAATTATTGACTGAGCCAACCACCTTGCATCTTTGCCCCCCCCCCCCCCCGAGTGAACCCATCACCTTTTCACTTTTTATGGATACTTGAACGGCTGCTCTCGCTGAGGAACTACGCGGGATATACCTTCGGAAGTTTTGTCAGCCAGAAATATGCTACTATCTGTTATTGGGTGAATGTGATTGTGATATTAATTGTAGTATAAGATCTATACATCTTTTATATCTGTGACACTAAATCTTTTTTATTTATTTCTTCAAAATCTAACAACTTAAATTAAAAACATTTAAATTCAGCCTAGGTCGTTTGCATATAAACTAAAACATACTTGACCATACCATGTAACAGGTCTTTTAAAACTATTTCCTGGACATTTTTTATGTTTTCCGGAACAACTTTCGATTTTGGGCGACCCGAGGGTTCAGCATCATCGGTGCTTGTACGACCGCGTTTTAATTCAGCATACCAGTCAATACTAGTTGATTTCTCTGGTGAAGAGTCCCTATTATGCTTATCAAGCCACTGTCTGGCTCCAACAGTATTTTTCCCCATCAAAAACAGTGTTTAATCATCACACGGAATTCCTTTCAATCCATTGTCTTGAAAATTACAAAACTGTGGTCACTAAAAGGACTGTAACCTCTAAACTAACTGTCAGAATGCCATGGGATTTTGACATCTACTGCTTGAAGGTTAGTACTACCCGGAAATCACGTGGGTCTGTCAACAGTGTTGCCATCTATGTGTCAGACCGGGGACTTATTGAGTGATTTGGTATGGTAAAATAAAAACAATCAGAATAGCAAAAGTTGAACAAAATCTTAAATAATGAGAGATAGTCCCATTGAAAAACTTCTAGATCAAAACAAATAATACGAACAGCAGAAATAATAATAATAATAAGGGTGATTGCTTGTAAAACTAGTTAGGCGAAAATATACAACAACGGAATTAGGTAGCTAGGCCAAATAAAACACATAGGAAAATGGGTCCAAAATCTCCTTATTTTATTGAGTGAAAACTTTAAAAAGCGAGTTAGAATAGATTAATTTGATTTAACTTGAATTTAGAGTGTCACTTTAAGCCATTGGTTCTTAACCTATGGGTTGCGACCCAAAATTGGGTCCCAAAGCATATTCTTTGGGTCGCTAATCAAATATTATACTTATTATTATAAGTTGAAAAATATTTTGATTGATACAATACTATAAAAATAAAAATATGAAAAACACGCTCTTTTTCATTAAATTTCCTTAGATCGAAAAGTACCTTTGGCTATCTTAATTGTTACAAAATAATGTTATATGTGAGTTAAAAAAGGTCAACATTGAAAATTGAAGAAGATTTCTCAAATATCGTCTAAAAAAGGTAATGAACATATTTCTCAAATTTGGGTGGCAGCTTAAAAAGGCTAAGAAATACTGCTTTAAACCACAAGTAGATTGAAGAAATGCAAGTTTTTTCAAAATTCATAAAACTCTTAAGACTCAAAGTCAGACAGTTCAAGAAGAAGAAAAAGTTAGGATTCCTTCTTCGATGAGCCTTGAGTGATGAAGAATAATATTTTTCTCAGTATACAAATAAAGAAGAGTTAGCTAAGTTTTATTCTACACGAGAGCTTTAAGGTAGTTCTTTCACAAATGCAAAAATTCAAGAAGTCTTCGAAACTTGGAATATAAGTCATTAAAACCATAATAAACACACTGTTAAAATTTGAAGACGATTTGCCACACCAAACATGAAATAATTGCAATTAAAAATGAATTTTTTTACATATTGATTGGGAAAGGGGAAATGGTCATTATTTTTTTTTTCATTGAAGAACTTTGACCATCTTGATGAAAAACTAATATTTGTTAGAATAATATAATCGGAGTAACTTAAAAAAATTAAAATGATTTACCTAGTAGTTTTGATAAAAAAAACAAAAACATATTTTGGCGATTATTTTTAGTGGAGGGGATATAATATCAATGGCTTGGAAACGATTCATTCATAAAGAGAATATAGTAGTGTAAAAAGTACAGTCACGTTAAAAAACATAGCCTAAAATTTTAGCACCGTTCGTATTTATAGAGTGGTTACGAGGTTAAAACTTTTTGTGTGGATTGTCGCGAAAAAATCTCCTTAAATGTTTTACACCTGAAGATGTTGCCTCGTGGGTAAAAACAATAAGACTCGCTTCTAATTTTACTATATGGGTGGTCCAATTTAAAAGAATCAGCCAGATCATGATTCTGACCACATAAAAAAAAACAAAAAGAAAACAGAATCTAGACAGGAATTTAGACAAACAGAAGGGTAATCACCTGAATAGAAAGATGCGGAGTTTAATTGCTGAAATAGGATCCCGGGATGGTTCCTTTTGATCCTTTGGGAAAAAACATTCGAGAATATATATTTTCTATCATCAATTGATTTTATTAAGAGGTAATTTGAGAAAATTTATTTCAGAAAACCTACGTCATAAGTTGTCCCTACCATCGAAGCAATTAAATTAAATCGTTTTTCGTAGTTTCCACCCCTCGTTCTAAGTAGAAAAATTGGAGCTGTTTGTGCCGGGGGCGGCAGTCGGGGGCGTTTCGCTTTTCCATTTTCATTACTTGATTAAACTCTTTGTTTATTCGTGTTCTATGCTTGGTTGCGGCTTCGGCGTTTTTTCAAAACAAAAAGGCAATTCGCCAGGAACGTTTTTTGAGGGTTTCGGCGCCGGCCCAACTTGAAATTCTTTTGTAGAAATTTATTGTTTCAATTATTGGATTTAATCTTGTAGCGTGCGATTGGATTTTGGAGCCGACAAAGATTGAGAGGTCGATGGAATAATTTAAGTTCCCGTTAAATAAACGGCCAATTAAGCTCTTTAGATAAGATAGATACCGCCCAGGGAACCCATGTTAATTAATTAGGAAGCTACTATCAAATAATTTGTTATTCATTCGGATCGGATCGGGGTACGCTTTGTATGCACCTAATTACATATACTTACAAAATACATTAAAATATTACAACCCGGGGATAATTAAATGTAATTTATAACTCATTGGAGAGACAATTTAATAGACATCAATCTATTATCATAGGGGCTAAATCATCCCGAACGAAAACATTAAATCACAGGCGAGTATTAACGAATTCCTATTGTCTTATATAAATAAGAATTTTTTTAAGAGCGCCATAGATATCTTTGATATTAATTAAACCTAATTGAGTGATTAATTTGAAAGATGAAATTAAAAAATATTAAGAAATAATTAGGAATAAATATATCAGAAAAATTATTTGAAATTATATATTACTAAATGAGAGAGAGAGAGAGGTCCAGAGGGGCGGAGAGGGGGCAGTGGACGATCTTCGATATTAAATAAATTTAAAAAGATTTTTGCTGTACGTGGAAGAGCTGTTTAATTTAAAAAGAATAAATAAAAGTGTGTCTTCTGCTTGATGTATATATAGTATGTATATGTCAATCTCAAACAGGGCTGAACCAAGATATAATTTGTCGCCCTTTTGCCGCTAATGACCTTAGAAATCGATGCGCATTTAAACCCCGAATAAAATAATAAAAAAAATTGCCGCCCTTCTCATCAGAACATCAGACATTACGAGCCCCGTCCCATCTCAATTGGCCCACCAATATTTATTTTTTTTAAATAAAATTATGCTAATTCACGGTAAATTTAATTTAAATATTTATTTTTATTATCATTTAGAACAACATTTTAATCAATTTAAAACATTTTATTGTAAGATTTAATTTAAAATTATTTTTTTAATTGTTAAAAACATATTTTTATATAAAAAATAGTTCTTTGCTTTTCACGATTTTTTTTTTTAAAGAATCTTTGAATATGTGAAATAATCAAGTAGGCTTTGCCTTTTTCCAACAAAAGAAATTTTGTTTTGTTTATTATTAGTAAAAATGACTCATGGAAAGGTTATTGATGAAAAAATTCGCTCAATTATTATCAATTTATTTAAAAAGGGATTATCAAACGCTGAAATTCACGATCTAGTTAATTTATCAAAGTTTACTGTCAGAAATATTATTCGAGTTTATAAAACAACGAGCACAATAGCTACAAAACCTCGGCATGCGTCGTAATCCAAAATATCAGATGCTGATAGACGGGCATTGAAGAAGATTATTAGAAAAAACAGGCGTTCGAACTATGGTGAATTATCTGTTCTTTGGAGCGATGCTGTGGGGCGAAGTGTTTCAAGATCCACGTGCCATAGAGAAGCCCTTAAGTTAGGTTTTAAAACTTACAAGGTAATTTTATTGCAACTTATTCCAACATTTTTTTTTGTAATTTTACTAATTTTTTTTAGTCGAAAGAAAAGCCACTCTTGACATTAAAACAAAAGAATAACCGGCTTAAATGGGCTAAAAGTCACATTAATTGGACGAGTGATGAATGGAATAGTGTCTATTGGAGTGATGAGTCTCGTTTTGAAGTTTGTGTTGCCGACAATCGAAGCAGTTATTCGTCAAAAAAATGAAGCTTTTAATTCAGATTGTTTAAAAAAGAAAGTAAAATTTCCTGCTTCAGTTATGGTATGGAGTTCAATGTCTGTTAGAGGTGTTGGAAAACTTCACTTCATTGATGGAATTGTTAACACCAATAAATATTTAGAGATTTTAAAAAAATCGTTACTTCCATCAATGGCAGATGCATTGCAGAATAATAATAATTTTGTATTCCAACAAGACGGGGCGGCCTGCCATACATCAAGAAAATATTTAAAATGGATTCCTGATCACAATGTTCCACTTTTGGAGTGGGTGGCAAACCGTCCCGACTTGTCACCAATAGAAACTCTTTGGCACACAATGAAAAAGCTATTACGAATACAACCAGCTAGAAACGTAGTCGAATTAAAACACAAACTTCAAAATATTTGGGATACTTTCACTCATGATGAGTTTCAAAACTTAATAAGTACGTTGCCCAAAAGAATTCAAGCCTTATTTAAAAATAAAGGCGACGTCACACAGTGGTAAAGTTTTTGGATTTTATATGTTTTCCTTGTTTTTAACAATTAAAAAATAATTTTAAGTTAAATGTTACAATAAAATGTTTTAAATTGTTTAAAATGTTGTTCCAAATGATAATTAAAATAAATATTTAAATGATTAATGTAAAGATTTAAGCATCTTTTTTGAGTTTCTTTTTTTGAAAAAAGATGGAATTTTTTCAATAAGCAACCCAATTTTATAATATTGAAAAGTGAATTTATTTTTATTTAGGAAACAAATCAAAGATTTTAGTAGAAATATTTTTACATTGCATATCAGAGGGTTTCGTCCCCTTGGGAATCGATAAATATTTAAATTAAATTTACCGTGAATTAGCATATTTTTATTTAAAGAGACAAAGTATTGGTGGGCCAATTGAGATGGGGCGGGGCTCGTATAGGGTTAATTGTAATTCTACTTTCATTTTTATCGCCCTTAGTAGGATGCCGCCCGAGTGCACCCCTTGGAATTTGTCAATATTTATTTAAAAAAATTTTTTGGATACACCAGTCATCAGACAAAGCTATATACAATAAATATACATTTGATATATACAAAACTATATACAGGGTGTTCGCCAAAATGTAATACTTTTAAAACAATAATAGTCTAAAAATTATTACATCTTTTGGCCTTTGGCAAACACCCTATATATGGTTTTGTATATATCATATGTTTATTTATTGTATTATTTTGTCTGATGACTGGTGTATCCAAAATTTTTTTATATGAATATTGACAAATTCCCGCTCTGAAGATGGCTACAACCAATAGCCGAAAGTTTAGCGGGAGTTCATAAATAAAAAGAAATAAATAAAATCTGAACGTCTCTTATTTTAACCCCTTCATAAATTAAAATAATAATTATTTGAGTTTTTTAGATATGAAAATTATAAGATTAGAAAATAATAGTTTAGATATAAAATGATTTGATAAGCCAATGTGATCGGGAAGATATCTAAAATTTTTTGTCTAGCCACCCTAGTATTAGTATTTATTTATATATTGCTGCCCTTTATATACAATACGTATATTTTTGGATCACAAATTCGTTGATTTTTTTACTTTACCATACAGAGTATGGTCAAGTATTTTAATCTTGTATGAAAAAAGTGTTTTTTTTTTTGCTTCTTTTTATCGAAATATCTCAAAAACGGGTGAAACTATTTTGATTAAAAAAATTGGGCGAAACCATGGCATTTCGGTCTACAAAAAAGCTCTAATAAGTGAACCTCGAAAAAATTATATTTTTCAATATAATAGCTGTTTTATCAAAATATCTGTTAGTCTGTTAGTCTTTGCGTTACCAGAATTTTTTGCGGACGAGCTAGCTCAAAAACTAGTGGGAATATCAAAACCAAATTTCATACGTAGTTTTTGATGCATTGAGGACTGAGAGCTGATTAGATATTGGTTCATATCGACTTAGAATCAATGGGGGGAGGGTGGTTAAAATTTAAAATTACAATATTTTCTAACTAAAAAACGACAGTAAAATGAAATATACTATAAAATGAACCTATAATAACGAAAATAATTTTTATTCTGGAGCCAAATTAGGAGGGTGGTCAAAAATAAAATTCTAGGCCATTTGAGCAAACTCAACCATATATCAGTGGGCCCCTCAGAAAAAATGTAAAAACAAATCACCCAAAATGGCGGGGGGGGGGGGGGGGTAACAAGTGAAAATCTAGGCCCTTGGACCAAATTCAAGCAAATTTTGTATATAAATCAATGGGCTACCAGAAGACTAAAAATGCAAAAACTAACAGCCCGAAAATAAGGGGGCGGGGGGTTGTAGTGTCAAAAAATGAAAAATCCTAGGCCCTTGTACCAAACTCAACCAGAAGTGTATGGTAAAGTCAAGTGGATGGCCACATCAGAACGTGTCAATTTATTTATTTCTGTAAGAAAACCGGAAGAGTATTCAATTTCGATCGAAATATCGCACCGAATGAAAAAGTGAGAAAAATATTTAAAATTTCAACTTGTAAGTACCCAAATAATGAAAGAATATTTTCGTTTAGCAAAATGTTCCAATGATAAGATATGCATGAGAAACGGCTGGCGGCGAATTGGAAGATGCATGGGACGGACAGATCCACCGACTGGGACTCAATTAGGCTGTCATTCTTAAATTCATTGGGAAATGATTTTTCTTAATGAGCAGAGTGGGCGAAGAGCAAAGGATTTCGAAATTATTTGATCCAACAGGTAGGCTCATAGCTCAGGGAGGAAAATTTTTTAATCGAATCGACAGAATTAGCAATTAAATGAAATAATAAAATCCAAGAGCACTTCAGATATCAGACTAAGGATTTATAAATAACCAGTGGCTGCTGGTCAGATAAGGTAAGTGAGTCTGCGCCAGGAATAGAAAAATTAAAATAAATAAATTAATTAATATTAATAGCATGAAAAGGTTTTTCTTGACGCGGGAGTAGACGAGTTGAGTGATTTCTAAAAGCAAAAATCAACGAGCACTCAGTTTTCTCTAAATATGTACATTTTTTACAAAATTTATTTTTGTAAGAAATTATTGTAACTAATACTTAATATCCGAATTGAATTTCGAATCGAGTTATTAATCAAATAGAATCTGGATAAGTTAAATATTGATAATTTATGGGTACCTATATTTGAAGAAATTCGAAATTTTAGCTGAAAGTAATATATTCCTTGAAACCCGAAATCGATGGGTGGCTCTTTCTAATAAAGAAAAAAACATGATTTATTCAAATTATTTATATTTATTATTTAACTTATATTAATAAATAATTTACCTTAACATCAATTAAACTATTATAATATTCACGTGCATAACTTACTAAAAAAATTAAGATTATCGAATTTTCTTTTTTTTTAATTCTTCATTCACTCCAGTAAATAGATTATTAAAAGCATGTTAGTTTTCATGTTCGCCCCTGAGGGGATGAATGCCCTCTGATAACACAATTTTATAATCCTATACTACTAAAGCGCATTTGTACCTGCTTCTGTATGTACCTAGCTATGTATCTATGTCCGTCCCCCAACAAAAACAGCCGTCATGGTTAATTTAAATGAAGATTATCTATATCTATAAAGTTAAAGGTTTTGTCTGTACATTGGGGTGGAGGTATGGGTATGGGTGCTGGGTGGATTTCTGGGGAGTGGGGGTCAGGGGTCGTCATGCTTACCAATTTAAATGAAATTATATATATATGTATAAAATTAAGGTTTTGTCTGTACATTGGGGTGGTGGAGTGGGTGGGAGTGCTGAGTGGGTTTCGGGGTGGGGGTCCGGGGGCGAGCCCCTGGTCAGCAAGAGGGCCGCCGAACGCGGGCCTTGCAGCTAGTATTATTATTATTATTTATTGAGTAACCAACTTATTATACAATTTTATTTACAATAATTTTGATTCAATTTCTAGTACATGCCCGAAAGGGGCTTCGGTACTTTCTTTTAATATATTGAAAAAAGGTAATTTTTTGTTTACATTTACTGATTTTGTACATATTGTTAATTTCAACCATGTGTTTCAATTTTCCTCTTCTTCGTCTTCATTAATCGATAAAGTTCTTGATCCCCTGGCCCCTTCTTCTCCCTTCTTTCTTCTCTTTTCTAGCTCGTCTTCATCCCTCATCCGTCTTATTACATCATCTTCCATCCTTCCCTCCTTTAATGGTTCTACCAGGTTCTTCCACAGCTTCTCTGTTCTTCTCTCTTCTCCTTTCTGTTCTGTTGTTTCTTCCTCTCTTATTCTCTTGTTATAAATATTTCCGCATCTGGCCCTTGTCCAGATGCGCCTCTTCCACTCGCTTATGTTCGGTCTCTCCAGATAGTCCTCTTTTCCAATATTTCTCTTCATTTCCTTATAGTAAGGGAAATACTTGGATTTCTCTATTTTTCTAGGTCCAATTGTATTTTTGTTCTGCTCCCTTTATTATGCCGTCTTCTATTTTCTTTATTAGGTCATTTTCTTCCTCATTTAGTAATTCTTGAACTATTGTGGGCTCTCCCCATCCATTCCACCTTTTTCTAAAACTGTTTCCCCATCTTGTTTCATTTTTATTTTTAATTCCTCTAATTATTTCCCTCAGGCATATCTTCGGCCATCTGTCATCCTCCATATCTTTGACCTTTAGCATATATTTTATCAATCTTTTAGCCTGGTAGACATATAGGTTTGTTCTCCCCGTTTCTCCCCTCCATATATAGTCCGGCGTGTTTCTGTCTATCCCCATTATTAGCTTAATATATTCCCCTTGTGTTTTTCCACCTCTATTTTTCTTCCCAACCCCATAGTTCAACGCCATACATTAAGATCGATTTTATTAGGGACTCAAAGAGGTAGAATTTCTTTGCGAATGAAGCCATTCTTGTTCTTTTTATTATACTCCATGTGGTGTAAATAATTCTTTTTGCTTTTTCTTTTTGTTCTTTTATATGTTCATTGTGATTGTTTCTTGAATTTAGTCTGTATCCTAAGTATTTGATATTTTCGACTTCTTCGATTTTTTCTTCCTTCATTAACCAGTTTATTTTCTTCTCCCTCCTCCCCCTCTTCCTAAAACAAATTATTTTTGACTTTTTACAATTGATTTCAAGATCTTTCTTTTTTGTGTATTTGACTAAATTTTCTATCATCTCTCTTAACCCACCTTATCAAGTCCTCTCAGGAAGGCTCTCTTCCCTTTTCCTCTCAATATGTGTATTATGTTCAATGTTTTATTTCTTACTTCTCTTGATTATCTCGTTAAATCGTCCTCTAGATATATGTTGGATCCTTTCAGGTTGGCGCTTCTTTTGAAGATTTCTCTTTTTCCTTTTTTATTTCTTAATTTCACCAATATTGGTCTTGTTCTTCCCTCCGTTTTCCTTCCCATTCTGAAGGTTTCCTCTATTTCTGTCACCTCTAATTGTAATCTTTCTTTTATCAGCCGTTTGACTATTTCTTCCGTTTTCTCCATCCCTTCGTTATTTTCTTCCACCCCTTTTAAAATAAAATTTCTTTCTCTATCCTTGTCTTCCATAGACTATTCTCCTTTTGAGATCTAAATTTTCTTGTTTATTCTCTTCTATTTCCTTTCTCCATTCTTTCCTTTCTTCATGTCTCTCCTGTCTTTCTTTCTCCAGTTCTTCTCTCAGATTTTTTAATTCATCATTATTTTTCTGTATTTCCATGATCAAAAGATCTAGTTTTTTCCGCTAGATTCTCCATTCCTTCATCACTGTCTTGTTTTCTTCTTTTTTCTTCTTGTCCACTCAACGATTCTGGTGGAGAACGTATCAATCTATTTGTAGGTAAGAAAGGTTCTCCTCCTGCCTGTAGGTATTGATTTATTCCCTTTTGTGTTTGTTTTCCGGTCATTTGGGCAGTATTTCTTTTTTTCATCAATTATTCCAAGTAAAACTATCTCAAAATAAACTTTCAATTATATTATATTCAGAAATAGTAAAAACAAGTTGTTCACCTCTTAATCCAAGCTAATCTGCAGGAGCTCCCGTAAAACACCTCTTTACTGCTTGAATGCACTGACTCAACTCCCCTTGCAGCTAGTATTTCTACTAAAATCTTAGAATTTGTCCTAAAAATTAAATTCTTTCTCTTTTAAAATACATTGGTTAATCTGAACCCGAGCTGATTTTTTGAAAAACACTCCAACTATTTTCAAAAAAAAAAATGCTCAAATTTTTAGTTTTATATTTAAATAAGAGGTCTTGTATGAAAAAATTGTTTTCATTTTAAGCTAAATATTTTAATTTCCGTTATAGAAGAATGGAGTAAAAAATTTCTGTGCTTATAAAATATATTGCGATTTAGATAGAGGTTTTTGTCTCGATGGTGTGAGTTGTCTGCCCGGAAGCGTATTTCCAAACCCATGTGCAGTACAGAGCAGACTGACGTCACGATGCTCTGAATCGCTCTGGGGTTTGTATATCGTTTTGCTCCGTGGCGTCCATCTAAACCCCTGTATAGTACAGAGCACAAGCCCGCTAGGCGCTCTGAATCACTCGGGAGTTTGTATATGGTTACGCTGCGTTTCGTCGGACAAATGCCAGTCTGATACAGAGCACCCATTAATTCTTTAAAGTTTTGACGCTGATACATCTTGTAGAAAATTTAGTTTTTTGGAAAATGGAATAACCATTGGAATAATGTAAGAATATAATTGTTCTAATTTAAATTTTTATTTCATAGATGATCTTCTGCATGTATTCAGAGGAAAAATAAGTTGTGTTTATAGGAAGTAATATGCAGTAGCTTAATCTATTTGGGACCACTGTTCCCATACGGAAACTATTTTTGAATCATTTTTAATTTCAATTAATTTAATTCGATTTAGCGATTTTATTTTTCTCTTTTAAAGTTGACTATTCTATAATAGTTCATTTCTATTTGACAGCTCCTACTATCATATTTCCAATCTTTACCTCTACTATTTCATAGCGTACCTACTTCTGAACTGAGATTAAGCTATAAAATGTTAGTCTGAAGTATTTTTAATTCAAAAATATTTGGGTTTTCAATATAAAAATAAGACACAAAAACACATAGTACAATTTTTAATTTCAAAAATATATATATATAAAAATTTTTAAGAAAAAAATAAAAACCGACTTCAAAAAATTAAATGCAACAAATATAAAAATACACTAAAAGGTATAAAATAATTATTATCTTATTTAGTTACAACTAAACGACGAAATATTAACACGAAATTACTTTTTAAAGTCGGTGCCAAACAAACTATACCTATAAGCGAGCGTACCCGCCAAACGTACTAAGTAAGATCCGTCGAGTGCGATTCATAAAAGGTATATGTTTGGCACCAACTTCAAAAGTAATTTCGTGTTAATATTTCGTCGTTTAGTTGTAACTAAATAAGATAATAATTATTTTATACCTTTTAGTGTATTTTTATATTTGTTGCATTTAATTTTTTGAAGTCGGTTTTTATTTTTTTCTTAAAAATTTTTATTTTTCTCTTTTTAGTGATGTTATTAATAGTGATTATATCGTCAGAACTTGACCAAATTAATATGACACCATCCCTAAGACACCCCCTTTCGGATAAAAAAAGAACCATCGAAATCGGTTCATAAACAAAGAGGTTAGGTCTAAACAAACCTAAACAAACCTAACAAAAAAGGTCTAATACCTATGAAAAAAAATCAAAAAAAAATGGGACCAATCGGAAGCTAGACTGGACCCAATGCAAAAAAAATTTTCAAAATCGGTTGACAATTGGCGGAGATATGAGGTAACATAGGCACAAAAAAAAAC
Source organism: Forficula auricularia (assembly GCA_024734495.1). Lineage (NCBI taxonomy): Eukaryota > Metazoa > Arthropoda > Insecta > Dermaptera > Forficulidae > Forficula > Forficula auricularia. The sequence goes on from JALMQS010000070.1 coordinate 20,108,676, forward strand.
AAAAAAAAATTCAATCGAATAGAGAACCTCCTCCTTTTTTGAAGTCGGTGCGTAATAAACCGTGTAAAGAAATCTGCAAGTAATCAAAAATATTTTTCATCCAATGTATTAGATTCAAAATTTCACTTTATTATTTAGAAATGCTAGCTTCTGCATTACTGGGTAATTGCTTTCTTGATAATCATTGACATCCTCTCCTCTGCTTTCAGCATCGGAAATTTTGTTTTTATGAGTTGATATTATTATAGCACCTAGTCTCCATAATAGTAGCATCATCATTCGCATCTAACAGGCAGAGAATCTCATGGACTGTTAGTCGATGAAAAAAATTAAAATAATACAATATTATTATTATTTCAAGACCACTATTCCTATATGGGAATATTCTAAATTAACTTATTCAAAGTCATTGATCCCATATGGGAGCAAGGTTTTCATGGGGTCGTTTAGGATCAGTGTTCCCATATGGGAACATTATGGTTTAAATGCTGATAGTGAATAAAAAAATAAGATTTAAACTCTAAATATGATATATAAAATTTAAAAAAGTCCTTTAAAAAATGATAAATAATTAAAATATATCAAATATTTATTAGAAATGAATAAAAAATACTTATTTCTTTGGATTCCTTTAGGAGGCATTTTCCATAAATTCATTTGCATATAAGATTGGAAATATGATAGTTAGAGCTATCAAATAGAAATGAACTATTATAGAATAGTCAACTTTAAGAGAGAAAAATAAAATCGCTAAATCGTATTAAATTAATTGAAATTGAAAATGATTTAAAAATAGTTCCGTATGGGAACAGTGGTCCCAAGTAGATTAAGCTACTGCATAATTCACTTCCTATAAACACAACTTATTAACCGACTTCAAAAAAGGAGGAGGTTCTCTATTCGATTGAATTTTTTTTTTTTTTTTTTTTTTTTGTGCCTATGTTACCTCATATCTCCGCCAATTGTCAACCGATTTTGAAAATTTTTTTTGCATTGGGTCCAGTCTAACTTCCGATTGGTCCCATTTTTTTCGATTTTTTTCATAGGTATTAGACCTTTTTTATTAGGTTTGTTTAGGTTTGTTTAGACCTAACCTCTTTGTTTATGAACCGATTTCGATGGTTCTTTTTTTATCGAAAGGGGTGTCTTAGGGATGGTGTCATATTAATTTGGTCAAGTTCTGATGATATAATCACTATTAATAACATCACTAAAAAGAGAAAAATAAAAATTTTTAAAGAAAAAAATAAAAACCGACTTCAAAAAATTAAGTGCAACAAATATAAAAATACACTAAAAGGTATAAAATAATTATTATCTTATTTAGTTACAACTAAACGACGAAATATTAACACGAAATTACTTTTTTGAAGTTGGTGCCAAACATATACCTTTTATGAATCGCACTCGACGGATCTTACTTAGTACGTTTGGCGGGTACGCTCGCTTATAGGTATAGTTTGTTTGGCACCGACTTTAAAAAATGATTTCGTATATTTCAGTCATTTGGGCAGTATTTCTTTTTTTCATCAATTATTCCAAGTAAAACTATCTCAAAATAAACTTTCAATTATATTATATTCAGAAATAGTAAAAACAAGTTGTTCACCTCTTAATCCAAGCTAATCTGCAGGAGCTCCCGTAAAACACCTCTTTACTGCTTGAATGTACTGACTCAACTCCCCTTGCAGCTAGTATTTCTACTAAAATCTTAGAATTTGTCCTAAAAATTAAATTCTTTCTCTTTTAAAATACATTGGTTAATCTGAACCCGAGCTGATTTTTTGAAAAACACTCCAACTATTTTCAAAAAAAAAAATGCTCAAATTTTTAGTTTTATATTTAAATAAGAGGTCTTGTATGAAAAAATTGTTTTCATTTTAAGCTAAATATTTTAATTTCCGTTATAGAAGAATGGAGTAAAAAATTTCTGTGCTTATAAAATATATTGCGATTTAGATAGAGGTTTTTGTCTCGATGGTGTGAGCTGTCTGCCCGGAAGCGTATTTCCAAACCCATGTGCAGTACAGAGCAGACTGACGTCACGATGCTCTGAATCGCTCTGGGGTTTGTATATCGTTTTGCTCCGTGGCGTCCATCCAAACCCCTGTATAGTACAGAGCACAAGCCCGCTAGGCGCTCTGAATCACTCGGGAGTTTGTATATGGTTACGCTGCGTTTCGTCGGACAAATGCCAGTCTGATACAGAGCACCCATTAATTCTTTAAAGTTTTGACGCTGCTACATCTTGTAGAAAATTTAGTTTTTTTGGAAAATGGAATAACCATTGGAATAATGTAAGAATATAATTGTTCTAATTTAAATTTTTATTTCATAGATGATCTTCTGCATGTATTCAGAGGAAAAATAAGTTGTGTTTATAGGAAGTAATATGCAGTAGCTTGATCTATTTGGGACCACTGTTCCCATACGGAAACTATTTTTGAATCATTTTTAATTTCAATTAATTTAATACGATTTAGCGATTTTATTTTTTTCTTTTAAAGTTGACTATTCTATAATAGTTCATTTCTATTTGACAGCTCTAACTATCATATTTCCAATCTTTACCTCTACTATTTCATAGCGTACCTACTTCTGAACTGAGATTAAGCTATAAAATGTTAGTCTGAAGTATTTTTAATTCAAAGATATTTGGGTTTTCAATATAAAAATAAGCCACAGAAACACATAGTACAATTTTTAATTTCAAAAATATATATATAAACCGTGTAAAGAAATCTGCAAGTAATCAATAATATTTTTCATCCAATGTATTAGATTCAAAATTTCACTTTATTTTTTAGAAATGCTAGCTTCTGCATTACTGGGTAATTGCTTTCTTGATAATCATTGACATCCTCTCCTCTGCTTTCAGCATCGGAAATTTTGTTTTTATGAGTTGATATTATTATAGCACCTAGTCTCCATAATAGTATCATCATCATTCGCATCTAACAGGCAGAGAATCTCATGGACTGTTAGTCGATGAAAAAATTAAAATAATACAATATTATTATTATTTCAAGACCACTATTCCTATATGGGAATATTCTAAATTAACTTATTCAAAGTCATTGATCCCATATGGGAGCAAGGTTTTCATGGGGTCGTTTAGGATCAGTGTTCCCATATGGGAACATTATGGTTTAAATGCTGATAGTGAATAAAAAAATAAGATTTAAACTCTAAATATGATATATAAAATTTAAAAAAGTCCTTTAAACAATGATAAATAATTAAAATATATCAAATATTTATTAGAAATAAATAAAAAATACTTCTTTCTTTGGATTCCTTTAGGAGGCATTTTCCATAAATTCATTTGCATATAAGATTGGAAATATGATAGTTAGAGCTATCAAATAGAAATGAACTATTATAGAATAGTCAACTTTAAGAGAGAAAAATAAAATCGCTAAATCGTATTAAATTAATTGAAATTGAAAATGATTTAAAAATAGTTCCGTATGGGAACAGTGGTCCCAAGTAGATTAAGCTACTGCATATTACTTCCTATAAACACAACTTATTTTTCCTCTGAATACATGCAGAAGATCATCTATGAAATAAAAATTTCTATTAGAACAATTATATTCTTACATTATTCCAATGGTTATTCCATTTTCCAAAAAACTAAATTTTCTACAAGATGTATCAGCGTCAAAACTTTAAAGAATTAATGGGTGCTCTGTATCAGACTGGCATTTGTCCGAGGAAACGCAGCGTAACCATATACAAACTCCCGAGTGATTCAGAGCGCCTAGCGGGCTTGTGCTCTGTACTATACAGGGGTTTAGATGGACGCCACGGAGCAAAACGATATACAAACCCCTGTACGTACAGAGCATCGTGACGTCAGTCTGCTCTGTACTGCACAGGGGTTTGGAAATACGCTGCCCGGAAAGCATGTTAGTTTTCAGATTCGACTCCTGAAGGGATGAATCCCTTCTGATATCGCAATTGAATAATGTTTCTACTAAAATCTTAGAATTTGTCCTAAAAGTTAAATTCTTTCTCTTTTAAAGATATTCAAATCTTTAGTTTTTTATTTTTTATTAAAAAATATTCTAAAAACAAAAACAAAAAAAAGACAAATAGAGCTCTACTCGTTTTTCAATTTTCAATCCCCAAAAATTATTCAAAAATTAAAATTTTGGTATCTTCTTTTTTCAACGAAATGAATTTAGGTCGAATCCAAGATTTGAATAGATATGTTTATATATATGTAGGTATATATTTTATTCTTCATTGTGCTAATAAAAATATAACAAAAAAAACATTAGTAGGTATATTTAATTAAAAAGTAATGGAAGGCAGCCCAAGGATTATTAATTATTATTACATTTCCAAATAAGATGTATTTATTGAAGTGTCAATCTTTTTCCCCATTTCCTTTAAAACCAACGTTTCGGAGGATTCTACTCTCCTTCTTAAGGGCTTCAAAGAGTCAATGAAGGAAACAAACAAAATGGTTCCTTCTTCTCTCCTCAAAACACTGCTCTAGAGGAGGTTTCCTTCACTGACCCTTTGAAATCCTGAAGAAGGAGGGAAGAAACCTCTGAAACGTTGGTTTTAAGGAAAGGGGAAAAAGAACGACAGTCCAATAAATACATCTTATTTGACAATGTAATAATTTTTTTCTTCGCTATCCTTGGCCTGCCTTCCATTACTTTTCAACTAATTGATGGGCATTATTGAGAAATATTCTGAATTCAATTCCTAAAGTATTTAAGAATTTTTTTCACATCACATTTTTTGGGTACTTACACGATGAAATTTTCAATTTTTTTTCACTTTATCATTCATTTTAAAACTTAGTCAAAAAATAATGTTTTATTTATTTTTTCTTCAATGCACATGTAAGTAAGTAGATATTATTTAAAAAAATCTAAAAGAAAATTACATAAGTATTTCTATAGGCCACATTAGACCAGCTCTACTCGTTTTTCATTTTACAAATCCTCAAAAATTAATTAAAAATTAAGTACTTTGTCTTTTATTTTTTTATATTCTTCAATGTGCTAATTAGTAGAAATGATTAAAATAAATTCAAAAAAACAAAAACATATAGAAGTATTTAAAAAAGGGTGAAGTTATTTATACAGCTTTCCCGTCTTTAATTCTTGTTTCGTGAAAAAATGTGATATTCATTATTTATAATTCATTCAAGGTCTTTTGACAATGCGATTTTTCTTATTTATTATAAGAATTTTTCGAGTATTGGTTAGTAAATCGAGGATGAGTGGATTGTAAGAATACGAATTGCTTATTATTAGGAGGAGGTTATGCAATTGGAGGATGGCGCAATGAATCTTGCAGCATAAACGATATAGCACAATCGCATGTGAGATTCTAGAACTTATAATTAATATACTGAGGGAACTTTACCTTGAGGATTTTTCCTCGAGGTGCCAGTCCATACTATGAGGGTTGCTTGATTCCTCTATTCTATACATTTCATCACGGACCTTTGAAAGAATGGCCTTCGAAAAACAGAAAATTATCTTCTTAGATAAAATTAAAAAAATAGATACATACAAAAGAAGATTTATTTGATTAGATATAGGGCAGAGCGAGGGGTGAACCGCGACCTAATATGATGTACATGTACACTTACTTCCACTTCCACTTCAAAATATTTTCAAAAAATTCCAGTACTTCCAAATATTTCCAAGTACTTCCAAATATTTCCGAGTAATTCCAAATATTTCCAACTAATGCCAAATATTTCCAAATATTTTCATGAAATTCCAAGTAGAAGGAGACAACGATTATAACGATAATTCGTTATAAATAAATTAAAAAATTATTTTTCCAGCAGAAGACACACTTTTTATTGTCTCCTTCTATTTATAAAAATTCTGCTACTCTTGGCAAAAAGGAACTTCGGACAAAAACCAGAAATTAAAATATTTAAATCCAAAATCCCGAATAAAAAAAAACTAAAAAAAATTGCCATTAATCATAAAGTATAGTTATTCATTTATTTTAATTAATGTTAAAATTTTTAAATAATATTAATTTAATATAGCGTTATTTAAATCATTCTCAACTTTACAAATTGATCATAATTTTATACAAATTTTGATTTTAACTATTTAATATATCAATAAAATAATTGACTTATCCAATTATGAATATTCGACAGTATTTATGGAGTGTGAATTTTTAAGGGGGATAAAATTGTTGGCTGTATTATATACAAATAACATCTATGGCTACAGAAGGTTCACTTCCGACGTGAGCTTATCCCTATGAAGCTCACGACTTTTTACTTTTCATACAGGGTATGGTCAAATATTGTGATCGTGCATGAGTAAAGTGGTTTTTTTGGTTCTTTTTTTCGAAATATCTCAAAAACGACTGAAATTATTTTGATAAAAAAAAAATTAGGCGAAACCATGGCATTTCGGTCTACAAAAAAGCCCTAATAAGTGAACATCGAAAAAATTATATTTTTCGAGATAATAACTGTTATGTCAAAATGTCTGTTAGTTAGTCTGTTACGGTTTAAATACTTAACTCTCCATTTTCCTACATACCTCCTCATTTTCCTAATTAACACTCTGTTTACATACTTACCGTGTTGATTTCATATTTAATTAGCCTTTTTCATTCTTAACTCAAGGTTCAAATACTTAACTCACTGTTTAAATAATTAACTTTCAGTTTCTTAGTAAATTCCTCGTTTTCCTAATTAACTTGCTGTTTACATACTTTTCTTGTTGATTTCATATTTAATTACCTATTTTCATACTTAACCGCGGTTTAAATACTTAACTACGGTTCAAATACTCAACAACGGTTCAAATACTCAACCGCGGTTCATATACTTAATCCATGGTTCAAATACTTAACCACAGTTTAATTTTCTTCAAGCTGAGAACTTACTATGCTAATTTCCTATGGAAACACCACTTTCAGCATACCAAGTTCTGAAGGCAGTACCTATATTAAATTATGCATATAACTCTTCACTTTTTTTTAAAAATATATTTTTATATAAAAAATAGTTCTTTGCTTTTCACGATTTTTTTAAGAATCTTTGAATATGTGAAATAATCAAGTAGGCTTTGCCTTTTTCCAACAAAAGAAAGTTTGTTTTGTTTATTATTAGTAAACATGACTAATGGAAAGGTTGTTGATGAAAAAATTCGCTCTAATTAATGTCAATTTATTTAAAAAGGTGAATATCAAACGGAAATTGGCGATCTAGTTAATTTATCAAAGTTTACTGTCAGAAATATTATTCGAGTTTATAAAACAACGGGTACAATAGCTACAAAACCTCGGTATGCGTCGAAATCCAAAATATCAGATACTGATAGACGGGCATTGAAGAAGATTATTAGAAAAAACAGGCGTTCGAACTATGGTGAATTATCTGTTCTTTGGAGCGATGCTTTGGGGCGAAGTGTTTCAAGATCCACGTGCCATAGAGAAGCCCTTAAGTTAGGTTTTAAAACTTACAAGGTAATTTTATTGCAACTTATTCCAAATTTTTTTTGTAATTTACTAATTTTTTTTAGTCGAAAGAAAAGCCACTCTTGACATTAAAACAAAAGAATAACCGGCTTACATGGGCTAAAAGTCACATTAATTGGACGAGTGATGAATGGAATACTGTCTATACTGTCGTTTTGAAGTTTGCGTTGGGGACAATCGAAGCAGAGTTATAAAAATGAAGCTTTCAATTCAGATTGTTTAAAAAAGAAAGTAAAATTTCCTGCTTCAGTTATGGTATGGAGTTCAATGTCTGCTAGAGGTGTTGGAAAACTTCACTTCATTGATGGAATTGTAAACACCAATAAATATTTAGAGATTTAAAAAAAATCGTTACTTCCAACAATGGCAGATGCATTGCAGAATAATAATAATTTTGTGTTCCAACAAGACGGGGCGGCCTGCCATACATCAAGAAAATCTTTAAAATGGCTTTCTGCTCATAATGTTCCACTTTTGGATTGGGTGGCAAACAGTCCTGACTTGTCACCAATAGAAACTCTTTGGCACACAATGAAAAAGCTATTACGAATACAACCAGCTAGAAACGTAGTCGAATTAAAACACAAACTTCAAAATATTTGGAATACTTTCACTCAAGATGAGTGTCAAAACTTAATAAGTACGCTGCCCAAAAGAATTCAAGCCGTAATTGAAAATAAAGGCGACGTCACACAGTGGTAAAGTTTTTGGATTTTGTTTTTAACAATTAAAAAATAATTTTAAGTTAAATGTTACAATAAAATGTTTTAAATTGTTTAAAATGTTGTTCCAAATGATAACAAAAATTAATATTTAAATTAAATTTACCGTGAATTAGCATATTTTTATTTAAAAAGACAAAATATTGGTGGGCCAATTGAGATGGTACGGGGCTCGTATATATATATATGTTTTAAGCTTTAATTTGATTAATAAAAAAAAATGATTTTTATTTTTTTCTACTATGGAGTTCCTTTTTTCAAAATTTGAAAATGTACTAGTATAATAGGGAAATAGATAAGGTTTGAAAAAAAAATAGTTTCATAATTGTTCCAAAATTGTATTATGGATAAAAATTGAAACTAAAAGAAAAACAATTTTTTTTTTCAAGGATCTAATTAACCTATAAAGCCCATAATTTTTTCCCTACACCCTATTTTCAGTCCCCTAAAACATATTAAAAATTTAGATCAATCGGTTAATAAGATCCTGAGAAATTTTTTTTTCTGTTTTTTACATATTTTGATATATCTCTGAGTTAGGGATCTGAAACTTTCACTATCTTATTATTTTATTAGTACCTACATATCCCCTAAGTATCTTTAAATTATCTTTTGGGGGCCGATTCACTATGCTTATACCCCTATGGTCTTTCGTATGAATTCATTTTCTAAAATGAACTCCCCATAAAAATATCTGATAATTCTTACTTATTTTATTAAAAAATCTACCTAATAAAAATAAATACATAATTAATGAAAAAAATGTATTAAATTTTTCTTTCCTTAAAAGTAAAGAGCACATAATTAAAAAAGAAATGAATTAAATTTAAAATACAAAAAGATGTACTGGCTTCTTGGGAAAAATTCTCAATTGGCATTAAAATCTAAGGTACTGCTATACAAATCAATTCTTAAACCAATTTGGACATATTCTTGTCAAATCTGGGGAATTGCCAGCGAGTCAAACATTAGTATAATACAGAGGACTCAATCCAAAATACTAAGTCTTATCGTCAACGCTCCATGGTATGTCACCAATGCTAGCATACACAACGACCTTATCGTTCCATCGGTCAGAAAAGTCATCCTTGATCAGTATAAAAACATATCAAAAAATTGGAAGATCATTCGAATTCATCAGCCATCACTCTTTTGGACAACAGTTTAACTCTAAGGAGACTAAAAAAATACCACATTTTGGACATGGAAGAACATTCTGCCACATACAGCTGGACTAATAAATTTAATTGAGGGATCCTTCACTGGAAGAATAACCTCTCAATTGTGTGAATGGGATATTTCCTTAAAAGTAAATTAAGGTAGTTGTTCCGCCAAATGCGTTTTCGTAGGATTTTTCTGAAATTTAGATATATTATTATTGAAATACTAGTGCATCGATTGGTGGCAAAACGAAATTGATGAACAATACAGTTCCGGAGATATTTAATTTCAAAAATCGATTTTTTCGGGCTCTTTAGCATTGCACTATACGGGATATCGGAAAGTTTACATACATATTTAATTATAATTAAGAAACCCTTCGTACAATTTTTATAAAAAACTAAACCAACATTAAACAATAACCAATACATATTTTAAGACAAGTTCATTCATAGTTACAACACAGTTTCTGAGATAATAAGGAATAAATAATGAAAAATGTATATAAAAAAATTCTCACTAAAAACATTTTGACAACAGCGCATTTATTAAACCAGCGAAAGAGGGAGTAAAAAGTAGAAAGCGCGCGTGCGCTAGATTTTTTCAAAATTATAATTTTCATAAGATGTAACGTAGGCGTTGATTACATTTGTTAAAAAATAACAAAACGATATTTATAGAAATTTTTGAAAATATTATTATTTTTATTATTATTAGTTCACTCTTTAAAGTATATAAGTTTAATTTTTTTTCTGGATAAGGGTATGGCTAATCATTTTTTACTTTACCATACAGGGTGTATGGTCAAGTATTGTGATCGTGCATGAAATAAGCGTTTTTTTCTTCTTTTTTTCGAAATAATAATTGTTTTCTCAAAATGTCTGCTAGTCTGTTAGTTAGTCTGTGCGTTACCAAATTTTTGTGGACGAGCTAGCTCAAAAACTAGTGTGAATATCGAAACCAAATTTCACACGTAGTTTTGGTCCATTGACATTAAGAGCTGGTTAGATTTTGGTGCATATCGACCCAAAATTAAGGGGGGGGGTTAAAATTTAAAATTATAATCTTTTCAAACTAAAAAAAAAAAACAAGAAAAATGAAATATACAATAAAATAAACCTATAATAATGAAAATATTTTTTTCTGGGGCCAAAATTAATGGTGGGGGGGGGGCGAAATCTAGGCCATTTTAGCAAACTCAACCAAATTTTGTACACATAATCAGCGGACTCCCTAGAAGTTTAAAAATACAAAAACTAACCACCCAAAATGTATGTTTCTTTCCAGTACTGACATGAGTTAATGTATAGCAATCTTGACATTTTATTGAAAAAATAGAATTCAAACCTAATCGCCTTTCATCAACAATATTTTTTAATAAAATATCTTTCTGACAGTGACAACAGGTTAGGTTATTCGCCAACTCGCCCACTTCAATTATTCGGGTACCTACATTAGCACTCTTAGTACACATTTTTTTTCGTTTTTTTCCCTCATTCATTACCGCAACAGCTTTTAATCGTTTATTTAGAACTTTTTGATTAATAAATCGACCTTTAAAATGTATTTTATCATTCATTTTATCTGTCATTTTAATGTCATGTATAAAAATATTCATTCTCTTTCAATGTTGCCAAGTTTCTCAAACGAGCACGGGATTGGCTAGATTTGGTACAAAAACAGCAAAAAGTGTTGGCCTTATGAACTATGAATCCTTATTGACTGTTCTATATACTTGAGCATTAACTTTTTGCTGGTATTGTCGCGAAACAACTACCTTAAAAGAATCTACTGAAATTTCAAAAAAACAATTCCCTTATTTCATTGAAAATATTTCAAAAACAATTAAAGATAAAAATTTAAAAAATAATAAATTCTCTGAAATGCAATAGGGGTAGAATGTCTCACTCTAGTATAAAAAGAAAAGGGTGCGAAATATAAACTTGGACGCTTTTATAACAATCCCTGTTACATGTCGAGACAAGTCCATACCCAATGGAGACATTGAAACAAGTTCAGACACGAAATTAAGAATTTTCTATTAATCAAGTATAGTAAGAGTTTTATCAATAGCGTCTTCTTCTCCTTAACACAAGCTAACTACATATTTAAATACAAATAATAAAATTACATGCAAAGTCTATTATATAGAGTTGAAATATGTTTAAAAAATTGGAGAATAAAAAGACATGAAAAAGAAAAAAATCAACCTCCCGCCCGGGATCTCCAAAAGTTCGGGTGCGTTTGACCCCCTTGGCCCCTCCTCGGAGCGGTCCTAAATATGAAGCCTCACGGCGCACCTGTGAAAGGGCCGCGGCGCACGGTTTGGGAACCTCTGCTCTATAGAACAGAAGTGATGAAAAAAAGGAGAAGTGAATAAATTTTAAGGACCGGAACACCAATATTTAAAAGAGATTAGTTGAAGGAATAAGTTCAAATATTTTCCTGTATGTTTATTAGTAGGTAATAAACTATTAGTGATTTTTTAAAAATTATTTGATCATTTAATTAAATGAAATTTGAACAAAACAAATATTTGATTAATTATTCCAAGGCCTTAAAATTGAATAAAATCATTCAAAATATGTATTCGGTATTTTTGAATTGGAAGCCTAAGCGAGCTCAACCAAAATCTAATCAGCTCTCCGTATTGGAAATAAAATCATTTTGACAAGAGAATGAACTTTCTACGATATTTGTTTTTTGAGTATGAAAATCAGAGGCACACCCATTGATATAAAAAAATAATTGTTTAAAATAATTTTTCTCCATGTCCATCAGAGACCAAAAAATAATTAAAAGTTTAATTAAAAAATGTATTTTTTTATGAAAATATAAATTTTAATAATTTTAGAATATTCGAATTAAAAATGCCATATAAGTTATCACTTCTGTCGTGTGGTCTTAAGCACACATCCGAATTTTATATTTATTATTTTTTTTATTTTCCCTAAGAGTGAGTGGGCTTACACGAACAAAAACATTTCGACTGATAAACCTGGCCACCAAAGTTCGCTTTCCAGTGGCAGTTTCTTCCTCACGGTCGATTAAAAGTTTGAACTCGTCGTTTTTTAATTGAAAGCTCAAGGCTTATTCTTTTATTTTTTTTTTGTTTTTATTTATTTATTTTTTTATTTCCGTTAACTAATATTGTTATTGATAAACGTACGACCATAAAACAACTTTACATTGTAAATCAAATTATTAAGCGTACCGCATGGGAAATTCTTCAGATGGAAAAAATAAAGTTGATTTTTTCTGTATTGATTGCTGCATTTTTTTAAATACATTTATATTTTCAACTAACTTCGTCCGCTATCCACATTTCGTTCAAAATTGAATATAATTATTAATAATTAATTATTTTATAATATCTATTAATTCCATATTTTAAAAAATTATTTCAAAGGAGTTGTTAGCAAGGGCGTACCCAGGATTTCACCTGGAGGGGGGCAGCTCATATTAGTTTCAAGGAAGAAGGGGTGGGAAAAAAAGTGTACTAAATTCTGCTGAGAATGAAATATTATATAATATTGTTACTGCCACTGAGAGAGGAGATAGAGAGGAATGTCACATTGTATTTCCTTCATTGACCTTTCAAAACCCTGAAGAAGGAGGGAATAAAACTACGAAACGTCGGCTTTGAATAAAAAAAGAAAGTTTGCTCAAAAACTAGTGTGAATATAAAACGAAATTTCAAATGTAGTTTAGGTGCATTGAGATTAAGAGCTGATTAGATTTTGGTTGAAATCGAACCCAAAATTGAGAGGGGGGGTAAAAATTAAAATTATAAGATTTTCAAACTAAAAAAAAAACAAGAAAAATGAAATATACTATAAAATAAACTTATAATAACGTAAAGAATATTATATTTTTTGGGAACAAAATTGGGGGGGGGGGGTCAAAAAATGAAAATCTAGGCACTTGGACCAAACCCAACCAAATATTGAATACTTTTGGTTAGTTTTTCCACTTTTAGTCTCCTGGAGGCTCACTGATTATGTATACGAAATTTGGTTGAGTTTCGTCCAAAGGTCTAGAATTGTATTTTTTGACCCTCCCCCACCCTCTAAATGATTTTATTAAATATTAAATATAAGAGAGGGGCCAAGCATATGGTAACCATAGAATCACGCTTTCCGTGGCGCCGCGATCTGACGACGGATTCTTATAGAACTCGTCAAAATAAGACAAAAATCAAGAATGGTGTAGGTTCTTGGTGAAACATATTTAAACAAAGGAAAGAAATTTAAATAAAAAGATTTTTTTAATTTTCTTTACTTTATATATATTTTACATGTTCTATTTTTTAGTTGGCAAAATAATAGACTTTATTTCGTCTTCTAGGAGGGGAGGGAGGCACCTGGCCCCCTGCCCATAGCTGGGCACGCTTATGGTTGTTAGAGTTTTTCCAAATTAGTCTTTAAATAAACTAGCCTTTAAAATGAAAATATTCTATTAAAAATTATTTGCTATAAAAGATCAAATAAAATAACACACAGATATGAAATTTCAATAGATTTAATATAATATATAATGAGAAAAAATAAAACTTTTTGGCATTTCTAGTTGATTCGCTCCCGGAGAGAAGAAATTGAATCTTTTCATAAAATTTCGTTTAAACTACAAAATTCTTAATCAGAATTCTATTTTCTTATATTAAAAAGTTACTAAGAACCTCAAGATAGATGAAATTGATAAAATAATATCACTTTCTTTCTGATTTATAATTATTTTGGTTTGTTTTATCGATATGTTTGTTGGAACGTCTCTTGACAGGGATTATTTCTTATGGATTCATCAAGTTCATTCACTTTACACTATTCAATATCTTTTAACATATTAAAATAAAATACAATTAAATTTATTATCATATAATATAATAAATAAATAAATATCATAATTTAAATAAAGGATTATACCATTAACAGCAATGAGCCTGGCGTCCATGCGTCCATCGGTCAGTGCAAAGCTGTAAATAATTATTTTATTAAATAATTAAAAGCGTCAAGACAAGTTTATATGAAATGGATTTAAAACCATATGATATATCTAACAATTTTGAATGTTTTATTTGAATCTTTTCAGGGGAAAATTTTCAAGGGTGCAACAACTGTCTTTAAAAGTTCACTTATTAATAGGGTTCGGGTCGATGTGCACTAAAAAACAGCAAAATATGCACTAAAAATATGCATTTTAAACCCATAATATCTAGTGCTTGATAGCTTTAAGCCGACTCAAGGAAGGGGTAACAGAAGAAATAGTCAATAAATTTATTTTAAAATTTATTGGTCTTCCACATTCCAAGCTGCTTACATTAAATCTACATCTATTGTCTGTTAAAGTTATTTTTAACTTGGAAAATGATCTTTCCACATCACAAGACACCTTGGGAAGATATTTAAGTGCAGCAACTTCAGAAGGGGTAAATTTTCAGTTGCAAGAAAAACAGTTTAAGGTAGTTCTTTCACAAATGCAAAAATTCAAGAAGTCTTTGAAACTTGGAATATAAGTCATTAAAAGCATAATACACACACTTTTAAAATTTGAAAACGATTTACCACACCAAACATGAAATAATTGCAATTAAAAAAGACATTTCTTACATATGGTAGATTGGGAAAGGGTGGGAAAATGATCATTATTTTTCATTGAAGGACTTTCACCATCTTGATGAAAAACTAAGATTTGTTAGAATAATATATTCGGAGTAACTTAAAAAAGAAATGAAATTATTTACCACGTAGTTTTGATAAAAAACAAACATATTTGGGAGATTATTTTTAGTGGAGGGGATATAAGCACAATGGCTTGGAAACGATCCGGCAAGTATGTGTGTATCCATATAGAGATTTCGTAGTATGAGTGGTACAGTCACGTTAAAAAATCATAACCTAAAATTTTAGTTCCGTTCATATTTATAGAGTGGTTACGAGGCTAAAACTTTTTGTGTGGATTCTCGCGAAAGAACCACCTTAAAATAATGTTAACGAAAATAAAAAAAGAAATTCGAGTTTTTTATATTTTTTTTATCTTAATAGAATAACTGCCTGATTTATTTCTCTTTAAAAATTTAAGAAAATTTTAAGAAACAACTGAAAATTATTCAATATAAAATTAATGTTTTCAAAGTTTATTTTTAAAAGAAATTTAATATTTATTTATTATTTTTTTAAAATTTTTTAAAATAATTTTCATGAAAAAATTATTTTAATTTAAATATATTTTAATTATTTCCTTAAATTTTCTCGATTTGTTTGACAGTGAGAGGGTCATAAAAGGTTTGAACCCTGTGGCCTACCCTCTCTCTCTCTAAAATTTTCTTCAATTATTTTTCTGATTTGCCAACAAACGAGGGACAAAATCACAAAAATATGCAAAATATAGCTTAAATCGCTAAATTTGCAAAATATGCACTTAAACTCCAAAATATGCATTTAAATGCAAAATAAGATTTCTCTGGGTGGGTCCTGATACCCTAAAACGCCCAGATACAAAATATTAGAAGGATAGCAATCAAGGAAAAAATATGCATTATATGCAAAATCCGCATCCTACTTATTAATATAGGTATTTCTTTAATAACAAATTACATATTTTTATGTTGGGCCACTAAATATTTGAAAACTACCCCTTCTTCAGTTGCTAAAAATTTAATTGAACCAGGGGAATCAGTTCACGAGAGACTCTCGCAGGGTCAACTTGTAATAGGTATAATTACAATTTTAAAACTATTTTTACTTTACCATACAGGGTATGGTCAAATATTGTAATCGTGCATGAAAAAAGTGTTTTTTTTTGCCTCTTTTTTTTCGAAATATCTCAAAAACAGCTGAAACAATTTTGATTAAAAAAATTGGGCGAAACCATGGCATTTTGGTCTACAAAAAAGCTCTAATAAGTGAACATCGAAAAAATTATATTTATCGAGATAATAACTGTTTTATCAAAATGTCTGTCAGTCTGTGCGTTTCCAAATATTGTGGACGAGCTAGATCAAAGACTAGTGTGAATATCAAAACCAAATTTCACACATAGTTTTGATGCATTGAGACTAAGAGCTGATTAGATTTTGGTGCATATTGACCCAAAATTAAGAGGAAGGGGGTTAAAATTTAAAATTATAATATTTTCAAACTAAAAAAACAAGAAAAATGAAATATACTATAAAATGAACCTATATTAACGAAAATATTTTTTTTCTGGCGCCAAAATTAGGAGAAGGGGAGTCAAAAATAAAAATCTAGGCCAATTGAGCAAACTTAACCATATTTTGTATACAAAATCACTGGGCCCCCAGAACACTAAAAAAGCAAAAACAAACCGCCCAAAGGGGGGGAGGATCATAAAATGAAAATCTATGCCCTTGTACCAAACTAAACGAGAAGTGTATGGTAAAGTCAAGTGGATGGCCACATTAGAAGGTGTCAATTTATTTAATTAAAAGATAAACATATTTTTATTTGTTGATAGGTCAATAGTATATTTTTTTCCCTTATTTTTCTTCTATGGGTCTCGCGGATAACCAATAGTTTACGGTAGTCATAGGCGTAGTTAGGGGGAGTCAAGGGAGGCCCCCCCACTATAAAACTCATTGCGCCCTAAAAAAAATCGAAACTCCATTATTACGACGCATCACTTAAGTATTACTCATTAAATTTCCAAAATTTGTCAATTCTACTAAAAAGTTAGTTGATCTCTAATCGATTACCGAAATTGAAGCCTTGTGGTGGCTAATCAGCTGGCCAGCTGGCACCCCCCCACCCCTAAGAAAACTTCCTAAATACGCCAATGCATACGAGTCAAAAATACACATATATAATATATATATATTTTTTCTTGAAATCCATTGGTAATGGAGTGAGTTGTCATCTGCACCCCTCAAATAAGCGTTGCATTGTGGGTAATCATGTTAACCAGCATGGCTTTTCGAAATTAATTCAATTTAAATGTGTTGGTTGATCAGTTAGACATTCGAGGCTTTTTCTTCATAAAGGAAACGAGGCTAACTGGAGAGGCTGATCTCTCGATTACTACTACGATTAATACAAATAGATTTTAATTTATTTGAATTCTAGAATTAACTCGAATTATAATATTATGGGAAAGATACATTATTTATGATTATTGATTTCCAGAATGGTTTTTCCTTCTTTCAGAATAATTCATTGAATCTTTTTTTTATTTATGAATACGCTCTCTCTTTGAATTTAAATATGCGTTTTATTCCAATTAAGATTTATTTATTGCATTGAAATTAATATCTCCATAAGAAACCTATTGGCGATCGTAATTTATTTAAATGAACGAAAGCATTAAAAAATTCGATTACATGAGGAAATTTCATTGAAAAAATGGCCCGTTTATTACGTGGCTTGTTCAGGCTATAAAAGGATTTTACTTGGAAATGAGATCCAACAAATTTCCAACTGAATACCTTCCAATATTTTTTCTAAGCTTGGCTTTTATATCAAAATTATTTGTTGTCATGTCTGTCACAACAATGGGCTGTGTTCCCTGTTCGCAACAATTTTATAAAATGTCCTTCTTTTTTCTTTTCTTTAGAAGCTGCTCGTTTTTGTCTATAAAATATGTGACATGATTATTAAGACTGAGATTGCGAGAGAGCATATCGAGCGGTCCCCCCCTCTTGTCCCCCATCGGTCGGGGTTAGAGCCGCCCCCTTTTTGCAAATGCACTCTATTGGACAGGTCGTGAGTCGGTTTCCAAATCAAATTAGAATGTTGCCGTTTTTTTCTGCATCTTGTTCGTCTTCAACCGCTTTTCAAAGAATTATTGGAGCAATAAAGATTTAAAGTTGCATCCAGTTTTGATAAAATATTAAAATTCTTCCAGTGTCCGGCGACGAGTTTGGTCAAAACACATTTATGACCAGGTTTTTTCTTCCATTTTATTCTTTCGATTCAAGAAAATAAAAATACTTGGTTTGTTGCATTTTAAGATAGAATTATAGTCAAGTCTCTTCGGCCATTCTCGATTTGCTTAACATTCTGACAAACACTGAGTAAGTAGACTTGCAAAAATGGAAACTCGCTTTCTCGAATTGCTTTAACTTTCTTTCTATCATCACGCAACCCCATTCAGATTGATGATAAATATCCAATTGAAGCAACCGATTGATCAAACGTCTCATAAGGATAAACGACACATCACATTATTAACAAATTTTAGTTGAACCATGTGTTTGATGAAAACAAAACATCAGATTCTTTTGATCTTGGGTTTATTTCAACTTGATATTAGAAAACTAAAAAAAAATCACCAGATTTTGTTTTTTAATTTTGAAGCCTCATTAAGTGATATAAAAATTTATTCTAACTATAATTATCATCACGAAACGACGACTTCAGAATTAAAATATGAAAAAAAGGCCATAGGGTTATAGGTATATTGAATCGGCCCCCGAAAGATAATTTAATGTTACTTAGTGGATATTTAGGTACTAATAAAATAATAAGATCCTGAAAGTTTCAGATCCCTAACTCAATTGGTTTTTGAGAAAATGCAAAATATGTAAAAAACAGAAAAAAATTTTTCTCAAGATTGACTAAACCGATTCTAAATTTTTAATATATTTTTGGGACTGGTAATAGCTTCTAGAAAAAAATTATAAGCTATAACGGTTTAAAAGATCCTTGAAAAAAAAATTCTTATTATTTTATTAGTACCTACTAAGTATCATTAAATTATCTTTCGGGGATAATTCGGTATACTTTGCACGCAGCACGTTTTGCCGACTCCCAACACTCTTTTGCGGTCAAATTGGAAAAGTGCCGGACCACTTCATTCGCGAATACATATATCCCCATGACTTCAAGGAACTGGAACTCTCTCCCAGCCTCTATCTTTCCCAGCACCTATGATCTTCAAACCTTCAAAACCAGGGTGCATAGACACCTACGTCTACACCCCTCTCACTTAATCAACTTTCCCTTCTCTTCGGTAATGCAAGGGTCTTTCGAGATCCATAGGGGCTACACCTTTACTGGTGCACCCCTTCTTGCATTCGATTGCATTAAAAAAAAAAAAAAAAAACTTGTACCCCTATGGCCTTTAAATGACTTCTAATTCCACTATTCTTGGTCTATCCTGAAAGAATCTGGCTCGCTGGGTCGTCGAAGAAGTGTTTCCGTGCTTTCCCTATTTTATAGATACTATCAAAGAATGTGCCTCGATGAGATAAAATCAACAATTCTCTCCAAATGCAACATTTGGCACGCTAGGGACAATGAAAGTGAGTTGTGCTCAGTCAGTGACGAATTAGTCTATATTATTCTAACTCTGTTAGCAACTAGATCTATGATAAATTTGGGATTTAGTTAAACCTATGGATTTGAACTGGGGAAATAATTTTCAGTACTAAGGAATTTTATTAAAAGTGATTAATTTAATGCAGAGGTACACATAAATTAATCAGTGTAAATATGAAAAATAAACTGCAACGGATCGTTGCTAAACTTTATCCAAATTCATTTGAAATATTAATATGTTTATTCCTTTATTATTAATCAGATATCACTTGCAATTTGCAGTTCATGTTGACTTTAATTCAAAAATAGTCATCGATTCTCATTCCTATTGTAGAATTGTCATTCCTCAAGTATTAGATGAGAATCGATCGCTATTTTTGATTTTAACTCGATTCCTCCATGTCTTCAGCACTGGTTTACCAATATTAACCGAAACGTCAAAAATTCAATATAGAATTGTTATTCCTCCAGTATTACATCAGAATCAATCACTATTTTTGATTTTAACTCGATTTCTCCATGTCTTCAGCAATGTTTACCAATAATAACCGAAACGTCAAAAATCCTATATAGAATGGTTAATCCTCAAGTAAGGTCAGGTGGGGTAACTGGGGCCGGGGGCAACTGGGCCAGGGGTCCTGTAACCCCAGAGCTTTTTAATTTTACCGCATTTTTTTAGCGCAATTCACTTTTTCATATTGGTGGGAAATTTTCAGTGTTCCTAAATTAGAGAAATTTCTTTAAGTTTATTTTATACTTAAGTACTTAGTTAAGTTAATTACTTATTTACTTATTTACCTAGTTATGTGCTTACTTCTTACCTAGTTGCCTTACCCAGTTCCTTGAAAATATTGAGACTTGAGTAAGTACTTAATTAAGGCTTTCTTAAGCATACAGAACTTATTTAACTTTATTTCAATGGGCAAAATGAAATTATTTTGATTTATGATAATTTTTTTCTATTTTCTGTAATAAAAATCGATTTTAAAAATTATACTTGGCGTTTTAAACTTATCTACCTTAAAAAATTCAATAGAATAAAAAAAAATAGAGGTCTTGGTGCAACTGGGCCTAGTCAGGGCCCAATTACCCCGAATCGCTTACATCTTTGATTATTTTTAATCCATATACAAATGAGACTAATTCTACATACGGCCAGAGCCTTGAGGGATAGGGGAACATGTCCAACTGCTCAAAAGATGCTAAAAATTAAAAAAACAGCAAATAAGCTGGGCTGGTCCAATTACCCCACAACGCGTTTAACTGGGCCAACCGCAAAACTTTACGTTCAACTTAAGATAATTCCAAAATTTTAAATAATCAAATGTTGAAAGTATCATGATTATTTGAAGAAAATTTCATCTTTCAATTAATATAGTCACGAGATCTATAAATTGTGAGGAAGCTTAGTTATAGCCAAAAATATGGAGTACTATCCTTGAGAAAACAAAAGAAGCTGGCCCAGTTACCCCACCTGACCTTACTAGATGCGAATCGATCGCTATTTTTGGTTTTAAAGTCGATTCCTCTATGTCTTCAACAATGGTTACCAATAAAAACCGAAACGTCAAAATCCAATATAGAATGGTTATTCCTCAAGTATTAAATGAGAATCAATCGCTATTTTTGATTTTAAGTCGATTCTTCTTTGCCTTAAGCAAAGGTAACGGATAAAAAAACAACGCAGCTGCTATGGTTACTTATAAAATTTCCTCCCAAATTTTTATCATTTCACAACGAGAAGCCTAACCATTCTTACTTAAGCAAGATTAAATGAGCTATATTACCGATCAAATGAATATTTTTTTTTAATTTTTGGTAAAATAAGGAATTAAAAAAAGTACTATATTACTCTAGAGTAAAGTACTTTAAAATATACTTTTACTAAAAACTTTATTTAACCTTTTTTGTTGTCCCCAAGATACTTAGTTAGGATATTAAATTTCATCAAAATTGATTAATTCATTTTCAAGATATTTAGAAAAAACTAAAAAAAGTACTGAAATAAAGTACTAATGTTTGTGGGCCGATATGTACCAAAAACTAATCAGCGCTTTATTTTGTTAAAATAATGGTAGGTTTTCAATTTCATTTCAATCGGTGCAATGGTGTGGAAAAAATCGTGAACGAAAAAAACGATAACATCCATCCATCCATCCATCCCCACGCACTTCCAATAAGCTGACGTGTTCTGATGTTACCCTCAAACTTGAGTTGTTTGCCATAAAAGAATTTAGTCTTTTTGATTTTAAGTCGATTCTTCGACGTTTTCAGTATCGGTTGCCATTAATAGTCAAAACATCAAAAATGGAATGCAATAAGTAAATTTTTAATTTTCTCATTAATATATCAAAGAATAATTGATACGTCAACAAGAATTATTTTGACCGCGCTGATTTGAAAAAAAGATATTTTTATCTCGCGAGACTACTGCGGATTACGCTATTGGAGTCTGCGGAGTATCAAGTCTGGACCAAGAGAGAAAAAGATGTAATCCACTTAGCTACAATCCAACGTCATTTCGCGTATAGCCCGCTAGACATTCGGATGGATCACCGAGTGAATTGAAAATCTCAGATGTTATATACTCGATCTCCCAGTCCAGAGCGCTAGATCTATTAGCATGTATGTTAGATGCCTGCCATTAATTAACTGAAGGTTTTCTACATTTGATTCAATCGCGAATCTAATGTAGGGAATTTTTGTCAAATATTGAGTGAAAATAATATTTGAACTTATATATTTCTAACTTGAAATAATGATATTAAATAAATTTTAATTTTCTCATTAATATATCAAAGAATAATTGATACGTCAACAAGAATTATTTTGACCGCGCTGATTTGAAAAAAAGATATTTTTATCTCGCGAGACTACTGCGGATTACGCTATTGGAGTCTGCGGAGTATCAAGTCTGGACCAAGAGAGAAAAAGATGTAATCCACTTTGCTACAATCCAACGTCATTTCGCGTATAGCGTATATTTAATATCATTATTTCAAGTTAGAAATATATAAGTTCAAATATTATTTTCACTCAATATTTGACAAAAATTCTCTACATTAGATTCGCGATTGAATCAAATGTGGAAAACCTTCAGTGAATGCAACAAGGTTATTCCTATAGTATTAGATAAGAATTGATCGTTATTTTTTATTTTAAGCCGTTTCCTCCATGTCTTCAGCAATGGTTACCAATAATAATCGAAGCGTCAAAAATCTAATGTAAAATTGTTATTCCTCGAGTATTATATGAGAATCGAATGGCTATTTTTAATTTTATGTCGATTCCTCTATGTCAGTGTTTCTCAAACTTTTTCGAATGTGGAACCCTTTTCCGTTAGGAAGGTAAGCGTGGAACCCGATAATAGTGTGATTAAAGCGTTGTTATGGGAACATTTTTTTTTTGACTTTGAAATATAGTTATATGGAGTGAATTAATTAAGAAACACTACTTTTTGTCTTATATTTTTATTTTTTTATTTATACAATCACCCACTATATCTATATTAAACAGTAACTAAATCAAAACTTCTGTAAGTAAAAGAAAAAAAAAACATTTTCGAACACATCAACTTTTCATAGGTATTGCCATCAATGGGACGAAAGATACTGTTTTTTGTGTATACACAAATACTTTATATCAGGTCTTATTGATGAAAGTTGTAATCTCATATCCGACTCTGCATCCAACTTATTGCGGTACTTATTTTTTGTTAATAAGTAAGTTGAGAATTCAGACTCGCACAAATAAGTTGTGGCAAATGGTAAAAGAGAATTAAAACAGCTTTCTGGGTCAACTATGGATATTCCCCTGTTGAACTACACCAAAATTTTGACAAAGGCATCGTTTTATAGGCTGTCTGCAGTGAAGAATCTGAAGATATTTCGATAAATTTTTCATAATCTTGGTGTGAAAAGGAAGATGGCTTTTCACTATAAACAAAAGGATTTTTCATCCAAGAATTATTTTCCAGTTTTTTGAAATTATCATCAGTGAAATATTGTTGCGATTGATTTATTCAGACATTCCAAGTGATGAACAATTTTGGTATATTGACTGGTATTTAGATCTTCTTTCAAAATGTACTTCACTGGAAAACACTCGAGATCTCTGCGATTCACACAACTAATCCAAAATTTCACCTTCCTTTTGAACGCTAGAATTTTTTCACCTAACGTGATATTTTTGCGGAACCCTTGGAGTGTTTTTATGGAACCCTAGGGTTCCGCGGAACTACTTTGAGAAACACTGCTCTATGTCTTCAGCAATGGTTACCAATAATAACCGAAATGTCAAAAATTCAATATAGAACAGTTATTCCTCAAGTACTAGATGAGAATCAATCGCTATTTTTTATTTTAAATCGATTCCTTTATCTCTTCAGCAATGGTTACGAATAAAAACCGAAACGTCAAAAATTCAATATAGAATGGTTATTCCTCAAGTACTAGATGAGAATCAATCGCTATTTTTGGTTTTAAGTCGATTCCTCTATAAAGGTAACGGATAAGAAAAGAACGCAGTTGCTATGGTTACTTATAAACTTTCCTCCCAAATTTTTAGCATTTCACAGAGAAAAGCCTATCCACTCTTACTTAGTTAGGTTAAATGAGTCCTATATTAAACAGATCAAATGAATAAATTTTAAAGAATTTAAAAATCTTACTTTTAGAGTAAAGTACTTTAAAATATAATTTTACTAAAAACTTTATTTAACCTTTTTTGTCGTCCCCAAGGTACTTAATTAGGATATTAAATTTCATCAAAATTGGTTAAGTCATTTTAAAGATATTTAGAAAAAACTAAAAAAGTACTGAAATAAATAATGTTGTATAATACAAATGTTTGTGGGCCGATATGTACCAAAAACTAATCAGCGCTTCATTTTGTTAAAGTGATGGTAGGTTTTCAATTTCATTTCAATCGGTGCAAAGGTGTGGAAAAAATCGTGGACGAAAAAAACGATAACATACATACATCCATCCATCCGCACGCACTTCCAAAAAAATGGCACTTTTTTGCCTCTCGACGAGATTCCAGGTAATTTTTGGCAAAACCGCCACGTGCTAAAATTCAATCTCATTGAATACTTCAATTTGTGACCTTAATTGAGTCCATGGGTTCCGTAGTCTTTACCTGAGGACCCGTTGAAGTCGCGCTTGCCGCGCGACCGATTACAATACTTTCTCCCATGCTTCGCATTGGATAAAGTAAAAATAAAAGCAATACAATACTGTGTCTGTTAAATAAAAGCTTACACACATTTTTGAAACATTATTTTATTTATTATATTGATTTTATTCAAGAGCACCCCTCTAATATTTCTTTGAGTTTAAAGTTTTTTTAATATAATGAGAATTTTGAGAAATTTTTTACTCAATAAAAGTACATATTTGACACTTGGTCTCGATAGCTTACGTTATCATTTTATTTTTTTCATAGCACTCCTTCAAATATATAGTCTTTTTGTCTTCAATTTTAATTTTTTAGTGCATTAAAAAATTTATTTTATCAATTTTTACTGCATATATTTGCATATTTCAACCTATTCTGCATAAGCCTTTTTAATTTCATATTTTATGGCATATTTTGGCATTTTTACTGCATAAACATCCGGTTTCTACTCATAACCTACGTTAAACCCATTCGATTTAAACCCGGGTGTCCAACCCATAGCCCAAAATAAAGTCATAAAATTTCTTAAAACATTGAGATTCATATGTAGATTCTGGAAAACACACAACATGATATTAATTAATAGTTCTTATTTCTACATTATTAACTAAGATTTCACAAAAAATCATCATCATTTTGGTCTATTTTCGATTTAGAAATAAATTTTCTCCCCTTGCAAACTTTCTGATTGAATGATCTAGATCTAGAACAATTAGGTACCGATCTTAAAGAAAAATTGAATATTGTCTGGTTATTAGAATTTTATATTAATTATCTAGCTAGGAAAAAATATAAACAAATACTAATACAAAATATCAATTTTTGTAAGTATGTAGGTGTGTATTTACATATACGAGAAGATTTTTCAATTATAAAATTTACGAAAGGTAAAATTAGAAACTCACTATGAGCTAAAATAAGCTGACGTGTTCTGATGTGGCCATCCATTTGACTTTACCATACAACCTGGCCCCTCACTTACATTAATATTTAATAAAATTATTTATAATCATGTAGGGGAGGGGGGTTAGCTTTTTGCATTTTTAGACTCCTAGGGGCACATTGATTATGTATAGAAAATTTGGTTGAGTTTGGTAAATGGCCAAGATTTTCATATTTTGACCCCTCCACCCCTCCCCCCATTTTGGGCGGTTAGTTTTTGCATTTTTAGACTTCTGGGGACCCACTGATTATATATATAAAATTTGGTTGAGTTTGGTAAATCAACAAGATTTTCATTTTTTGACCCCCCTCCCCCCATTTTGGGCGGCTAGTTTTTGCATTTTTAGACTTCTGGGGATCCACTGATTATGTATACAAAATTTGGTTGAGTTTGCTCAAACGACCTAGATTTTTAATTTTTAACCCCCTTCCACCCCTGGGTCGATATGCACCAAAATCTAATCAGCTCTTAATCTCAATGGACCAAAACTACGTGTGAAATTTGGTTTCGATATTCAAACTAGTTTTTGAGCTAGCTCGTCCACAAAAATTTGGTAACGCACAGACTAACTAGCTCAAAAACTAGTGGATGGCCACATCAGAACACGTCAGTCTATTTTTCTTCAAATGTGGGCCGTGTAAGCCAAAAGGTTGGACACCCCTGATTTATTATGTTACTCTTCGCGTAATTATAGGGAAAGGTATTTCTTTTAATTAATTTAATGCGATTTCAAATACATTCTGAAATATCCGATACTTAAAAAAGACGATTGGTCTTATTTGACCGCGGACGGCGAGGGCAGTAGGTTGGCCAGTCCTGCTTTATGAAGTAGGTATATCCAGCCTCAGCTCTGGAACTGCGGCGTAAAACGAAGCTAGATTGCATGTAAGGAAGAACATACATTTGGCCTTTAATAAATACCTAGTCATAAAACAATAAATACGCTAAATCCGTGGATTAAGGTGACACAAAAATCTAATTTCAAATTTTATTTTGTATTTTGTTATAAATATATAATTTTAGAGCTAATAGTAACTATTAGCTTCAAATTTTTTTATTAAGTATACCAATATAAAAAAGTCTTGAAAAAACTATTTCTATAGGATTAACTAAGGTCATCTTTTGATCAACAGTAAAATTAGGTATATTGAAAATTTCTCTTTGTCAAGAGTAGCAGAATTTTTATAAATTAAAAGAGACAATAAAAGAGTGTGTCTACTGCTGGTAAAATATATTTTTTAATTTATTTATAACGAGACTATCGTTTCGTGTTTCGAGGACTTTGTCCCATTCATCAGTCCATTACAATTGATTCACAGGAATTAAGGTAGTTGTTTCGCGACAATACTAGCAAAAAGTTAATGCAAGAGTATATAGTACAGACAATAAGGATTCATAATTCATAAGCCCAAAACTTTTTGTTCTTTATGTACCACTACTAGCCAATCCCGTGCTCGTTTGACAAATGCGACAACACTGTCCGAGCTTGTATATATTTTATCATAGAAATTTCAGATAAAGTACATTATAAAGGGAAACTTATAAAACAAAAAAATTCTTAGTAAGCGATTGAAAGATGTTGCGACAATGGCTGAAGCGAAGAAAACGTCAAAAAAAATACTGAAGTTAACACACTTTTTAGGTTAAATACATGCGTTGTTGCCAGCTTGTTTTTAGTGTAAATTTTTCATTATACATTTTTCTTATTATTATCTCAGAAACTGTGTTGTAACCATGAATTAAAATTTCCTTAAAAAATGTATTAGTCATTGTTTAATGGTGATTTAGTTTTTTATAACAATGGTAAGAAGAGTTTCTAAATTCTAATTAAATATGTATATAAACTTTCCGGTATTACGTATCGTGCAATATATAAGAGTCTGAAAAACTCCATCTTTGGAATTTAATATCTCCGGAACTATATTGTTCATAAATTTCATTTTGTCACCAATCGATTTAACTAAAAATCTCTCTAAATTTCAAAAAAATCCATATGGTGAAACAACTACCTTAATGTGTAAAATTAAAAAAAATATTTTTCCTGCAGAAGACACAGTCTTTAATAAAATTATATTTATCTTCTGTAATAGTGTGTTCAATTCAAGATCCTTTTGAATCTAGGTATGCTCAAGCGAATGTTTAATTTCATTTGAATTCTCCACTATGCGAAATGAACAAAAATAAATACCAAAAATAGCAAATAAATATAATCAAAAAGTTGAAAGCAGTATTACAATAAAAATCTTACGTTTTGAAACACTATAATTAATCAAGATTGTTAATAAAATCGGAAGAAGGAAGAGGTAAGGTATGGTTATTATTATTTTAATAGCAGTAAAAAGGACGGGAATATCGAGCGCAGCCGAATTGCTTCATTTAGCGCAGGGTCGAAGATAATTATTTGTTGTTTTTTTTAATGATAAAGATGAAAGAAGGTGAAGACATAAGTCTGGATTGGTATTGCATTCTTAAAAGAACAAGAAGGAATATTGTTTTTTTGTTTTGTTTTGTTTTGTTTTTTGATACCGATGTAAGAATGCGTGCATCCAGAAGGTGCTGAACCTATATATATAAATCATAATAGTCTCTTGCGTTTCTGAAAATAAGATAGTAGTGGTAGAGGAGAAGGTGATTTGAAGGGAAAGTTATTTGTGAACTTGGATTTTAGTGAAGAATTCAGGAAGAGAATTCCAAACTAGAAGTCAGAAGGAAAAATAAATACACGAAGGTTAGAATTATATTAAAAAATACAAATCTTTAAAAAAAAAAACAATCAAAAACACGTTTATTCGAAACTAAACGTTTCGGAAAAATTTCTTCCTTTTTCAATGGTAAATTTGTAAAAAAGAAAAAAAAATGGATTCTTTTTCGAATGTTTATAAAACATTTTTAGAGAAAAATAAATTTACAGTATTTATATTTTTATTTAAAGGCTGGTCACCAAGACAATATGTCTTTATACAAATATTTAATATCTTAGTGTTGCTTTCGAAATTTTAGAGGAAGCAACTTTTTTTTACTTTACCATACAGGGTATGGTCAAGTATTGTAATCGTGCATGAAAAAAGTGGGTTTTTTTCCTTCTTTTTATCAAAATATCTCAAAAACGGCTAAGACTATTTTGATTAAAAAAATTTAGCGAAACCATGGAATTTCGATCTGCAAAAAAGCCCTAATAAGTGAACATCGAAAAAATTATATTTTTGAAGATAATATTTGTTTTATGAAAATTTGAAAAACTTGGGAAGAGGTAGCTACAGTGATGACACGTTGGCTGAGCAGGCTTGATACATGGATGAAAGTGAATCAACTGTCACTTAATACTGATAAAATGACTTTCATGACCTTTGGCTGTTATCGAGATAGTATACCTGTGGATATTAAATTGTATATCGATAGCAAAGAAATAAAAAGAGTTGACTCTTGTAAATATTTGGGAATATATATAGATTGTCATATGAGATGGAACTATCACAAAAAGCAAATTATCAAGAAAACCAGATATATAAATTTTGTATTATATAAGTTATGTGCAATATTGGATGCAAGGGCTATGAGGGTAATTTATCAGGCTCTGTTTGAGAGTATAATTAACTATGGTATAATTGCGTGTGTGTGTGCGTGGGGGGGGGGGGGGGGGTGCATATGATAATGCAACGAAACCACTTATCACTATACTGACTAGATTTATTAAAAAAATTAGGGTACAGTCTGTCCTGGGTATTGATGAATCTTTTATTGTTAACTCTGTTGTTTATTATTATGATTTGTGTAAGATGATGTATAATAATGAACATAGTGGCAGAACTAGGCATAAGATCAATTGTCCTGCCAAAGGTTAATAAGTCAATTACCCCCAAAAAATGCCTATTTTGTGGCAATTAAATATTTTAATTAACTCCCAAATGATCTAAAAAATCAGTCGTGTGACAAGAAAATATTGAAAAAATGGATCGGATCGTTGTGATTTCACCCTGTGATATGTAAGTAAATCACTAATGTGAACTAATGTTTATCAATGTACACCATATTTCATTTATTGGAATTCTTTGTAAAATTAAATAATTATTAATTTTTATATATAAGATAGATATATAAGCTATAAAATATAAGATATATAAGATAGACATAAGTTATATAAGATATATAAGATTTTTATCCGGTCCTATGTACAGTTGACTTGTCAACACTATAGGACATAACATATTGTATGTTGTGTATTTTTCTGGATAAATAAATAAAAAATAAAATAAAAATGTCTGTTAGTTAGTCTGTCTGGTTGTCAGTTAGTCTGTGCGTTACCAAATTTTTGTGGACGAGCTAGCTCAAAAACTAGTGTGAATAACGAAACCAAATTTCACACGTAGTTTTGGTCCATTGAGATTAAGAGCTGATTAGATTTTGGTGCATATCGACCCAAAATTAAGATGGAGTTAAAAATTAAAAATCTAGGCCATTTGAGTAAACTTAACCAAATTTTGTATACATAATCAGTGGGCTCACAGTAATCTAAAAATGCAAAAACTAACCGCCCAAAATTGGGGGTGGTAGGTGGGGGGTTTAGGGTCAAAAAATGAAAATATAGGCTCTTGCACCAAACTCAACCAAATTTTGTATACATAATCAGTGGGACCCCAGAAGTCTAAAAATGGAAAAACTAACCCCCTCCTAATTTTATTAAATATAAGTGAGGGGCCAGGTTGTATGGTAAAGTCAATTGGTTGGCCACATCAGAACACGTCTGCTTATTTCTTTACAAATTTACCATTGAAAAAGGGAGAAATTCTCCCGAAACATTTGGTTTCGAATAAACTTGTTCTTATTTGTTTTTTAAAGATTTATCTTTTTGAAGTTATTGAAGTTATTGAAGTTATACTTCTTTAGGCGCGTTATGAAAAAATGGTGAGAGTGAAATTTTAAGATGCGCGCGCATCACCGTGACACAAAATTAACAGAATGAACCTGGCCGATAAACCGCTCATTAAGTCTCGAAAAAAAGCTACCAACAAAATAGAAATAGAAGCTCTATTAGTCGCGCATGTTGGCACGCTCGTCGCCTCCGATCAATGTTTTCATATTTATAATATTTATCCACATGTTTTTAGTTTCTACATTCACAACACGTGTTTTAGTTTCATACAAGTGCGAATTATATATGTGTTAATAAATTATATTCAGTAGTGATTTAAATTGAATATTTTGATTAATATTATTTACTATTCGTAAATATTAGTGAAAAAATTGTGCTTATATACTTTTTCAAGTGCTCCAATACAATTGAGGTTAACTATCCGTATGTATTATTTATTGATATAAATTAAAATATTATTATTTAAAATAATTAATACTAAATATTATTAAATTATTAATGTTAAATCTTTATTATTGGTTATTTAATATTTACAAAATAAAGAAATAAATTTAATAAAACATCTAATAAAAAATTTGTGATAGAAATCAAATTGAACATCAAATTAAAATATTAATTTTTAATATTTATTAATATTTATTATTAAATTGAATAAATAATGGATCAGGAATTACCTCTAGCAGACTGACAAGCCATTCATTCCAATTCTCCGGAACAGTTTATTAATACTCCCATTGATGAACAAATTGATATAGACGTAGATATTTCTTTGCCGTATAGTAATTTTCGACGATTAGAAAGAGCTCATCAGGAATTTAAAAAAAAGTTTCTAGACAATCCTTTTGGATATCCATGTTCAGTATGTGACAGGTTGTGGTTTCGAGATGATTTGAAAAGGCCGTCTCCTGAACATAAGGAAATTCTAACAAAAATTATACCTAATATACCAGCGAAAAATACGAAGCTTTGCAACACATGCGTGCAAGCGTTAAACAAGAAGAATATTCCTTTAATGTCCACATTCAATGGTTTTAAATATCCAGATGTACCTCAACATCTACCACCTTTAAATCTTGTTTCTGAAAGACTAATTTCACCTCTTATTCATTTCATGCAAATCAGAAGATTGAGGCATGTTAATGGTCAGTACGGTATTTTCGGTCAAATAATTAATGTTCCTGTTTCAGTTAATAATATGGTTAAATCTATTTCAAGGAATATTGATGATGACTATTGTATAAATGTACATATCACACGTAAGAAAATTCATCGATCTAGCTACTTACAAAGTATTGTTAATAAGTGTACTATTAAAAGTTGGCTACGATTTTTAATTCCGTCACCATTGTATACTATGTACGATATTAAAGTTGATGAGTCATTCTTTAATGATAATCAAATTCACGATGAAATTCAGCAAGATGATTTCAGCGAACATATTCCTATAGAAGAAAGTTTTACGGCTCAACAGCAGACATTATTGTGGAATGAAGAACAATACTTACGTATTGCACCTGGTGAAGACAATGTACCTGAAAGCTTATTATTTGATGAACATGCAGAGGAACTTTCCTTTCCCGCAATTTACTTGGGTCAGTTCCGTAATTTTAGGGATGGTGTTAAAGTAACCCCTTTCATGATGGCTTCTAGTGAGCTAAGACGATCTGATCGTCGTGCAGTTACACCCGTATCATTTATTATATATGGCGATGAAGATTATAAGGATGCGAGTTCGTGATTCTCTCACAGTTGCGTTCAAACACGTTGGTAAAGATACCAAAATTACTCGGAAACAAATAGAAGATGATCAGTACGTTCATAATTGTATTGAAACCAATCTTGCGTTTCTAAGAGCAATTCCAAATTCAACATGGTATTGGATGGATCCCAAAAAAGATCTTTTGACAGACAGTTTGGAAAACCAACCTCAATTTCTTACTGTCAGTGCCAATGAAATTGGATGGAATGATCTGCTCCAAAAGCTCTACAAATTCAAACACAACGGTGAAACTATTTCAGAAGAAATGGCCGAGCTTCTCCATTATCTTGAAAAAACAACCCTTGTCAATGAGTATG
The DNA here is from genome assembly GCA_024734495.1 of Forficula auricularia. Classification (NCBI taxonomy): domain Eukaryota; kingdom Metazoa; phylum Arthropoda; class Insecta; order Dermaptera; family Forficulidae; genus Forficula; species Forficula auricularia. Next base: position 20,141,385 of record JALMQS010000070.1, read on the forward strand.
CAGTTACTTGTGCTATATATTTTAATAAATTGGTCAATGTATTAATGAATCTGATAAAATTTGATGGCTGTATATGTATATAATTAAGTAATGGAGAGGGATTGGCTGAATCCCTCTCCATTACTTAATTATATGTATTAATGAATCTTTTACAATCACCAAAATTCAGTCCGTTTGGGAAATATTATGTTGTTCATTATTTTAAACGTATTGAGTTCCAGCATCGTGGTAGTCCACATGCACATATACTATTGTGGCTAGCTAATGCTCTAGTGGATGCACTTGATAAAAATAGGTTGGATTCTATCGCATTAATTGATTACTTGGTATCTGTTTCATCTCGAGAAGCATCAGGAAACATTAAATTACAAAGACATAAACATACATTCACATGCTATAAGAAAATAGTGGCGAATCAACCTCAGCATTGCAGATTTGAAGCACCTTTTATGCCTTGCCGATCTACTACAATTTTATTACCTATGCAGAAAGAAGAGCCTGATTTCAAGAATTATTCTACACGTTACAAAGATATCCTTATTAATTTGGAAAATAATGATTATCATGATATTGATTCGTTTTATAAGAGTAACAATATTAATTCAGATGATGATTATCACAATATACTTCGAGCTGGAATTAAGAGGCCACGAGTATTTGTCAAGCGTCAACCATGTGAAAAATGGCATAATCCGTTTAACCCCTTTATATTTAACATTGTTAAATCCAATATGGATATCCAATTCATTACCGAAGAATATTCATGTGCTAGTTATGTCGCAGAGTATGTCAATAAAACTAACAGAGGCATTAGTCATCTTCAACGATTGATTATTGAAACTATGAATGAACATCCAGAGTTTGATGTCGTTGAAATTACAAGAAAAATAGGTGTAAATATGCTCAATAGCGTTGAGATAACAAGTCAAGAGGCGGCTTGGTATCTCTTGCGAGAACCGATGTCAAAGTGTTCTACTGTGGTCACCACTATTTCCACTATGTGGCCATGTGATCGTCAACGTATAAGAAAAACACAAAAAGAATTAGACTCGATAGGCGTAGGAGAAGATTCAACTAATATTTGGAAAGAAAATTGGTTTGACAAATATGAACGCCGACACGAAGATTTGGAAAATATTACTCTTGCCCAGTTTGTTGCTAATTACACCATTAAAGCAGATGGTACTTACACAAAAAGACAAGTGCCACGTGTTTTCCGATACCGAAATTTTATATGGGACAAGATCTTAATGAATATAAACGTGAAATGGTTACGTTACATATTCCTTTCCGAAATGAAGATGCGGAAATACTCGCTGAAATGAAATTTATTGATATATATAATAGGAATGAAAATGAAATTTTAAATAATCGAAAAGAATTTGAATCTAATTTGGATATCCAGAAAGTAATTGAAATTTCTCGAAATTTATGCCGAGAAGATGGTTTCAATGATGAAACTGAAGTACAAGATGTTGCTAACATTGCATCTGAACCAAATCCATTTCAAAAATCCTCTTTCCGATGTGAATAGTGATCTTCGTCTAGCTGTACTTAATAAACTTGGGCCTATATCTAAAAAACGAGAAAATTTAATGCCAAATATAGAGTTTTACGAATTGATGAGAATGGCAAATGATAAGCAAAGAGAGCTCTTGCTACATGTCATTTCAAATCTATTAACTCCAAACCGTAGTCCATTTCAAATATTTTTTACGGGTCCAGCTGGATGTGGTAAGACTTTCGTCATAAAACTTATCATAGAAATTTATAATAGATATAATGAGAATGATGGATGCTGTAACTCGTACATCGCCTGTGCTTCAACAGGCAAAGCTGCTGTTGCCATTGACGGGACTACCGTACATACTGCCCTAAAATTATCTTTGTCGAGATTACTTCCACTAAGCACTGAAGTAGCACATCAATATAGAGCACTATTCAAATACGTCAAAGTGTTAATCATTGATGAAATAAGTATGATTAGTGCTGAATTACTTCTTCAGATTGACTCTAGATTGAAGCAGATTACTGGAGATTTCAAAACTAATTTTGGTGGTTTAGATGTTATTTTGATTGGAGATCTACTCCAGTTACCACCAGTACGAGCTACTCCAATTTACAAACAGCAGAAGCAGAAAATTGTTGGACCTATTTTATGGCGTGGATTCAAATTTTATGAATTAGATCAAGTTATGCGCCAGGGAAACCAAGAGTTTTCTTCAATATTAACAAAAATTGGGAATGGTCAACAACTCGACGATCGCGAATTAATTTTATTGGAATCGCGATTTGTAACAACTCAAGAGGCCGAAGTAAAATGTCCACATGGAATCAGATTATTCAATACAAACGAGGCTGTCACAAGATATAAAAATATAAGAATTTTAAGTGCTGCTCAAAATAAAACTACTTCAATTGCTAAAGACGTATTTGTTGGTTGTACTTCAGCAGAACAAACAGCTTTTGTACGTCAAAAATTATATAAAATGTCGCTCATTGATACTGGAGGATTGCCTTATGAAACCGTATTTGTGCCGAATGTTTTTTATATGATTACAACAAACATCGATGTGTCAGATGGCTTAGCAAATGGAGCTGTTGGAAAATTAGTTCATCTTGAATTTAATGATGAAGGAGATGTGAATGTTGTATGGCTTGATTTCCCAACCTCACCAAAAATTGGTCAAAAAATAAAGAAAAAAGTCGCTGGACATGTAGTTTCTCATCAAATTAGTACAACTGCTGTACCGATAGGAAGAAGATCTGCAACTATTCCACTTAAAAGCAACAAAACGATAAATGATAAACGATCACATCTACCTTTAGTTTGCGCTTGCGCAACTACGATTCATAAATCTCAGGGAAGTACATACCCTGAAATTGTTAATGAATATGATAAAAAACATCAATTGACATTAGTGTATGTTGCATTGACGCGGGTGACTAGTCTTCAAGGTTTGTACATTACAACAAAAGACAATGATAACACTTTCTATCATGGCCGAAGAGCATCCACAGCTATAAATAGTCTTCAAGAAGAATTCCGTAGACTCTCGCTTAATCGCTTTTTTATTAATCAAAGGAGAGGGTTGACAATATATACTTTTAACTGTCAAAGTCTCCGTGCTCATTCCATTGATCTCATTGATCCGATTATGCAAAAATCGAATGTTTTACTTTTAAATGAAACCTGGTTAGCCAATGAAGAGTCGATTAGTATACCAAATTTCAATTGCATAATACAATATAAGCGATCAAACGTTCGAGCTGGAGGAGTTGCCATTTATCAGAATATGCACGACACTACCAATATCATTACTCCAAACATTGATATGACTGTAAGACAGGCGGAATTGGCAAGTTCAACAGTGACATCAGTTGGTGAGTTTTGTGCAGCTGAATGCAAAATGGAAGATGGCAACATAATTGTTTTGATGGTAATTTACATTACTCCAAATCAAAAAATGGACATCATTCATTTCCTGAAAAGAATATTATGGCCATATACAACAGCTGGAGGAGAATATCTTGGTAGAGGAGAAGACAAGTTACCGGTAATTTTAAGTGGAGACTTCAACGTCAATTTTTCCCGTGAAGATGCTCGTCCACTTATTGATTTCCTCCAAAATGACTTGAATCTAGCCATGAATAATAATCCTCTGATTTCGACAACACGACATGGCACTACCATAAGCTTTATTCGTTTTGGATGCCTTGGGCGCCCTTATGTCAGCCTCAAGTCACTAACCCATATTCGTTTAGGAAAACGAAGGGGGAGAATAGGGAAACGAATAGGGCTGGGGCACACCAAGTCGGTTGGTATTCCTAAACGAATATGGGTTAGTGACTTGAGGCTGACATAAGGGCGCCCAAGGCATCCAAAACGAATAAAGCTAATAGCTATAGATGCTGTATTTGCACGATATCTCAACGCTGTTAATACAAAACTTTTCGTATCATATTTTAGTTATCATAAGCCACTGAATAATGAGAGAATTTATGTTACACTTAATGTAAGAAAATAAATATTTATTTATTTAATTTTTCAAATTTAAACTGAACTTTATTGACTGTGTTGACTATCCTTTTCCAATTCTTTTATTATTTTATTTTAATTATTTTAATTAATGATTTGTATGCAATTAAAAACTTATTTTTAATGATGCCAAAAGAAGTATAACTTCTCACGCGCGTACATAAGTACACGCGCCCATTTTTTTAATATTTATTATACAATCAATAATTATTTTTTTATTTGTTAGATTTATATACTTATACTTATTAATTCGGATCAAATCATTCACAGATTCGGCAACCCCTGCAACCCTTAAAGATTGGATTCCCACCCTGTGTCCAAATCCTTCTGAAATTTATCACTCTCAACACCCAAGACCTCGGATTCCTTCAACTCCTACTTAAATAATAATTTTCTTTTATTTTGAGGTATTCAAGGAACTTAAACATGACTTTAGGAATAGGTACATTAGGGTGGTCCTTATTTTGAGTATTTTCGAATTTTTATTTTGCCCGAGGCTCATAATATGGTCCGAAATAAATAAAAGAAAATATTCCCCAAGTTTTAAGTCTTTATCTCAATTTAACCTGTGTCCCACACCGTTGTAAGTTTCCCATTTAAATAACATGGGGTTTTTGGCATGAACGATCAATTTCTTTATACTGGCCAAAGTAATGGTTCAAAAAATTTGAAACTTTGTAGACTTTATCCTTATAATATACCATAGTAGCTATCTTTTTACAGATTTTTATCTATTATAATTTTGGAATTACAGCTATATAAATTACTGATATATCTTGGTGTTAGTAAGTTAGAGACTCCAAAATTCTAATAGCTAAAAATCTGTAAGGATAGCTACTATATTATAAGGATAAATTCTACAGTTTCAAATTTTTTGAACGATCACTTTGGTCGGAATAAAAATTGATTGTTCAATGCCAAAAACCCCATGTTATTTATATGGGAAACTGGCTAAAATTGAGATAGAGACTTGAAACTTGTGGGATATTTTATTATTTCTATCCATATGAGCCTCGGGTAGAATAAAAATTCAAAAATGCTCAAAATAAGGTTAACCCTAAGTTACATATGTACTCTACCTTTAAATAATTATTAGTTAAAAAATAGTTGATAAGGGGGACACGCTTACCGAGTGTCCCTAATATTTATATCTGTACCTACATATTCTCTTTTGTTGAGAGTTTAATAAAAAAAAAATAATTTATTGTTCTATTAAATAAACTGATGTGGGAATCAACGTAACTTTACCATACCTCTTTTTTTCTCCCCCGTTGGCCTCGATCCTTATAGATCATTTTGGCCAGTGAAATGTAGTTATATATTACATTAAATATATTACATTGATTAGATTTATATATTACATTAAATTTTTTTAATAGCTATTATATGTTGAATCACGAACTTTGCTATTATTGAATCTTCAGGAATATACGAGAGAAGAATATTCATATTTGTTGGTAGGGATATATTATCTTGAATGTTTATATAAAATTTATTTATTTCAACACTATTGTTTTTGCACTGTAGGTAGATATGATTAACATCCCCTATGGATGTTTGATCACACTCACAATAAGGGTTATCTCTAAGACCGAATTTGTGAAGGTATTCAGGTGTTAGTGAATGTCCATTTCTAAGTCTTATGATATGAACTGTTAGCCTTCTAAATGTTTTTTATAATTTCAAACCATGGTGTTATTGGTATCCTCGGCATTATATTGTGAAGGTATTTTCCTTTATGTTGGCTACTGGAGTCCCATAAGGATTTCCATTCCAAGAAGGTTTTGCTTTTAAGCCATGCATAAGCATCCCCAATCGGATGGTCGAAAATGTTGATATGATTATTTAATATTGAAGATTCCTGAGCCAATTGGTCAACTCTCTCGTTGTCTCTAATTCCAGCGTGACTAGGGATCCAAAGAAATTTAATAAATGTGTTGTTATTTTTTAAAATTAAAATTTCACTAATGATTTCCATTATTAGATGTGAGGATTTTTTATTTTTGGAAAACCGTTAATTGCTGTAATTACGCTTTGGGAGTCGGTGCATATTAATACATGATTAATATTAGGTAACACTTTCACATGTTTTATTGCCTCTCTGATAGCAATGCATTCAGCCGTAAATATAGAAGACATAGCTTCAAGCTTATATATTTTATATATGGTATATTTACTGATGGACACCACCAAGCGCAGCCCACCATAGAGGGATCGGATTTTTTAGATCCATCGTAAATATTAGGGTGTGATCTGGGAAATTTGATCTAATAAATGTTTCAAATGAAATGTTCATTTGAGGAGTATTCTTTTTGTAATGAAGACAGTAGGTATTTATGCGGTGAGTTTGAATTTCATAATTATGGCAGTAAATAGGTGATTTCGAGTATATCTTTAATTTTGGGAAATTAGTCTGAAGAAATCTAATTTCCTTAAAAGATGTGACTTGATTTTTATAAATGTTATTAGAATCATTTAAATTATTAACTTCATTTATACTTTTAATAACTAGCTCATGATTCAATGCCATTTTTTTCAAAATATATTTTCTTGTTAGAACTTTTCTTCTTAATAATAAGGGCATCTCTCTAGCTTCTGCTAATAATGAGTTGGTAGGTGTGGATTTTAAAGCGCCCGTACAAACTCTAATACAACGGAATTGTATTGATGGTCAATTTTCACTATGATACTTTTACAACCATTATTAAATAATTGACATCCATAATCGAGAAGAGGCCTTATTATTGTTCTATAGAGTAATAGGCAAGTAGCTGGGTCCGCGCCCCATGCCGTATTGGCTACTGTTTTTAAGATATTAATTTTTTTTTCGCACTTTGCAATTAAATATTTCAAATGCTCTTTCCAATTAAGTTTACTATCCAAAAATACTCCAAGGAATTTTATGGAGCTTACGACTTTGAATATTAGTATTATTTAGACTTATATTTGTTGGTATATTAATTTAATATTTTCTTGTGAAAATCATGGCTCTCGTCTTATTTAATTCTAATTCGAGTCCAAGGTTAAATAAACATTCATTTAGAGATGTTAAAGCTTGAGAAAGAAGATGAATATTATTCTCAAGAGAATTAGAAGAAACATACAGTACAATGTCGTCAGCATACTGGAGAATTTTGACATTAGAACCTATAGACATTTCTAAATCGTTGGTGTATATCATATAGAGAAGAGAAGCCATTATTGTTCCTTGTCCTAGACCTTTGTCTAACGTTCTAGGGCTAATTTGCACATTCTTATTTTGAAATATAGCCTTTCTATAATGGATCAAATTTATTAATATATTAATTAACTTTTTCGTTAAATTGAAGGGTTGGTTTCAAGAACCGGAATTTGTCATTTCACATGAAACATTCATTCTTAAATCTTCAATATAGATACATCACACAATTCATTACAATCACACACATACATATATATAGCAACAATTTATAAAAACGTTTATCACTGAACTAGAAACTATTTTGAATTAATGATTATATTAAATATTATTTTCAATTTTATTTTTTTCTAATTATCTCATTGCATAGTCAATTATTATACAATTAAAAAACCCATTATAAATAATCCATTCTAGAAACACATTATAAGTTAATTCATTCTTTATTTTTTATTTTTTATTAATGAAATATCAAAATACACATCTCCCTATTACATTTTTCTTATAAAATCAATACCTGTTTAATCAACATACTAAATCAAATCAATACTCTCACAACAATGACACAATGAGACTGTAGCATTCTGATATGTTTTCCGAATCCATTTTGAAATTTACACAATTATCGATATCCTTCAATATATAAAGAGATTCTTTTATTTTCCTCTTGGTCCAATTTTTCTCATAATCTAGTATCTTTACTCCTTCAAAATCGAAACTATGTTCGTTGTCAATAGCATGAATGGATAACGCGGAGACCAATTTATTTCCATTAATCGATGAAATATGTTCTTTAATTCTTTGTCTCAAATGTCTTGAAGTCTCACCTATATATTTGTGTGTTTTTTTATCTTTTTTACATGTATCACAGACCATCTCATAAATAACCCCCATTTTATCAAGTTTTTCAAGATGAGTCTTATTATTGAATATGTTCATGAGTGGCCTGCCAACACTGTGTACTAATTTTATGTCATTATTATTCAGAATTCTCAAGATTTTCGCAGATAAATCATGAATATATGGGATGGAGCCTTTAATAATTTTATCTTCTTTTTTAATCACTTCCGTTACTAATTTATTTTTTCTATATTTAGTTAGAACTTTATTGAAAAATTGTTTCGAATATCCATTGCTTTCACATTTCTTTTGCAAATCAATCAATCTTATGTCTCTGTAGCTCTCATCACATATTCTATCCAATCTACCTATTTCTCCATATATTAAACTAATCTTATGCTGAAGTGGCTGTATTGATTTAAAGTTCAACATTCTATTTGTTTTTGAATCTTTCACATACAGGTCCGTCCTCAACCGTTCCTCAACTCTGACAATTTTAATATCCAAAAAACTGATGTTATTGTTTATTTCTTTTTCATATGTGAAGACTAAATTATCATTGAAACTATTAAGCGCCTCTATACAAAGGTCTACGCTGTTCTTCTTAACAATAGCCAGGCTATCATCAACATATTGTATAAATAGTTTCAACTTCATTGGTTTTATTACCTCAACATATATTTCATCCATCACTAAGTCCGCAATAATGGGACTGAGACATCCTCCTATTGGAACTCCTTTTAATTGTTTGTAAATGTTATTATCATGTCTGAAAAAACAATTGTCGAGACACAGACCTATAGCTTCAATGAACTGCTTTTCCGTCAGATATGTATATTTCTCAATTTCACTCCATCTTTCTTTCATGATCCTATAAACAAGATCAACCGGAATACTTGGAAATAGGTTTCGTACATCAAATGAAATCAAAGTCTCATCATGCTGTATCGTTATTTCTTGTATTATATCTACAACCATGTATGAGTTTTTTACTCTGACCTCACTTGAGATTATATTTTTTAAGATATTAGCAATGTATCTTTCCAAATTATTTTGTGGGCCATTAAGATTGGAGACTATTAATCTTAAGGGTCTCTCAGGTTTGTGAACTTTCACTAAACCATAACAACTACCTAGCGATGAATGAAAGGGCGAAATTTTAATCTTTTTTAATTCATCTTTTCCAATATTATCACTTTTGTGAGCCTCTACTGCAAATTTATTTATACATTTCTCAACTTTTGAAGTTGGATCTTTTTTCACTACTTTATATGTATTTTCATCCGATAAAATATTATTCATTTTCTCAACATATTCTGATTTATTCATGACGATACTAATGTTCGACTTATCTCCTTGTGAAACACCACCAACTCCAACCTAATTTAATTTTAACAATGTTTCACTATAAACCAACACCGCGTTCCCTAAATTTTACTTATCACTTTGTAAAAATATAATTTTTCTTTTGTTTATTTTCTTGAATTCAAATGTCTTCATTGCAGCTTTTATAAGATAATCATTTTTAATATTTTTTTTATTTTTAATTTTATATAAATAATTCTGTATAATATTATTTAGTTTATTTCTAATTATCTTTTTTCTTTACTAGGCTTGTTACTATATTTTAATTGACATTCAATTTCTGATATTAGATTGATAATGTCTTTTTCTTTGTTTTTATTTAAATTAAGTGAAAATTTTGGACCCAATCTTAATATTAATTTTATTTCTTCTGGAATCTCAATATCTGATAAGTTGATCAAATAATCATCCTCCACATTAATCTCTTCATTGATCTGGATTGACTTGTCTAGCTTTTTGTTTATCTTATTTTTGGCATTAATATAATAGTATCTATTTTTCTAGTTTATTATAGCAATTGCTTGATGGAATAACGGTATAGGTAATTCATGTTTCAAAATTTCATAATCTTTATTCAGATTTTGTTTAAATTGGTTGATCATTTGGTAAGCATGATTTTGGAAATTAATTAACTTATTTGGAATTTTTATTTTCCTTAATTGATAAGATAAAATATCAATATTAACATTGTCATATGCGGCTTTCACATCTAAAAATAACGCCGTAGTGATGCCTCTTTTAATGAAAGACGATGAAATATCGTTATATAAAATAGTTAAATTATCGAGCGTAGATCTTCCTTTTCTGAAACCGAGCTGAGATTCACATAGTAAATTTTTGGATTCAATATACCATTCCATTCTATTTTTTATAATAACCTCAAACAGTTTTCCTACGCAGAGTGATAGGGCGATAAGACAGTGCCAATGTTAGATCTTTGTTTGGTTTATGGACCATAATAACCTTATGGGTAGACCATGATTTCGGAAAAACATTATTCACGAGGAAATGGTTAAAAAGTTCAAATAGTTTGAATTTGATAGTTTCAGGTAATTCCTTAATCATTGCGTATGTTATATTATCTAACCCTGGCGAACTATCGCTTTTAGAATTAACTGCATTAATAAATTCTATATAAGTTAAGGGTGTTGTCAAAAAATGATTATTAGAATCATTGTCTTCCTTTAAATATTTTATTTTTGATTCAACAGGAGGAGCCATTAAATCAGCAAATTCTTCTATCAAGCTATCTGTATTCGGTGAAGCCGGGATTTGAATATTTTTTAACAGTTTAATTTGTTTCCAGATGAGACCATCTGGGGTGTCTTTATTAATATTAGAGCAGAATGTTTTCCAGTTGGATCTTTTTTTATATTTCAACAATTTTTTGACTGCAGCATCGGATTTTTTGTATTCTATATAATTTTGATAATTGATACAATTCGAGTATTGTAAAAATTTATTTTTTCTAATTTTAAAAACTTCGGAACATTGATTATCCCACCAAATGGGGGATTTTCTTCCATTCTTGTTGGGATTTGGTTTTGGTATAGAATTTAATGCTGCCTTTTGCACATTAGATATGATGTTCTCATATTGTTTAATATGATTAAGTGAATTGTTATCTGTAAAATTATAATTGAGGTATTCTTTATATTTATCAAAATTAATTTTTCTAGTATTAAATTTGTTGATCGTATTTTGATCATTGAGATCGTGAATGACTTGAAGTTTAATTAAAATACTAAAATGATCGCTTCCCATTATTTCGTTTAATACAGTCCATGATATTAGAGCAGCTAGTGATGGAGAGCTAATACTTATATCTACTGGAGAATTATTTCTGAATGGGTTGGGCACCTGCGTAGGGCTCCCATCATTTAACAAAATGAGAGAGTTTAAGTCCATATTATCCATTAAATTTCTACCCGCTGGATCTTCGAACGAACATCCCCAGGCTGGTGAATGTGCGTTAAAATCGCCACATATTAAATAATTATCTGTTAATTGATTGATTAACGATTGCCAATTGTTTCGAGTTATAACCGTTCTTGGGGGGCGTACGTTTACAAAATATTCATTTTAAAATCTGATTTTAATGAAACTTCAATACAAATAACTTCAAAATTAATATTTGCCTTATCTACATTGACTTTTCGATGACAAATAGAGTTTCTTATCATTATAGCGACACCTCCGTATCCATCAATTCTATCATCTCTATATATTGAGAAGCCAGCTTTAGAAAATCTTTGGTTGGGCTTAAGCCAAGTTTCTGATAACAGAATAATATCTAGATTTTGGTCGTGAATAAGTTTTTCTAATGATTCTTTATTTGAATTTATAGATCTGCAATTCCATTGAAGGATTTTAATTTGTTTTATTTGGGCATTTCTAGAAGCCATTTCAATTTAGTTATCAAGCTAAATTTAAATATATTCTTATAATTTTAATCTATAACATTGTATTGGAATTTGCATTTATTTATCTTTTTTTAAAAGTATTAATAATTATATTGGTAAATTTTACAAATTAAAATAATATAATAGATAGTCTATTGTGTTGAAAATAATTGTTTATTATATATTTTCAGAAATGGAAATAGATTTATCAATTTTTTTGGCATTGTTATTAATGTTGGAAATATTTTCATATTGGAATGATGTAGATGGTTGATTTTGATTATCAATTGATACTGATGTATTTGTATTTTTATTCACTATCAAGTTTTGATATTGGGGCGGACTAGTATTTTGAGGAAGGGGAGAAGAATCAAAAATAATTTGAGAAGAAGGTAGAGTGAAATTAGTTTTTTGTATCGGAGGTGGAGCCCTCCTTTCTTTTTTATAAGATATTTTTATTTGTTTCTTACGATTAGGCATATTTGATGTATCTTCTTTTTGTTTATCAGCAAAAGATCTTTTTTTGTTTGTTAAATTTGTCAATAAATTAGAGAAACTAAAAGAGCTATTTTGACTTAGGGCTGGAAAGCTGTTGTTATCGTAAACTAATGGTGGGTTAGGGATTGCTGTGACTGCACTTGAATAAGGCCTATAGCGAACGATATCTGACGCTTCTTTGTAAGAGTAATTTTTTCAACCATTAATTTTTTTATTTGTAGCGGCCCGCTCTCGCTCATGGCGACGAGCCTTGAGACACGGCCGCTAGATGACTCAGTCGGATCGTTGTGTCGTTTTTGCATGAGTGAAATATTATCACCCATGCTATAATTAAAGCGACTCGATTCGACTGGAGAAGCGAATTGGATTCGAACAAGCGAATCCGGAGGGGCCACCGCCATCCAGCAGCCCCTCCCCTGCACACACCCTATATGAACACGCAACCTACAACCTGCACACGCAAGATTGTTAGGACCCCATCGACTTGATGGGGGGCGCTGCATCGGGGCGCCACACAGCACTCACTTCAGGAGAGCCCTAACAAAACTGGTGACCCCGACGTGATCGCGGGGCAAGCGGCCTCTTGACCCACCAGCTAGGTGGATAGAGCCTTGCCCGGCTGACTTAGTCGGTAATCGGCAATCACCCAAGAAACAAAGGGTGTGGTGTAGCGGCCCGCTCGTCGCCATGACCTAGCTGGTGGGTCAAGAGGCTGCTTGCTTTGCGATCACGTCGGGGTCACCAGATGTTGTTAGGGCTCTCTTGTGCCGAGTGCTGTGTGGCGCTTTGATGCCGCGCCCCCCATCAAGTCGATGGGGGTCCTAACGAGATGATATATATGTGTGTATGTTTATTTGCATCAAGCAGAGGACAACCTCTTTGTTTCTCTTTGTGAACTTGCTTTCTTATCAATCTTTGTAAAAAGGTATTTTACCGTCCATGCATCATCATCCTTGATACTAACCATTTCCTTAGACATCTTAGATGCCACTAGTTGTTCGTTTGCAACCTCCACAATAGTATTGATCATGTCCCTCGAGATGTCTGGGCTCCTTCTGATATGGGTGATGATTGAGTCCCGGGCATTCTGATATGGATCCTCTTGCGTTATATCACCGAGCCCTGCTATTTCATTCCAGATACAAACCTCGATATCATTATGGAAAGATCCCTGAGCTTCCTCCTGTATTACACCCCACAACAGTTGGGCAAGATGAGGTCGTGCTATCAATGATATCCATCTCTCTCTCGAGTGTCCAATTTGCTCTCCATCTCTGCACGCTCGCCATATGATTGGCTTTCGCAAAATATCGCTATCATTAAGCAAGTTGCCTAGATCTGTGACAACCCGACTCAATCCTGTCCTCCGTACAAGAGCTGATTTCTTTCCTCTGATGAACTTCATGATTATGTATCAATCCACCAACTTAGAAACAGTTTTGACACTTAGCGATAAGGTGTGAGTCAAGGTTTGTTAGATATTGTCGGGACTGAGCTTATTGTGTGAACTTACACAAACCGATTAATAACAAAATCTTACTGTGATGATATTCGAGATGATCTTTCGATCCGTGGACAAATAGCACCACAACTCTAACAAAATCAGGATGTGATGTTTTGTCCTACACAAAGCTATGGACGTGGCTATGTGTATTGTTAAAGATACTTCAATAGTCTAAACAGACTTAGAGAAGATGCTGTTATTGGAAACTAAGAGTTGAAATAAAACAAAGGAAAAAACCAGAAAGAACAAGTTTTAAAACAGTTTTATGGTCGACTGTTACTGTTGATTTCAACAAAATGGCATAAAAGAGATAAAAAAATTGCATGCGGGATTTTTCAACGGGCCGGATAAAGTAAGCAAAAGGGCCGGATCCGGCCCGCGGGCCGGCTTTTGCCTACCCCTGCTCTACATAGACATAGTACTATTTACGAAATAGAAAAGATAAAAGAAAATAAATATCCTCTGCTTATATATAAGGCTGTTTCAAAGGTTTTGTCCGTTTTTATGAGTCTACTTTAAACTGTAATATCTCAGTGAATACTTATTCAATTTAATCGAAATAAACGCCATTTGATTCAGTGCACTTTTGCCAACGTAACACAAGTCTATTAATTCCGTCGGCATAAAAATTGGGTGCTCGGGATTCAATGAAGTCGACGAAAGCCGTTTTTGCCTGCTCCTGATTGGTGAAGGTTCTACCGGTGAGAAAGTTATCGAAGTGCTTGAAATGCTGCTTGGCGTGAGGTCTGGGGAGTATGGTGGGAGAGGCAGAACTTCGACGCTCAATTCGTTTAATTTTCGGACGGTAATTTGTGAAACGTGCGGACGGGCGTTGTCGTGGAGCAGGATCGGACTTCTTCTGTTGACCAGTGCCGGCTGCTACTGACGCAATTTTCGGTACATTTCGTCGATTTCCTCACAATAGGACTCTGCTGTAATGGTTTGGCCCTGTTGCAGAAAGTTATAGTGAATCACACCTGCCGCTGACTACCATACAGTAACCATGGTCTTTTTTTGGTGGGGTTTCGCCTTTGGGAAGTGCCTGAATGTCTCATCGGTGTCCAACCACTGTCCTGAACATCTCCTGTTGTCGTAGAGGATCCACTTTTCATCACATGTGACGATCCGATCCAAAAAAGGATGGCCATGACCACTCATGGAGGCAAACATTAAGGGTGTTGTATTAAGTTGAGAATTCTCTGGATCCACATCCACTCCTTTGGACAACAAGAATTCAACAATTTTTAAATGTCCATTGCGGGATCATAATGCAGAGAAGTTCAATTATCAAGATTTCCATTCTTTGCATGAATAGAGGAGGGTTCTTTTGAATGCCAATATTTCACCCCATTAAGGGAGCCCTTCTCTGATGCTCGGAAAATATCTTCAGATCCATTTTTATCTAATTGTCCACAACATTCTTCAATCAAAAATTAAATAAAATAAATAAACTTAAATTACATCTGTAATCAAAATTCATCGAAATGGATTGTTTTGGTTGCAAACATTAAGGGTGTTGTATCAAGTTGAGAATTCTCTGGATCCACATCCACTCCTTTGAACAACAAGAACTCAACAATTTTTAAATGTCCATTGCGGGATGCATAATGCAGAGAAGTTCAATTATCAAGATTTCCATTCTTTGCATGAATACTAGAGGAAGGGTCTTTTGAATGTCAATATTTCACCCCATTAAGGGAGCCCTTCTCTGCTGCTGCTTGGAAAATATCTTCAGTTCCATCTTTATCTAATTGTCCACAACATTCTTCAATCTAAAATTAAATAAAATAAATAAACTTAAATTACATCTGTAATCAAAATTCATGGAAATGGATTGTTTTGGTTGCAAACATTAAGGGTGTTGTATTAAGTTGAGAATTCTCTGGATCCACATCCACTCCTTTGAACAACAAGAACTCAACAATTTTTAAATGTCCATTGCGGGATGCATAATGCAGAGAAGTTCAATTAACAAGATTTCCATTCTTTGCATGAATAGAGGAGGGGTCTTTTGAATTCCAATATTTCACCCCATTAAGGGAGCCCTTCTCTGATGCTCGGAAAATATCTTCAGATCCATCTTTATCTAATTGTCCACAACATTCTTCAATCAAAAATTAAATAAAATAAATAAACTTAAATTACATCTGTAATCAAAATTCATCGAAATGGATTGTTTTGGTTACAAACATTAAGGGTGTTGTATCAAGTTGAGAATTCTCTGGATCCACATCCACTCCTTTGGACTACAAGAATTCAACAATTTCTAAATGTCCATTACGGGATGCATAATGCAGAGAAGTTCAATTATCAAGATTTCCATTCTTTGCATGAATAGAGGAGGGGTCTTTTGAATTCCAATATTTCACCCCATTAAGGGAGCCCTTCTCTGATGCTCGGAAAATATCTTCAGATCCATTTTTATCTAATTGTCCACAACATTCTTCAATCAAAAATTAAATAAAATAAATAAACTTAAATTACATCTGTAATCAAAATTCATCGAAATGGATTGTTTTGGTTGCAAACATTAAGGGTGTTGTATTAACAATAAAGTGTTTGGGGCTCGATAATGGCCTTCGTGCTCCGTTGCCAGTGTTTCCGTATTGATTAATAGTAGAGATGGTATTCTTGTTAGAGGTGTTGCGGAAAATGATTTACTTGTTGGTTGAGTAATAATAAAACAGTTTTAAGTGTGGGACTTAAAACATCAATGTGTGTTTATTGGTGTACAAATTATATATAATTTTGTTTCTGGCTGTTGGCCCTTCTTCAGCACCTAAGGAGTACAGAAATTTGTTTAGTGTTGCTTCCTTACATTGTAATTGTCATGGTTACAAATTTTTTTGCAAAAATTGTCATTGGCATGTTTTTAATTATAAGAAATAAGGAGAGAATAACACAAAATGACATTTGACTCTACCTTATCAGCATTCTATGTGTACACATTTTGGCCTTTTCGAAAATAGAAAAGGTCCATGGCTTGGAAATGTAGGCAATTTATTAATTATGTTGTTAGAATGGAGCCACAATTGATTTTGACACTGCTGAGATGTAATAGTGTACAATTTTGGTTCTGTGTGTGAAAAGCACAATTATTTTATTTTTATTTTTATGAAACATAGATTGTTTGAAAATGCATCAGGCTAGGCCTGTAATTGATGGTATTAGAATAATGTGTACCTTATTTTTTGTTTTTTATGTATTGTTGTAATTGATCTATTTATTTGTAGAATTCAAATTCACAACAGGTTGAGACAATCCTTGATATCAAGTACACAACTTGTTCTAATTATAAAAATGTTTTCTTTTTCAGTATAATTAAACTGAATTTAGTTAAAATGAATAAAATGGTGTACTATTAGAAGAAAGGATGATTTATCATTAAGATAAAACCTATTGACAGTTATAATGGTCCTAGCTGATACAATTCAATGTTTTTTCTTTTTGCTTTATGTAATTCAAAAAAAATATATATATATTGTTTAAACAAAGAATTTTTGACATTTTTACTTTTCTATTTTAAGTAATGACAATTATAATGATATTAATTTATTTTTATAATGGTGTTGCCAACCTTGCCTTAATCATCGCGGACTTCAAATTTAAATATTAGAAATTAAAAATTAAAAACTCTTCCAAAATTCATTCAGAAATCCCCTCAAAAAAATCGAAAAAATCGATCCCAGGAATCAAAAATCTCAAGCCCCACTTAACACTGACATCCCCCCAACCTTGTCATGTCAATCCAATATGGATTGAACCAACCTCAAAAATGGGGCAAAAATTCATTAGAGGAGCCTTGACAGGTTTAACTTGAAAGCGCTCCCAAATTGAGACGACCCCTCAATTGCCACTGATACACTTAATGAGAACAATTGGTTAGGGAAACCATAATGAGAAAAACAGGTTGGAAAGAATCCCCCGAAGAAGTAAACAAGTGAAAAAGGGGGGGGGGCAGAGAGAGATATATAAGGAGAGGGGGGGGGGAATCCAGAGACTGCAAAGTGAAAGCCCGGCCACGGCAAGGAACAAGAACTTCCCAGAATTGAAAAGGGACTCACCACAAACCCCCCATGTCTTCGTCATCAGTCATCCAAAGCAGAGACAATGAACCCATAATGAGCGCCAATGCTCTCTGAATCCGTTTTGTAGTTAACAGTGTTGTTTATATCCCCCAGAATGCAAAGTGCTTCCTTTATTTTCCGCTTCTTTGTGTTCTTCTCGTATAATAATATTTTGGTGTTCTCAAAATCGAAGCAATGACCCTCGTCTATTGAGTGTACCGAGAGAGCGGACGACAAAATTTCTCTTTTGACTGTATATGTGTGTTGTTTTAATCTAGTGAGCAACAACTGAGAAGTTGTAGGATTTTCTTACATTGTCCTTTTTACAAGATAAGCAATCGATCTTGTAAATTAAATTGGATCTGTGCATGTGGTCAATCTTTTCCTTGTTGTTGTATATCACGCTGAGGGGTTTGTTGGTTCTGTAAACAGTTTTGATTCCTTCCCCTCTAAAAAGCTTGGATAGTGAATCAGAGAGGCCCGGCGAATAATCAAAAATGTGGAATCTTCCATACTGGTCCGGCTCAAACACGCCATCACTGGCAACATACGGCTTCTTATTTTTTAAGGCTGCATGGAGGAATTCCAATGGATAATTGTTATCCTGGCAATCACGTAGAAAGGCATTGATGTTCTTTTTATGAAAAGAGGGGTGTGAGAACTTTCTTATTCTGTCCACTCCCGATCTCACAATATTGACTTTCATGCTGTATGGGTGTTGTGAATTGAAATTTAGGGACCTTGAAGATTTGGAAGGCTTCCTATATATGTCCGTGATGAGATGCCCATCATTATTTATGACAGTGAGATCCAGAAAATTTATTTTATTTGTGTCCTGCATTTCGTATGTGAACCGAATGGTCTTCAGTTCCATCTTTATCTAATTGTCCACAACATTCTTCAATCTAAAATAAAATAAAATAAATAAACCTAAATTACATCTGTAATCAAAATTCATCGAAATGGATTGTTTTGGTTGCAAACATTAAGGGTGTTGTATTAAGTTGAGAATTCTCTGGATCCACATCCACTCCTTTGGACAACAAGAACTCAACAATTGTTAAATGTCCATTGCGGGATGCATAATGCAGAGCAGTCCAATTATCAAGATTTCCATTCTTTGCATGAATAGAGGGATCTTTTGAATGCCAATATTTCTCCCAATTAAGGGAGCCCTTCTCTGATGCTCGGAAAATATCTTCAGTTCCATCTTTATCTAATTGTCCACAACATTCTTTAATCTAAAATAAAATAAAATAAATAAACCTAAATTACATCTGTAATCAAAATTCATCGAAATGGATTGTTTTGGTTGCAAACATTAAGGGTGTTGTATTAAGTTGAGAATTCTCTGGATCCACATCCACTCCTTTGGACAACAAGAATTCAACAATTTCTAAATGTCCATTACGGGATGCATAATGCAGAGAAGTTCAATTATCAAGATTTCCATTCTTTGCATGAATAGAGGAGGGGTCTTTTGAATGACAATATTTCACCCCATTAAGGGAGCCCTTCTCAGATGCTCGGAAAATATCCTCAGTTCCATCTTTATCTAATTGTCCATAACATTCTTCAATCTAAAATTAAATAAAATAAATAAACTTAAATTACATCTTTAATCAAAATTCATGGAAATGGATTGTTTTGGTTGCAAACATTAAGGGTGTTGTATTAAGTTGAGAATTCTCTGGATCCACATCCACTTCTGAACAACAAGAACTCAAATATTTGTAAATGTCCATTGTGAGGATGCATAATGCAGAGAAGTTCAATTATCAAGATTTCCATTCTTGCATGAATGCTAGAGAAGGGTCCTTGAATGTCAATATTTCACCCCATTAGTGAGCCTTCTCGTGCTGCTTGGAAAATATCTTCAGTTCCATCTTTATCTAATTGTCCACAACATTCTTCAATCTAAAATTAAATAAAATAAATAAACTTAAATTACATCTGTAATCAAAATTCATGAAAATGGATTATTTTGGTTGCAAACATTAAGGGTGTTGTATTAAGTTGAGAATTCTCTGGATCCACATCCACTCCTTTGAACAACAAGAACTCAACAATTTTTAAATGTCCATTGCGGGATGCATAATGCAGAGAAGTTCAATTATCATGATTTCCATTCTTTGCATGAATACTAGAGGAAGGGTCTTTTGAATGTCAATATTTCACCCCATGAAGGGAGCCCTTCTCTGAAGCTTGGAAAATATCTTCTGTTCCATCTTTATCTAATTGTCCACAACATTCTTCAATCTAAAATTAAATAAAACAAATAAACTTAAATTACATCTGTAATCAAAATTCATCGAAATATATTGTTTTGGTTGCTCAAAAGCAAAGAAGAACAGACCTCGAAACGTGACAATTTCTGTCGATCGTTCAAATCGTGGGGCACCCACTTTTCGAGCTTTTTGACCTTTCCAATACGTTTTAAACCATCAAAAACCTCATGGGAGCTGACGCCCAGTTCTTCCGCCATCCCACGCACCGTTTGTGATGGGTCAGTCTCCTCCAGGGTCCTCAAATCCTCGTCCTGGATTACTCTAGGTCGACCACTTCGGGGCTCATCTTTTAGGCTAAAATCTCCGGAACGATATTTCTCAAACCCACTTCGAACAGTGCGTTCATTAACACTACCATTGCCAAATACCTGGTTAATTTTTCGGGCTGTTTCGGCAGTGCTTTGGTTCAATTTATAATTAATTTAAATTTTCTGATTGCATCTAGCCCAAGTAATTTGTTATTGCGACAATAGATCATACGAAAAATATTATTTTTTATAACATATACATCTAGTGTATTTTTATTTTATTTATTTTTAAATGTAATTGCGCCCGGCCATATGTACAATTTACACCGTTTATTGTTCTAAAGATTGTATTATTTTTTTTTATTTTCTCTTTAAATTCTTCTATTAGTTTATGGCTTACTAGGGACACATTTGAACTTGTGTATATATATTTTATGGTTTTATCTTTATTAACTAATACACTTAATGTAATTAACGGTGTAAATTTTCCGGGCCTAGTAGTTTTTTTTTGTTCAATATTTGTTAATTCTTCAAATTCATCATTAATATTTTCAGTTAAATATGTTTTTGCAGATTCTGCATATTTTTTGGTATTGCGACAAAGCGTTACAGGATGAAATCGGCCTGGTTTTCCCAATTTTTCACATTTAAAACAGGGCTTTTTTCTGTAGATTTTGTATTTTCTTTTGGATTATTTTCCAAATAATCAAAATTTTTCTTTATATTATTTGTGTCTTTTTTTGAAAAACTAGAATCATATTTTTGTAATATGGCTGATTAGTTGGTCAGTTTTTTTTATATCGTCCCTGTCTAGGCTGTCTTGTATATTTATTGGTAATCCAATTACAATTTGGTTTATTCTAGAGTTTTCTGTCATTGTAGGGTCAGCCTCTAACAGTAGTCCTTCCTTTTTTTATACTGTAATCAACCAGAGATCCGATTATATGCTTGAATTTGTATGCATATCGTATTTCTGACCAGCCCCTTTTTGCATATACTAATCTAAATGATTCTACCCATTTTGACCAATCTTTATCTATCATTTTTTTTGTTTGAATTATACCATTCTTTAGTTATACCTTCAAAGAAAAATCTTAGGCTTTGTATTTTTGTTTCAGGACTTACTATCATAAACCTTTCACATTCTTTTTCGAAGGTTTTTAACCATTCGATAGCATTCTGTTCTTTTCCATGGAATTTTTCTATATTAAATTTTTTTCTATGTCCATTAGCGTTATTTTGTTGCTAATTAATTCTTTTCCTTTTCCGCTAACATTTGACGCTATGGATATATTCTGAGTGGTTTCTGTCATTTCTTCTAACAAATAATTGTTAAATATAATATTTCCGTCTTCATCTATGTAATCCGATAATGTTACGTTTACATTTCGAAAATTAAATTCATTTTTCATGCTATTGCATCCTGACTTTACTATGCTTAATTTCACTAATTCTTTGTGAAATTTTTCTTGTTCCAATTTTTTGGTAAAACATAGACTATTTGGTCTGTTAGTAATTGTATGGTGCATATTGTATTTACCAGTTTTTCTTAAATCCGCTTCTTTACAATGTGCAACCTGACTTTTATAGTCATCGTATTTTCTTTGTTTAGACAAAAATTTCGATTTATAATTAATTTAAATTATAATTAAAATTGAAAATTGAATTCGTAGAGAAAAATTGGCCGAAAATCGCTTAACGACATCATATATGTAGTAATAACCTAAAAAGAGGCAAAAAAAAATTAAAATTTCGAAAAAAATGAACAGCATCAATGAATAGAGTACAAAATTCTCTATCGATCAGTATATACCACGACACAGTAGAATAAATCCGGACTCCGAATAGTTTTGATACGTATCATATTATTTATAATCTATATACCATCACCACGTCCCCGTCGCCAACTCCATATTATATGTATAACCATTTGGTAAACATAATTTGTGCACTTTTATACCATATTTATGGCGTTTTTCTTTGAGGTATTTTTGGAAACGTAGTCTCCCACGCCATGGTCTCATACTTTCATCTATTTTGAGTTTTCCTGATTTTAAGATATTTTTACAGCCGAATAACTTCTCTCCGGTCTGGATCAGTAAATGATTATTGAGATTGGACTTTAGTGAGAACTTCTTCTCGCAATGATCAGTAAATGATTATTGAGATTGGACTTTAGTGAGAACTTCTTCTCGCAATGATCAGTAAATTATTATTGAGATTGGACTTTAGTGAGAACTTCTTCTCGCAATGATCAGTAAATGATTATTGAGATTGGACTTTAGTGAGAACTTCTTCTCGCAATGATCAGTAAATGATTATTGAGATTGGACTTTAGTGAGAACTTCTTCTCGCAATGATCGCAGTCGAATAACTCTCCAGTGTGGATCATTAAATGTGTTTTGAAAATGGATTTATGTTAGAATTTCTTCCCGCATTGATCACGGGTAACTTTTCCCCAGTCTGGATAAGTAAATGTGTTTTGACATTAGACTAATTTGAGAATTTCTTAACAGCTGAATAACTTCTCTCCAATGAAATGAGTCACAAAATGTCGATTCAAAGAAATTTTCGAAGTAAATTTCTTTGGACATCTGATCTGATTATCTATCGTACTTTCAGATTTCTTAAATGATTCGGAAGTGAAATTTTAATTTATTTCGTTTAGATGAACCATGACAATATGATGTTGAAATTTCCTATTACTATCTCGATTACTAGTTTCTATGTAAGGATCTATCCTCTGCATTCTGGTCACGTATATGACTCTCATAGTCAGATAATTCGACGAAACAACAAAAGCACTCACTCTTCAAAGAAATAATCCTCTTTGTTTTTGTCTATGCTCGTTGTTGGGCCGTCGGTATCTAAAAAAAATAAGAACATAGAATAAATATTTTCTATACCTAGTGAATTTGAGTTTTTTTAAGATAAAATTGAAGAAATTGACCCAAGGATATTGGTGAATCCGGAGACACAACTGATTTAAGATTCGAAAATATCAGAGTGTTTATCTTTAATGTTCGAAAGAGAATTGATTGAATTTATATTTTTATTTATAAATTTTGAATTTTGGTAGTCTATTTCTTCTAGGCATATTTTAAATTGATGTATCCATGTTCGGCCTAATATTGGAGAAAATTGGTTTGGTACGATAAATATCGACCGGAACTTCGACAATGGCTAACGGCTTGAAGAGTCCCGAGGTGTATGATCGGAATCTGACATTTGTTGGTTTCTATTTTGCTTTAAGATGTAATTTCTCAAAGTCTTGTTCTGGTAGAAGTGTTAAGCCTGTGCCTGAGTCAACTTCAAAAGTCTGGTTTCCCTTCTATTTTGACATCTACAAAATATTTAGTCGAATCTTTTCTGAGTTTGGATTCATAGATGTCTATTATCCCGTTATTTCCGAATAGTGCTTGTATTTTTGAAGCGTCTATGTAATCCGATGAATTTATCTCTTGTTTTTCTGACTTTAATTTAATTGAATATGAAATACATACGGTTTTTAGGTGCCCTGTTTTCTGGCAGAATTCACAATAGAGTTTGGCTCGGTTTATCCTGCATTCCTGGGTAGCGTGGTTGCTTCTTCCACACCGTAGTTCTTTCTAATTTAATTTTCGACTGGAATTATATCTGAAACTGGACCTGGTCTGGATTTTATTAATATCGGTTGAATTTAATGTCGTCGGTTTGTAAAATTCGTTGCTATTAATTTTTGAAGCTTCGAGACTAAGGGCTTTGTCAAAAATTTCCTCGAATTTCGAATTTTCCGCTTGGAGTAGTTGTTCACGAATAGAATGATCTCTTATGCCTCTAATAAATTGAGCCCCTAGTAATATGCCTGAAATTGAATGTTTGCAGCTGCATGTGGAAATGAATTCACAGTCATTAATTTCTTTTTTCAATGTTCTCACATATTCAGATATAGTAGACTGTGATTCCGTTTGGTACGTGGAGAGGAATTTATTTTGAGCAACTAGCATATTTTTCTTTGGGCATAGATGCTTTTCTAATATTTTAATTAGCTCTTCGTAAGTGAGCTCAGCTGGCGTTTTATGCAAGATAATGTCGGCTAATTCATTGTAATTAGTGGAGCCTATTGAATTTTAAAGCACCTGGGCGCAAAATTTCTTGTCTGAAAATGCTTGCTTCATAGAAAGATAATTTTTGAATCGTTTGTAGCAACGAAAATTTTCTCTTCCGGAATCAAAGATTTCGAAAGGTTGAATGAGCTTGTGCCGGTTTTTGGTTTGAGTCTAAACGCTCCAACACATGTTGCTGATTTAAGGCTATGACTTGGAAAAATTGACGAAATTGTTCAGGGTCCATTTTCTTTTTTTTTTTTTTTGAATAATGAGTTGAAGAAATATTTATTTATTTTTACCTATGATTATGATTTGTTTTTCTGGGATAGTTAATGTTGTGTTTTTCTAACTTTAATATTAAGTGTAATTTCATTTGGATACATTTCTTTTGATGTTTGTCAAGAAATTCTTCCCTAATGTACATTGTTTTACAATAACAGCACATATAAAGTGGACCTGGAAAAGATGGAAATAAAATAATTATAGAGCGATTATGAATAGAAAATGTTTCACAAAAAGATATCTAGATTTAAATGTTCGACTGAATTGGAATCTACGGGCAATGTTTTTTTTTATATTTTTTAAAGTTTACTTCTACCCAAAATAATCCGTAAGCAGTTTTTGTTGTTTTGAGATAAAACACCTCTTCAGGAAGACCATGGATTAGCCGCAAAGCGGATAAACGAGAGTTTACTTTATTTATATATTTAGCTAAATCTTACTTTAAGATGTGCCCAAATGGAATGGTTGAAAAAATTGTTGAAGGCTTCAATATAATAGAGATGATTAAGTTTTGTTAATTTAGAAAACTAAATTGGTTCTTTCTAACAAGATGAAGGTAAACATGATATATCATTAAGTAATACAATAATCACATGAGGCAATATAAAAAATAATTAATATCAGTCCTATACTAATTGTAGGTATATATTACATATACTAAGTAAGGATAATAATACATTAATAATACTACATAATAAAATATACAATAGATATATTATAAATATAAAAATCT
Source organism: Forficula auricularia (assembly GCA_024734495.1). Taxonomy (NCBI): domain Eukaryota; kingdom Metazoa; phylum Arthropoda; class Insecta; order Dermaptera; family Forficulidae; genus Forficula; species Forficula auricularia. The sequence goes on from JALMQS010000070.1 coordinate 20,166,917, forward strand.
ATAAAACTAACAAAGTGAAACATAAATTATATGAAAATAATAAAGAAAAACTAGACAAAAATAAATATACCATTATTTTTTATTTTAAAACCGTTGCTTCAAATATTTTTTATTTTTTGTTATTATTTATTCGAATGTTTTTACATTCAATTTTTGTTATTGCAAATCACTAGTTTGGTTTTAACGTTTTCCTGTATTAACATGTTTCTTTTAAGCCACGATAAAATCTACCCAAGTTGGAATGCTAAATATAAATTATTGTTTTTGGATAATTTCTTTTTTTTTTTTAATAAAAATGATGGTAAAACTGAGTCAGAGTCTCTGTGACGTCACATATAAACATTGCCGGCATGTTTTTGTGAAATTCGCAAAGATTCCGTTAAGGTTCAATTGTGCTCGGTTTTTAGGTTCGTATACCTCCATTTTGGGCTGACGCCAACCTAATCCGCCTAAAAACCAGCAGGAAATGGAGCTATTTGAATCGAAAAACCGAGCCGAACTGAATACATCCGAACCGAACCTCTTAAGGTTTGTTTGGGAACGCATTTTTTTAATCTAATCTAACAGAGATTATGAACCGAACAGAAAATTTGGGAGTCAGACGGCACAGGGACTCTGGCTTAGTTTAGCCGAAATGACAATATATCTGTACATTATTTTTTTCTCTTATCTTGCCTTCCATATTCCCTACTAATTCCATGAAGTATGTTATGGTAGTCTAGTCAAAGAATGGGTTATAGAAAACATTTTAGAGGAGAGAATTTTTTTCTTATGGAATGTGTTTGGGCTAGTTAGGAGGTAAAAATACTAAAAGTCCCCAGCCACCTACCTCGCTTAGGGGCGGAAATGTCCCGTTTTTTGGTTTTTTGCATATATCTCAAAAACGGTGGGCCGTAGGGAAAAAGTTACTCTTAGCAAATTAAAAGCTTATAATATTTACTACAAGATTGTTTCTATTTAATTTTTCTCTATTCTTTATAGTTTTTGAGATATTCGCCCGCGAATATCTTTTATGTATGAAAAAAATAAAAAATTTCCTATATTTTTCGCCAAACTTTTGTCTCTATCACCTCAGCCTTTCGTTTTACAGAAAAAGTCCTCAGAAAAGAAGTTGTAGAGCATTCAATTTCCTTTAAAATGATATATACATTCATGATTTTATCTTCAAATCTGTCATAGCAATTTAAAAATTTCAGGTCGATTTATACATTTTGTTAGAAAACCCCGCAATAGCCCAGTATATAGGGGGGTTTCAGCTTACATTAATTGCGGCAAAATATTTTTTCTAGGATCGTTTAGTATGGTGTCGGTATGCCAAATCTAAGTTTGCGACCTCGAAAGTGTGGGGGACAACTTTTGGTGGCCGAAAAACCTCGAAATTTTCGGACTTTAACCCAAAAACTGGCACTTTTTTCGATTTTTTCCCATTTCGACCATGATGGAGCACGTTTTCGACAAAGACCATTCTATACATTTTTAAACTAGATTAAATTTGCTACAATTTAAACAAAGTTGCATCTTAATTGGATAATGGTTACCCGTGCCGCAATTAGGTTGAATTTTTGAAAAACTGCAATTGTTTGCAAAAAATATCAGTTTTCCCTTGATAAAATGAAAAGCACTGATCTCAAAAACTTGATTTTTATCTCATTCTCTAGGAAATTTTATTGACTTGAACATTTACTTGGACCACTTTTTGGATTTTGAGCGGATATATCATCTAATTTTTTTCATCTTATATAAAAATTAAGGCAAATTGATTTATCACATTAAATTAAATTAAATTTTAAAAGTTAAAAAAAAGTGTTTTGTGTTGTGGGTGTCTGGATTATATATAAATTTCTCTGACTAAATCGTTGGTCAAATTTTTGAGCAATATTTTAAATTAAGTGGATATTGATGACATATTCCAAAATTCAAAAAAAGAGAGATAATTTAAACTATCTTTTTTATTCAAAAACCTAAGTTGCGTTGGCATATTCCCTCCTTCTTCAAAACCCTGAATGCCTCATCAATATCCACTCAATTCACTTATCAGGCCGTCTCCAAAAACTACTCCAATCTTATTTTAAATTAATATTATGTCACCTGGTTTTTAAATTTGTACTTTTTTAAGACTAGCTAATAAATTTTTAAGTTTAATAAAAATTAAATGAAACAATTTTAATTAGTACATTTTTAAAATGAACATAAGGCTTATTTTATTTAATACTTATAATGTTTAAAAGCGACAAATAACAGGGTATAAAAAAAAGCGTTCTTTTCAATTAATTTTCAAATTTGCGGATTAAAATGAATAAAAAATTTCGAACTTTCCTTGTTTCTTTCATCTGATATGTATATCCCAAAACTTTTTCAGCAATTTTAAGTAGGCACATCTTCACTTGTCACTAATAAAGGAAAAATTTAAGTGAATAGTCTTAAATTTTCAAAATGGCGGCCCTATCAATTTTTAATTCTTAATTTATCAATAATTGTTACTTTTTTAAATTATCTTAAATTTAATAAAATTTTAATAATTTACTTATAAACTAAATGACACCTTATTTTTGCAAGTTCGTTAATTATTAACAAGAGAATGAGATAGAAATCAAGTTTCTAAGATCAGTGCTTTTCATTTTATCAAAGGAAAACTGAGATTTTTTGCAAAAAATTGCTGTTTTTCAAACCTTCAACCTAATTACGGCACGGGTTACAATTATCCAATTAAGATGAAACTTTGTTTTAATTGTAGCAAATTTAAACGTGCTCCATCATGGCCGAAATGGGAAAAAAGTGCGAGTTTTTGGGTTAAAGTCCGAAAATTTCGAGGTTTTCGGTCACCAAAAGTTGTCCCCCACACTTTCGAGGTCGCAAACTTAGATTTGCCATACCGACACCATACTAAACGATCCTAGAAAAAATCTTTTCCCGCAATTAATGTAAGCTGAAACCCCTCTATATACTGGGCTATTGCGGGGTTTTATAACAAAATATATAAATCGATCTGAAATTTTTAAATTGCTATGACGATTTGAAGATAAAATCATGAATGTATAAATCATTTTAAAGGAAATTGAATGTTCTACAACTTCTTTTCTGAGGACTTTTACTGTAAAATGAAAGGCTGAGGTGATAGATAGAGACAAAAGTTTGACGAAAAATATAGGAAATTTTTTATTTTTTTCATACATAAACGATATTCGCGGGAGAATATCTCAAAAACCATAAGGAATAGAGAAAAATTAAATAGAACCAATCTTGTAGTAAATATTATAAGCTTTTATTTTGCTAAGAATAACTTTTTTCCTACGACCCACCGTTTTTGAGATATAAGCAAAATACCAAAAAACGGGACATTTCCACCTCCTTCCACCTGTAAGCCCGGTAGCTAGGTCTGGGGACTTTTAGTATTTTTACTTCCTAACTAGCCCAAACACATTCCATAAGAAAAAATTCTCTTCTCTAAAATGTTTTCTATACCCCCTTTTTGAGCGTTCGTTAACTGGACTATAAGTTATGATTAGTAATAATTATGCTTTAAAACAAAATACTGATAGATATTTTTATAAATTTAGTTGATATATAGATGTTAAGCTTGTATTTTTTAGATTTTTTTATACCTATAATTTTGTTTAATTCACACACGATATTTATTGAACACAAACAATCAAATAATGCAATATAAATAACTACGTTTCGATCGAATTATTCTCTGATCTACCTTAAATAAGAGCATTCACTTTAACTTAAATGCTTAGCTATATGTAGGCGGTGTAGATAGATAGACATCGCTTTAGTTTTATCGGAATGTATCCTCAAACCCCTCCATCCTACAATGGAGCTAATATCCAAGTTTACCTTATTTATAGATATACCTATTTGATCTCTATCAAAAGAATAGTACATCTGGAGATCATCGGCGTTTATCTTATATTTGCAATCTTTATAAAATTAAGGTTTTGTCTGTACATTGCTCAAAATCCTCCCAAATTTTAGATGTACCGGGTGATTCAATAAGGGTGACGAGGTACCGTATCTCAGGAACTAATAATCGTAGAAGTTTGGAAAAAATCCTTCAGAGAAAATCGGCCAAGAAAAATTGATGGAAATATTTTTTAAGTTCATACGTCCACCGCTAGGTGGCTAAATAGCTTCGATCGTATAAAAAATGCAATTTTCTAATATAAGTTTAGAAATGAATACTCTCACGTTAATGGCACCATAATAGTCCATCTTTTGATAAATGACTTTTTATTGTAGGACGTAAAATAAAGGCGGGAAGGGATGCTAAACTTTTATGGAGTCTAGTGTCTATAACTTAAGTTTGATTTAACGGAATTTTGTTAACAAGGTCTGGTTCAAGAAAGGAAGGTTTGGTGAATAAAATAAAAAACCATCCATCCCATTCTAGTTCTTGCCGCCCTCGCTAAGAGGCGTGTTTTATAAAGTTAACCGTTTTATTAATTTTACTCCAAAATCTTGAATGGAACTCTATAATTATTTTATTAGATTCAGAAAGTAGATCAAATTTGCAACAAAATATGTTCAAACCGCATGTCGATATCTTCTTTCGTTTAACAGTTATTACTTGAAGAATATTTTATTAACGAATTCATTAAAGAAACTAAATAGGTAATTGAGTTTTCAATTTTTTTAAGTTTCGTAGTCAAGCATGCCATGGACAAATAAAAAAACAGTTTAAAACTTTGTTCTTATTTTCATTTAATCTCAACAATAATGATAATAACGCTTTTTTCCTAATGCTTTTGTGTGTCGCCTGTGAGTAGGTATTAAATTTCAAAAATGTCTAATTTCTTAGAAGGCCGTGAAAGACTTGGTTGACAGTTTCTATGGAAACGGCGATTTTTCACAAAAAGATGTTAATGTTGTAATTGTTATTTTATTGTTTGTTATGTTATATCATTATTGTTGTGATTAGATGAAAATAAGAACAAAGTTTTAAACTGTTTTTTTATTTGTCCATGGCATGCTTGACTACGAAACTTAAAAAAAAATTGAAAACTCAATTACCTATTTTGTTTCTTTAATAAATTCGTTAATAAAATATTCTTTAAGCAATGTCTGTTAAACGAATGAAGATATCGACATGCGCTTGAACAAATTTTGTTGCAAATTTGATCTACTTTCTGAATCTAATAAAATAATCTAAAAATAATCTAAAAAAATAAAACGGTTCCATTTAAGATTTTGGAGCAAAATTAATAAAACGGTTAACTTTATAAAATACGCCCCTTAGCGAGGGCGGCAAGAACTAGAATGGCATGGATGTTTTTTTTATTTTATTCAACAAACCTTCCTTTCTTGAACCAGACCTTGTTAACAAATTTCCGTTAAGTCAAACTTAAGTTATATACACTAGAGTCCATAAAAGTTTAGCATCCTCCCGCCTTTATTTTAAGTCCTACAATAAAAAGTCATTTATCAAAAAGATGGACTATTATGGTGGCATTAACGTAAGAGTATTCATTTCTAAACTTATATTGGAAAATTTTCGAGAAAATTGCATTTTTTTATACGATCGAAGCTATTTATCCACCTAGCGGTGGACGTATGAACTTGAAAAATATTTCCAGCAATTTTTCTTGGCCGATTTTCTCTGAAGGATTTTTTTCCCAAACTTCTACGATTATTAGTTCCTGAGATACGGTACCTCGTCACCCTTATTGAATCACCCGGTACACGTTTCATTCAAACTTATGAAAGAAAACACCTTCAACAAAATTCTTGTCTGTCTGTTTTCTGCATGTCCGGTCAAATTTTGTTCACAATTGGGATAAAACGGCTGGAGTTATTTTTCGTATTTGGATCAAATGTTTTTCAACTTAAAATCATCGCTATAGAACATTTTGATATTTTAACACCAAAAGGGGGCTTTTGGAGAGGGGTGTACTAATAGAAATTATCAATAACTTCTAAAGTATTAACTATGCGACAAATTCCGTTAGAAGCAAAGTTGGAAAGAATGTAATTCCTGACAACTTTTGTTTAAAGAAATGCAATAACTAACCACCCAAAACGAGGGAGGATCAAAAAATATAAATTCTAGGCCTTTGGACCAAACTCAACTAAATTTTGTATGCATAATCTGTGGACCTCTAAAAAACTAGAAAAGTTGAGTATGACCGGGTGTGGGTGGATTGCGGGGTGAGGTGCGGGGATGGGGAGTGGGGGTCTAGGTGACGTAGCCTTGGCTAGCAAGCGGACCGCCGAAGGAGGGACTCGCAGCTAGTATATATAGATATATATGTCGGAGGTTGCATCGGCCAGGGTTGAATGAGGCAGCTGGATTCTCTGTCAGTCAAACCAGCGTTCGAGAATCGCGCCTCTTCAAATGACATTCGGAGACTCGGGTTGTTCTGAAAAGCTTGGTTGTCCTCATTGTTTAATTAATCATTACAAGGCCAGATGAGGCTTTCAAGTCCCGCGGCATGCACTGACCAAAACACAGACTGTTCAGGTTGTTCCCTGCAAGCATAATGGCTGTTGCCTTGGGAATCTCTTTGTCCTCGGCTTAACAGCCGCCCCCTCCGCCCTGTGGAGCTTTTCAGAACAATCCGAATATATATATCAAAAATACTTGTTTGTTTCGTTTTGAAGAATTGATTCTGATTTCTTGAATGGACTCTCTTTATGGGCGATATTCTTCGTAACCTACCATTCGTCTTGATTTTTTTTGGGTTCCCACCAGAGGATTGAGCCCCAGAACATTCAGAAGAATTCTTGGAGAACTGGACTCACCATTTTGTTGCCAGATAACTTTGAGATATTTTTATTATTTTTTTTTTTTAAATCTTTTTTTATGTATAACCATAGCTTACGAAATCTTTCGGCGTGTTTTTATGGTAGGGGGCTTCGCCCCTGGACCCCCACGTGGCTGCTTTATTGATGTTTTATTAGTAACAGAGAATAAATATAATTGTTTTATTATAAAGTCTTAAATTAGATATAATTTGAGATTCTATTTAACTGTAATATACACTCATAACAAATAAGAATGAAACAAATATTTAAAATGTATTAAAAATCCTATTTATAAAAAATTCTCTGTATCCTCAAGCTTGAGTTGTTTATCATAAAAGAATTTAGTCTTATTGATTTTAAGTCGATTCTTCCACGTTTTCAGTAGAGCTTGCCATTAATAGTCAAAACATCAAAAATGGAATGCAATAAGGTTATTCCTCTAGTATTAGATAAGAATCGATCGTTATTTTTGATTTTAAGCCGATTCCTCCATGTTCTCAGCAATGGTTACCAATAATAATCGAAGGGTCAAAAATCTAATGTAGAATTGTTATTCCTCAAGTATTAGATAAGAATCGATTGCTATTTTTGATTTTAAGTCGATTCCTCCATGTCTTCACCAATGGCTACCAATAAAAACCGAAACGTCAAAAATCGAATGTAGAATGGTTATTCCTCGACTTTCTAAATGAGAATCGATCATTATTTTTTAAATAAAGTCAACATCAGGCGCGGATCCAGACCTCTAATTTGGGGCGGGGGGGGGGCGGTCGCCGGTATATAAGATCTACTTTTGATCTCGGAATGTGTCGCGGTCGAATTGCGCCGAGTGGGGGGGGGCGAGACGCCCCCATCGCCCCCGGATCCGCGTATGGTCAACATGAACTGCAAATTGCAAGTGATATCTGATTAATAATAAAGGAATAAACATATTAATATTTCAAATGAATTTGGATAAAGTTTAGCAACGATTCGTTGCAGTTTATTTTATTAAATAACAATTTTTGAGTTCATCAATTAAATTTTCAAATTAATATTTGTGGGATTTAAAATTCATTGTAATTAAGTACCTTGAGGATCACAAAAAAGGTCATATATAGTTTTTTGTAAAAATTATATTTTAAAGTACTTTATTTTATTGAAGTTTATTTTTTTAATTTTTGTTTTTAAATGTACTTTTAAAAAAAATAGATAGTTTTTTTAAATCTTTGTTGCATTATTAAATTCTTCTTCAACGATAATGTGGTTAGAACTCTATTATCTATGCTATTAAGAATGAATGACATTCAAAATTCTGACAAACAGTGCCGCCAACAAATGTTTAGTTTGCATGTTTAGTTCTTTTATTGTTTGGCAAGCTATGTTGGCAATTCAGATTTGGTTTCAGTTTTCCGTGGATTTTCCAATTTTCCGGGCAACTTTTCGGATTTTTTTTTACATATTAACCTGAAATGGACTATTACGAACATTTAAAAAAAAATTAGCCAAATCGGCCCAGGCATTTGAGAGATCTGCGCTTACAAAGAAAAAGAAATTCATTTTTATTATATAGATTTGATTTCAATTCTATTTTTTTCTTGCCAACATTTTTTGTAATTTTATTATTTTAATTCAAATTTCTTCATTTTTTTTATTTTCGCCAATTGGTCTGTTTTAATATTAATTATTATTTTATATTAATTCAATCTTAAGAAAATCTTTCGGCCGATTTTCAGAAGGGATGCAACTTCTCTATTACCCGACTTTAGAAGCCGAACCTCTATTTATGTAGTTGCAACATCATAATGTTTTAAATATTTAAATGAAAAGCTATAGTGGCCAAATCTAGGTTAGGTTCCAGCCAAGAAATAACCAAGCATAATAAACTTTATTTTATAGACCATACAATAAATAATCTCTGACTAGTAATTTATAGTAATAGCCTCGGTTATCGCTATCAAAGATTAAATCAAATTATACTGAAATAGGCGACTAATACAAATTTATAACTAAAACAAAAAGTTGTACAGAGATTAATGTAAAAACAAATGAACATTTTTTTATTGAAGATAACACAATACAAGAAACAACAAAATTGAGTACATATAATTTAAAACAAATATATAGGTAGCTACTTCTAAAATTTATAAATTTAAACTAAATTTAAATTATAATAAGAAAATATATACAATAATAATAATTACAAAAGATAAATATATTAGAAATTTATTAATCTACATTCGTAAATAATGAAATTAAGTCTAGATGGATTTAATTTTCACTGAAAGAAAGGTGGATTTTGGTTCAAGGGTCTTTTTCTTTCAGATTTTGACTGCGAATTTTACTCCCATAAGACCATCGATTCGCATTATTTCGTTTGCAAAAGTTATTACAAAAAATCATATAATATTAATAATAAATAATAAATTATATAGGTTTATTGAAAATTTTTTTATTGATTGATTTAATTTTTTGATAAGTTATATGAATAAAGAGAAATCTTTTATAAAAACCAATCTTTCAAACGTTTATTAAAATACCGTTTCGGGAGAGTTTCTCTCTTTATCAATGGAATATAGCGGTTTATAATAAATTATATAATAATTTATGGCTCAAGAACAAGTTGGGAGAGTGGAATTCGTTTAAATAATTCGTTTGTCGTTCCCGCCATTGTGTTATTCCAGAGCTGTTGCAAAGGAGGAAGAAGCTCTTGGTAAAGGAGCCGCCAATATTCATTTGCAAAATCGTTTGTTGCTTTGTCTATAATAAAAGAAAGAAAAAAACATTAAAAGGCATTTTAAAGACTTGAATATTTCATAATGTTTATATTATTTAGTATGGCTTGAAAAAGTCCCAACTAAGAGAAATTATGATTTTGATTTATTAGTAAAATGGTCATATACAGGGTGTTTAGAAAAGGATTCCAGGACTTCAGGGCGTGATTCCTTACATCAGGGTTGGATGGAAAGTTCCAATAAACATAGGTCCAAAAACGCTTCGTTTTCTGTCTGGCTGCTATTATTTTTATTTTAAGAAAAACGTCTATCTTGAGAACGGATCTAGATGTTTTTATGAAATTTGGTACACATGTACTTGACTGCATTATATACTATTTGAAAAAGTACCTAAATTTTATCTTGAGAATTTTCAAAATGGCGGCCATTTAAAATTTTTAATAGTGAATAAGTTTTTAATCTTTGATTTTTTTAAAATTAATATTATTAAATAAAATGTTACCCCTTTTAGTGTGAACAAAATGACACCTTATTTTTTAAGACGGGATAAAATATAACGAAGTTATGACAAAATTTGTGTAAACACCATTACTGACTATCGTAAACTGAATTTTGAGACCGACATCATTATCATTCATTTCCTCCTATTTTCCTACAAATTCTCCTGTCAAAAATTCGTTATTTTCTATTGGATCTTGAAAAATAAGGTGTCATTTTGTTTATAATAAAAAAGGTAACATTTTATCTAATATTACTAATTTTAATAAAAATGAAAGATTGAAAAAGTTATTCACAATTAAAAATTTTAAATGGCCACCATATTGAAAATTTTCAAGAAAAAATTTATGTACTTTTTTAAATATTAGATAATATAGTTAAGTACATGTGTACCAAATTGCATAGAGAAATCTACATCCGTTCTCAAGATAGTCGTTTTTCTTAAAAAAAAATAAAAATGAACAGAAACGAAGCGTTTTTGGACCTATAAACATAGGTCCAAAAACGCTTTTTGTTTATTGGAACTTTTCATCTAATTTGACCTCGGGTAATCACGCCCTTAAGTCTTGGAACCCTTTTTCTAAACACCCTGTATATATATTAAACGGTCAAGGGAATTAATAAATCATATTTATAACAAATTAAAATTGAAAATTGTCTTTAATGCTTACTTAATTCTTTGTTATCTCCAAATAATCCGTCAGAATAGAAGGTCATACTTTCAACTGTAGGTTGCATCCAAAATCGTTTAACTACTAAATGATCTTCATTATCGGGAAATTTTTCGGTTACGCCTGTAATCTGCCAAGTGGTGTTAACATTGCCTGAAATGAGAAAAAGTCTCATTAATTTTATTATAATAGTAAAAATAATATAACTATTCTATCTCTAAAAAAGTTATTGTTCGGAAGTACCCTCCTACTACACACTCTCAATATTCATATTAGTGAGCGAAATGGTCTTTCGACCATTTTTAAAAAATCTTTTATATAAATGTCCCCAACCACCGTCGGAATGAATCTATTTAAATTCGTATAATTTGAAAATTATTCAAATTATCGAGAAACGAGATTTTAAATACATAATTCGGTTAAAAATTCAGAATTAACTCATTTATTACCATGAGCATCTTCAAGTGAAAGGCATAGCCCTTTTGTATTTCCAAATTCAAATAAAATTTACATTTAATTTTACATGCATCTGTGGTCCTAATTTTAGACATTATCTCTGAATTAACGTTCCTAGCTTATATGATAGATATCTTAGACGTAGTCAGAGAGGGCTAAGAGCCTAGAGGGCTAGACCCTATCCCCCAATGATGACACTACGAATATATAAATATAAAAACATATCCATGGAAATCTAACATTTAATCCAATATTTTAAAATAATATATTATTATTTTTGAACAATTCTGATTTTTGATCATCCTCCGAAAAAATTTCTTGGTTCGTGACTGGTACATAATATATTATGTATTTATTATTAAATTGAAAGTTTTTGCCGAGAGTAGCAGAATTTTTATATATTGAAGGAGACAATAAAAGAGTGTGCGTTCTGCTGGAATTATAAATTTTTTTTTTATTTATAACGAGACTATAGTTTCGAGGGCTTTGCCCTCTTCATCAGTCTATTACAATGGATTCACAGGAATTAATTTATGAAAATTTATAAATTAATTCCTGTGAATCCATTGTAATAGACTTGATGAAGAGCAAGCCCTCAGAAACTATAGTCTCGTTATAAATAAATAAAATTTATAATTCCAGCAGAAGCACACTCTTTTATTGTCTCCTTCAATATTTATTATTATATATACATTTCTAGTAGATACGTAATAATAAATTAAATATACTTTATTTTTTATTCTTAAATTGCCTAAAGTCATTTTGAATGGTCCTTGTGCTTTTACATCCAATCCAATTAATTTACCCTTTGCTTTATATTTTCCATCAATAACAATGGAAGGAAGGAAAATATCAAGTTCAAGTGAAAATTCTTTCGGGTTTTTTAAATGTAGATTTGATCTGAAACGAAGGAAATAAAGACCGTCAGTATTTAAAAGAGTTCAGTATGATTTTTTCATGTATTTTTAACTGCAATAATAATTTGTCAAATTTTAAAAAGCATTTCACTTACTTCGTTTGTTCAATTGTACATTTAGTCCAGCCTATAGTTTTTACATTCAAAAACTCTAACTGACCACCTCCGGCTCCAGTGTAATGTTCAAGTTTGCTATATTCTTCAATAAATGGATCAAGTGGAGGAAGTCCTAGTTCAGGTAAGCCTGAAAATTCCAAACAAAGACCAAATAATTAACATATTTTAATTAATAATAAATAAAATTAGAAAACCAAAGATTTATAATCTTTTAAAGACTGACATTCGGGAGAATGGACAATAAAGGAAGGTTGTAATCAACTTCTTCTTGTCTCTTTTAACAGAGCTTGTTTGGTGATATTTTAACCATTATCTTTGGATGCCTTTCTGTTAGATATTTCATTGCAGTCCGTCAACAATAAAATACTTTTAATATATCACATGTAGGTAATATATCAGGGAAGGCAATGGGACCACTCCTGTAAAAAATTCCCCTCTTCTGTTAATTATATATTTTTTATAAGATGAATATTAAATAATTTTACATTCAAATATTAAATTTTTCTCGCTTTTTTCGACACCAAATATTTATGACATCATCAAAATCGATTGAATTTGCTACTTCACTTTCTATTGACAGAATAGCCAGAGATGCAAATCTCTGTTGGCATATCGATGATCGCAGATAATTTATTATTAGTTTCAACCACAAGAAACTACGTTCTGATGAAGCCAGGGTTACTGGCGCCTTTAACATAATTTGTAATGCGATTAATAAACCAAATGTTTTGAAAATGTATATGTCACGGTTTATACCACAATATAACTTTGAAAAATATTCGTCGTCTTAAATTTACCGAAATGTAACGATCTCAGTCCTTGCCAGGCGTCGAGAGATTGACTAACGCTTCAGTATCGAAGACCGTAGCAATGCAATAGCCTGATGCGTTTTTGTTTAAAACATATGAACCGCAAGACGGCAACTGACACACAACCACTAATAAATGGCAGGCGTTGCTATACCCAGTTCTTATGCAAGTTCGTAGGAGCTGCGACTCGTCGACAGACTTCCAAAAATTGGGGAGTCTTATCTCTATTTTTTAAGCAGTTTTTTAAACAAATCCAAGTAATATTTTTTCGCATCCATAATTCGCTTTCAAGGGGCAAAAAATTCAATGAAAGTACAAAATCTGTAATCATGTATGACTTTTGCAAAAAACTATTGATGTAGTTTAATTTCTCTAAAAAGTACATTTCTCTGAAAGCGTCTGGATTTTTTTTATCTAAAGTAGTTTCCAGGATATGAGGACTTTATGGAGTTACACTGAACTTTGATGATTTTTGTCACTCATTTAAACTGAATCATCGCTACTAAAAAAATGTCTTGCATCTGTTAATGGTATCATCATTCTGTAAAAAGTTAATCAAAATCGGTGTTTTTTAATTGGGTAATTTTCGTAGACCGCGGGGCCTCTAAAAACGCGGCGCCGGGTTCCGGCGAACTCGCTGAACCTGCCTGGCCCTGAGTCTGATAACAATGAATTGAATCAGAATCAATGTTATTTAATATGGAATCGATTCTTCAAGCATTGAAATTTTGTGACATTTAGTAATGATGGACACAGGATGAGAATTCAGTCTCTATATGTAGAACATAGAGATAAATGAATCAACAAATTGTTTTTAATATGATTTGCATAAATAAGGGTCTTGAGGAGTTATATTACTTTAATGTTATTGGAATATACAGGGTGGTGACATGGCCGACGCAGCATAGCGATTACAATGTTAATTTTTGAATGTGCATTTATTTGCTCCCCTAATTATTTTAGAGTTAAAGTTCTTATAGGTTTTTTGTAGAGAAAAAATACTGAATCCGAACATATTTTTGTTTTCAAATTTTGAAATTTCAGAACCGTAATAATCAACATTATAAATAATTGTATTTTTACAAAAATCACTGAGGCCATGGAATTATTAAAACAAACAAGGCATTTTCATTTGTTGTTTCTAAGTGACGTTTGTTAATAGTTATAATTTTCATTTGAATGCTCGAGAAAACCAAGATATTTGGTTCCAGATGGATGGTTGCCCCGCACACAACAGCCGCGATGTCCGTGAATTTTTAAATAATCATTTTGAGAATAAAATCATTGGTCCGAGGTTTACGATTAGCTGGCCTGCAAGGTCCCCCGATCTTTCTCCCAACGATTTTTTTCTTTGGGGACATTTAAAATCAAAGATTTACTCTGGACAAACATTTTAAAACTTAAATCAACTCAAAAATCATATACAAGCCGAATGTGATAAAATATCACAATACCAATTAGCAAATGTCAGACGAGAATTTTACGAAAGGTTGGGCCATTGTTTAGTGGTAAATGGTGGTTTGTTCGAACATTTGCTATGATTGTTATTTTTTGTTTTAATTTTAAGCATTTGTTAATTATGTTAAAAAATTAAATTCTGATTACCTTACTAATTTTATTGTTTTAATTACGTTTAAAAATATTACTTATAATTTCGTTGATTATTCTTGGGAAAATTTAAAAGCTCGTTCTAAACTTCATCTACGTGAATCTTCTATTTTTATTTATCAATGACGAATACAAAACTCAGCCCATTCAAATTTAACGAGTTTCTCATTATGGTAATCAATAAATTCTAATAAGAACTGATTTTAAAAAGTTCAAATAAATCAAATGTCACTTAGAAACAACAAATGAAAATGCCTTGTTTGTTTTAATAATTCCATGGCCTCAATGATTTTTGTAAAAATACAATTATTTATAATGTTGATTATTACGGTTCTGAAATTTCAAAATTTGAAAACAAAATATGTTCGGATTCAGTATTTTTTTCTCTACAAAAAACCTATAAGAACTTTAACTCTAAAATAATTAGGGAGCAAATAAATGCACATTCAAAAATTAACAATTGTAATCGCTATGCTGCGTCGGCCAAGTCACCACCCTGTATAAATTATAAATGTATAAATTAAAACCTATATATGCTAGTCTCATCCGACCTTGGTTCATAAGATATAATCTATCGGGGAGAAATGTTACATCAATATGTAAATTGAGATCGGGATATTCTTTGGTGAACTCAGGAGGATCCGAATGTTTGATTCTCCTCTCTGTACATGTAATGAATCAATGGGGAATCAGCCAAGTTTTGAATGAGTGTGGTTTAGTGAAACGTGGACAAGAAATGTTTTTAGACCTTCAAGACAAAATAGAATTTCCCACAAATACTGAAATCTTTCTGATTAAGATAGAAGAACAAGAAGAAATTATTAAAGTGCTACATAGCTTCCTAATACAGGCCGACTTAAAAGTGTAATGAGTGTTGATAGTGAGAGATAACATAGTGATTTGTTTTCTCTATTAATTTTTGGTATACCCTACTTAAATTTTTATTTATTTTATTATTATTTATAGCCATGGGCGTATTTAATAATATAATTATTTGTCTTCAAACCTTCTTGCCCCCCCCCCCTGAAAAGTTTTTCTGTGGACATCCCTGTTTATAGCATATTATGTATTTAAAATGTAAAAAATTGTGTATATTTTATTGTTGAGCATGGTTAAATAGCCGATCTTATCCGATCCAGAGCACGCGGGTGATAAACTATCGTTCTACCAAGTATACTAATTTTATGTTTATTTGTCTTTTTCTACAATGTTTCAACATTTTGTAAGAGAAGCCCTTCTTTCTCTTCTGTTTTTAACCAACATCAAAAAAGGAGAAGGTTCTCAATTCAACTGATTTTTTTTTTTTTTTTTTTTTTTTTGTGTCTATGTTACCTGATATCTTCGCCAATTGTGAACCGATTTTGATGATTTTTTTGCATTGGGTTCAGCCTAGTTTCCTATTGGTCCAATTTTTTTTCATTGGCATTGGACCTTTTTTGCTATAACCTAGCTGTTTAGGCATAACTTCTTTGTTTATGAACCGGTTTCGATGATTCTTTTTATATTGGAAAGAGGGTACCTTAGGGGTGGTCCCATATTAATTTAGCCAAGTTCTGATGATATGATCAATGACGAATTAACGTAAATATCCAATTCTAATGAGCAAATAATCGAAATTATAATAAATAATTTTTATAAAAAAAATAAAACCGACTTAAAAAAATTAAATGCAATAAATAAAATAATAATAATTTAAAAATAAAATAAAATACACTAAAAGGTATAAAATAATTATCTTATTTAGTTACAACTAAAACGACGAAATATTAACATGAAATTACTTTTTGAAGTCGGTGCCAAACAAACTATATAAGCGAGCATACCCTCCAAACGTACTAAGTAAGATCCGTCGAGTGAGATTCATAAAAATGTATATGTTTGGCAGCGACTTCAAAAAGTAATTTCATGTTAATATTTCGTCGTTTAGTTGTAACTAAATAAGATAATTATTTTATACCTTTCAGTGTATTTTATTTTATTTTTAAGTTATTATTATTTTATTTGTTGCATTTAATTTTTTGAAGTCGGTTTTTATTTTTTTTATAAAAATTATTTTTCTTCTTCTCGACTTCTTTTCTTTTTTGGAGCATCCAAGCTGCAGCTTCAGCACCGAACTTTATATTGGCCTAAACAGTATTCTACTCTATGTTGTGACGCATTTGAAATAATCACTAATAAAAGGTCTATAAATAAAATGTAATAAATGGGTAAAATAAGGAAAAAATATTGAAAAACATTTGATTGAAGGCCAAGACATTAATCTTTTCTATGGCATTGTCTCACGCCCATGAATACATATTCATTATTGTAAATTTAATAGAAAGCAATCAAAAAATAGTTTTAAAAGGTCATTGATAGCCACTAAATTAGGTAAGTATTGAGATGTGTTTCTATGAGTCGTCCAAGGTAAATAACTGAAGGCCCGGGAGCTGTATCAAATATAGTATATTTATATTTTAAAACTTTACTTTAAACAATCCTATTTTTAGAATGTATACAGAATAACGATGAAAAATTATAGCTTTTGGAATTCTAGTGAAGAAATAGTGTTGCGAATCGTCTCACTTTCTTCTATTTGAATGTCCTTTTTTACGTTTTCGAACTGTGACGCAGATTACCTATGAAAAGTATTCTCTCCATAGTAATTTTAACAAAAAAATTTTACTTGGTGGTGGTTTCTTGTCGAATTATTTAAAATGATATAGATGCAAGAAGATACAAAAAAGTTCCAATTTAGGGGAGTTTTTGAGGAGTTTCATAGAAATGAAAGATTTAAAAAATTGATATAGGTAAACCTCAATATATTTCGTATTAACAGCATTGGCGTAGTTAGGGAGTTTTCCTAGGGGCGGCAGCTGGCCAGCTGATTAGCCACCATAAGATTTCGATTAGAAATCAACTAACTTTTTAGTAGAATTGAGAAATTTTGGAAGTAACAAAATAATTTAATGAGAAATACATTAGTGATGCCTCTTAATAATGTAGTTTCAATTTTTCTAAGGGGGGCAATGAGTTTTGAAGGGTGCACTGGCCTTCTTGCCCTCCTCCTTAACTACGCCCATGGTTAACAGCCTGAAATATATTGAGGTTTATAACAACTTTTTAAATCTTTCATTTCTGTGAAACTCCTCAAAACTCCTCTTAATTATAATTTACATAATTTTTCACTATAAACAAACACCGTACTCTCGTAATTTAAAAAAGTTCTTGGCTTTTTTAATCGAATGTTTTCTAAATATTTTTTTCAAATAAGCGCGGTCAAAAACAATTCTCATTGATATAGCAATTATTCTTTGTTATATTAATTATAAAAATTATAAAAATTTAATTAGCTTTTTTAGTTCAGGGTGGACCAATGCATCGAGAAAAGAAGGAGAATAAAAATGCATTTCAGAAATTGGGCCGGAATTGAATCTGTGGTTGTGGGTCTTGAAAAATAGATTATATATAGCCGAAAATACGGGATCATGAGGGATGAAGAGAGATTGATATCCAAACGACAGTGATAAGCACACAGTGTTCCTAGCCAGTCACTTGTTCAAATACTAAAACATATTACTTTAATATGGTATCAGAGTTCTAAGAAATCGGGTACTTTCAACAAATGCCAAGGCAGTTGACATGTTTTTATGTATACATCTAAAGTAATAGGAATAAACGAGTTGGGGATTTGTTTGTTCGGTTAGTAGGTATCTAATATAATCGCGATGGGGTGTTGAATTCTTTTTGCTTTTTTCGTGTATTTATTGAGATGCCTTTTATATAGGTCAGTGATGAAAATTTTCCGACTTAGTGTCAATCAACATCGACTCAAGCGATTTGAAAGTCAATCATTCCATTGGCTCATTTCACTTTAATTAATTCCATTGAAATACAAGCAACACGATAGAAAACCAAACGCACAGTGTTCCTAGCCAGTCACTCGTTCAAATACTAAGACATATTACTTTAATTGGTATCAGAATTCTAAGAAATCGGGTACTTTCAACAAATGCCAAGGCCATTGAGATGTTTTTATATATACATCTTTATTATACATATAATATAATATATACTACAGATTAACTCAATTTATAAATACTTAAAATAATATTTTAATTTATTTCCAACTATTAGAATAAAAAAAAATATTTAATTGTAGGAAATTATAAAAACTTGATTTTACCTTTGGCAGCCGCAGGGAGAAATCGTTGTACACTTCTGCTAATACACTTATCAATGTCCGGAGTACGCTTGCAAATTTCAAGAAAACCAGCTGAAAATAATTTTAAATTTCATTTTAAGATAAATAATATGATTTTTTCTGTTTTCCGAGTCATTATTAAAATATACAATTTAGTTAAATATTAAACTATTATTAATAACTTGTAACTTTGAAATACCATGTAAGCAGTTGCGTAGGCCCATGGCAAATTCATCGGAGGGACCCTCCTTCAATCTAAAGAAGCTAAACCAACGTTGTAGTTTCTTTTTAAGAAATCACTACGTAAAGTAAGTACAAACGATATTATAATTTTTGCTGCATTTTTCGTTGATTTTCTAGTAACTTTTAATTTAAAGAACGTATTGGATTGAAACAACAATTTTATTTTAGTCAAAATTTTAATTATTAAAATTCCCTTTTTCGGAATTTCTGTTCAGCAAAAGTATTAAAGACAATAGCAAAGTTCAAATTTCGAGTCATGGAATGTTCGATAGATAGAATAGCTAAGTTGCGTAACCTTTTTTATCCCATAGAATTTCTTAAATAAGTTTTTATCAATTTTTTACTTTACAGGGTATGGTCAAGTATTGTAATCGTGCATGAAAAAAAGTGTTTTTTTGCTTCTTTTTTTCAAACGGCTGAAACTATTTTGATTAAAAAAATTGAGCGAAACCATGGCATTTCGGTCTACAAAAAAGCCCTAATAAGTGAAAACCCAAAAAATTATATTTTTTGAGATAATAACTGTTTTGTCAAAATGTCTGTTAGTCTGTTAGTCTGGTTGTTAGTTTGTGCGTTACCAAATTTTTGTGGCGAGCTAGCTCAAAATCTAGTGTGAATATCAAAACCAAATTTCACATGTTGTTTCGATGCATTGAGATTAAGAGCTGATTAGATTTTTGGTGCATATCGACCCAAAATTAAGAGGGGTGGAGGGGGGGGGGGGCAAAAAATGAAAATATAGGTCTATGTACCGAATTCAATCAAATTTTGTATACATAATCAGTGGGCCCCCAGAAGTCTAAAAATGCAAAAAACCCCTACATGATTATAAATAATTTTATTAAATCTAAGTGAGGGGGCAGGTTGAATGGTAAAGTCAAGTGGATGGCCACATCAGAACGTCTCAGTTTATTTGTTTTGAAAATGATTTGAACTAGCAGTAGTCACAGGAATTGTCACAAATAACAGAAATGCAGAGGGCACTTCAGGAAAGCAAGCAGACATAAAATGATTCTTTATGATTAATAAATGAGCAAGTTCTCTTATAAAAGATGACTTTTCTATTTCGTGTCTAAAAGTGGATCGAAAACTGAGAATTTCCTTGACAAACGAGACACGAATTTTATAATAATTAATGTTAGGATCCTCCTGTGCTCGTGGCCCTCTCGGAACGGAAGCCCGTGGCATTTTACCCGACATGCCAGCCTATTGTTTCGCCACGGCATGTAAGTACTATTTTTTTAAAATAATGTCTACCTATAACTATATATGGTAAATAAAAACACCTACTGACTTTTGCACTAATTTAGGAAAGAAAGAAATTTTGAAATTTTATTGGCTAGACATGTTTGATGTATTGACTTTTGAAGGAATGAAGAATGTAAAAATCAAAATAACAAAAGAAGTAATTCGGTTTGCAGAAGCAAAATAAATAAATAAATTATAGAATGAATTTACTGATTCAATATTTGTCATTAATATCTATTTGAATATTTTAATTTAGTTTTTTATTATTAAATAATATATATATATAATTTGATAAATGGACTATATAGTATAATAAATAAATAAATAAATAAAATTCTTAAATAATATACATCTAGAGAAAATAAATCTCATAAAATTTATAAATTTATTAATAATTTATAATATTTATAAATTTATAATTTGTGAAATGAAATGATAAATTTATTAAATATAGATAATCGTGTTTTTAATATATTTATTGAATTTACTAATTTTTTAATTAGCTTTTTTATTTATTGTAGAAAAAATCATTTTCTAAAATGAAAGTTTCAATCATAAATAAATATATTATTCTCTTTAGAAAATTCACTTTCATTTAATTTCTCCCTTAACGATTTCTCAATCATAATTTTTATTCATGAATAGAAAATAGTTGTAATTATTTAATCATTTTTTTGCCATACTTACAAATCTAATAAAGAAAAACAGTTAATAAAATCAACTGGTGTCACCATACAACTTTCACATTTTCATTTATTTGAAGTCATCGCTATACTACTAATTTACACCCCCTTCCTTTATTTCGTTTTTTTTTTTTTATTTTCTCAAAAACGACTCAAACGATTTTTTTAAATTAGTTGTGTCAAATTTTTAATCCGATTGAAATAAAGGAAGGGGTAGTAAATTAGGAGTGTCGTAAAATATTAATATTTTAATCGTTCATATCTCGTCTTCGGAAAGTCGCAGAGCCTTGAAATTTGAAACTTAAGTTATGTAGAGCCTACCCGAGTAGCACAATTTTCAAACTATATAGTAACTATACAGGGGCTATATAGATTCTCGAAATCTATATAGGCACTATATAGTTACTATATAGTTTGAAACATTGTACTACTAGGGTACAAGAAGTATCACAAGATTTTGGCTAAAATAGAAAAACTGGAAGTTGATGTTTACGTACGGAAGAATTTACCCCCCTCCCCCTTCGTTTCAATTTATTTTTAACTAGAAATATTATTTATCTGTTATTTCTCATGGGGTCAATTAACCGATTGGATATAGAAAATTCGTTTTGTTGTTATAGCAAGCTAGCCACATACACGATTATATTTACTGGATCTGTAAATATAAAACCGGAATTTGCCCATAAATGGCTCTAGTTGTCAATGTAGTTACTGTGAAACCGCTTGATTGGTAGCATTTTCTTGTTTTTACATTTACCAAATAATTTTAAGTCAAAACAATACAAGTTTAATACAAATACATATTTTTTCATAGCGTTGAACATGTGGAATTTTGTGCCTAAAAACTACGATTTACGGCTAGCATTGATTTACTGTTAACATTTGAAGAAAACTGCTGCAGAATCGCACCGAATGCTTGTCGAAGCATACGGTGAGCATGCTCTTGATAAATCACAGTGCTTTGAGTCGTTTAAAAAATTGAGAATTGAAGAACGTGGAAGAACATCGAAAAAGTTTGAATTGCAAGAGTGTACTAAGTAATAAAGACTTAGTTAGACAAAAGTATTTTGAAAATTATTTTATAATTAATAAGGTATTAATTGATTAATTCAAAATTTGTAGTGGCTTACGAATTTTTGGCTGCGGCGCTGCATGGGCGACCGCGATCACGGTTAGTAGAGCGATCAGCGAAAGTGAAGTCATCTTTCGTGGAGGAGCAGTTTGCAACTGGCAATCCAGGATGAAAGCAAAAGACTTCCAACCTGTAACATTCAAGGTTAAGGATAAAATAAAAGGGAAATTAAGCTAGGCCACTATGTAAACAAGTTTTTTATAGGTGGAAATCC
The DNA here is from genome assembly GCA_024734495.1 of Forficula auricularia. Lineage (NCBI taxonomy): Eukaryota > Metazoa > Arthropoda > Insecta > Dermaptera > Forficulidae > Forficula > Forficula auricularia. Next base: position 20,189,153 of record JALMQS010000070.1, read on the forward strand.
TCCACTAAATAATTTCAGAACATTTACTTTCTATTTTACAAGATGCGAATTTAATTGTTAAAAGATAATACTTTATTTAAAATTATACCTTTTCAATGATGAATTATTATTATTTTTTGACGTGACAATGTCTTATAATTCGATGAAGCCGGCTGCACGCTCGAAAAAACATGACTCATGCGGCGTTACCTCGCTCTGAGGCGTTCCATTTAAGGCTTGAAGTACAAGCGAGAGCGCGGAACGAGCAACAAAGATTGAGGCGGGCTTTTTAAAAGCTACAGTTACAAAAATTTTAATGATGTTTCCAAATTTTAAATTTTAAATTTAAGATTTACGAACAATAATTTAATCACAGTTTATTCTTATAATAAATTATTCAAAATTATTACTTTTTTACAACAAATTACAATTAAATTTGCAAAAATAATTAAGTAACTAATTGAACAACAACTTTTATTCAGTTTACTTGCTGAAAGAAATAATGTCAATACAAAATTTATTATTATAAAATAATAAAATCAAAAATTAAATTTTAACAGTCGAGTAGAAATTTAAACAATAAATTTTATTCAAGTATTTTGTAAATTTAAAATGATTTTCTGAACGAAGAATTTTATGAAAAAAATCGGTTGTCTGTAAAGTCGGTTTACTGACGGTATTTTCTTATGACGTTGTCACGTTCAACTATCGTCAGTAAACCGACTTTACAGACAACCGATTTTTTTTTTATCAAGTCTCAAATTAATAGACATTTAGTCAGGAACCTTTTTCTTTCCAAAAGCTGTAAAGTTCAACAAACTGCAGAGTTGTTATGTGGCGAATAGTGGATATCCGCTGTTCAAAAAAGTCTGCTTTAAATGCAAGATTATCTCTTCAGCAGAATAACATGTACCTATATAGTCGATTCTTGCTTTATTTTCTGTGTCGCCGCTACATCAGAAATGTATCTGACATATTTCTAAGTTAAAAAATTGCTAACTAAATTTTAAGGAGGTAGTTTTAATATATGAACAGTTATATTATTTCCAACCAGGTGCGATTTAAAATAACAATAATACATATATAGTATATTATATATGTTACGGCTAATATGCAAATTTGGATAGTTTATAAACTATCTGGATAATTTATAAATTAACCAAAGCATTGACTATTTTGATAGAAAACGAAATTTCCACTAAAATAGCAGCTAGTTTGCAAACTAACCAAGAGTCTTGGCTAATTTACTTGAAATTATTGAGAAAACCAAAATAGCGGTTTAGTTTATAAACTATCCAATGCAGCCTGGCTAATATGAAAACCATAATTTCTAATAACACAAAATAGCCAAACCAAAAATTCAAACCTGGAGAAGTTGGCATGACAGTACGTGTACCAATTCCAGACGTTGATAGAAGCCGTTCTGATTACAGAAATATTCTGGCGATAATCATGAGTATTGAAGATAATTTTTATCGACTTGGTGCTGTTCATGGAGTGCTGAAACAATTATTTTCACGAAATCAATTTGATTTATGCAAGCAAAATTTTTTGTCTCTTGATGATGTCAAAAAAGACACAGAAATAAGTATTAGGAGTGCTGTGGGAGAACTTTCATTCTCAGGTGCAACACAAGGGTAAGTAAGGTGTCAATGTAAAAAATGCTGCATGAACAAAAAATGTAAATGCATTTCTATGGTATACACATGTAACAGCAAATATCATAACAGTAAATCATGTTTCAATAAATAATTACCCTCTTGTTATTTTTACTTTATCCAATGCGAAGCATGGGGAAAGTATTGTAATCGGTCTCGTTTACCATGTATTTTATATAACTATCGTTGGTGCGCCCTCCATACACCGCCATACACCCAAAAACATGTCTTACTATTAAAATATCTAAGTATATTGTACTTATTTGAAAATATTTTATTTTTTTAATAATAAAAAATTGAAATCAAAAGTTTGCATTTTATTCATCTCTAATTCATCAAATAAGAAATGCCATGAACATTAGCTAGTTAGTTTATAAACTAGCCAAAGGTTTGGCTATTTTGTGTTACTAGAAATTATGGTTTTCTTATTATCCAGGGTGCATTGGATAGATAGTTTATAAACTAACCCGCTATTTTGGTTTTCTCAATATTTTCAAGTAAATTAGCCAAGACTCTTGGTTAGTTTGCAAACTAGCTGCTATTTTAGTGGAAATTGCGTTTTCTATCAAAATAGCCAATGGTTCGGTTAGTTTATAAACTAACAAAATTTGCATATTAGCCGTAACATATACTTACATTATAGATATTATATTTTGAGACCCCTATATACTGACTGTAACGTAAAGTAATATTTTCGATCAAAGTACACTCAATTTTACACTAATGGAAACTTATAATCCAGCCCAGGCCTAAAGAAAAACAGTACCTTTGAATAGTGATGCTATAATGCTATATGACTTTTATATGTCCTCTAATTATCAGAAAAAGCTCTCTCTTCATTGACTCGCTAAATTTTACTTTTCAAATCAATCATTATGTCTAAAATGGCTTCTGGTTATCCACTCTGTCTTCATAAAACAGTCCCATCAAAGCAGATCCTAGAGGATTTTTTAATACGTGTTAATAAGTGTATTGTGTAAATTGTAGCGGTCAGCCGGTTTTTATGAGACTTGAACTGGGCCCGTCTACTCCGTAAGAAAAGACGCTACACCCCCGGACCACCTGTCCTAAATTTCTCAAAGATTACCTACATTTGTTTTTAAAATTTCTTGTTGTTTACTATCACTATAAATAATTATTGATATTTGTTATTTTTTAAAATATGATTTTATTTTTATTTTTTTCTTAAAATTTTTTTCTAAAATTACAAATATTTGAAATATTATATTTTTAAATTATAGGCACATCTAAATGGCAAAAGAAAAGAAGAAAGGTAAAAAAAAGAAGATAGGACGAGGTTGGAAAGATGAAGTTAACAATCCTTATGTGCAAGTGGATATAAAGAAACTCAAGGTTCTCTCTGAACGTAAATTTATATTTATCCCTAAATAATCATCTTTTGTAAATCATCGCTTAAGGAGCAATTAACATTTCTTTCATATAGGAAAGATCAGGACAATTCTACGGTAACTGTGGCGCCGCGATCTGACGATGGATTCTTATAGTACTCTCCAAAATAAGACGAAAGTGAAGAATACTATTTTTCGAAATTTAGTTTTCGAGATATCGAGTTTAAAAAATACTATTTTTTTTAAATTTATTTTATATTATTTTTCAATTGATTTTTTATAGTAACCACGGAAACCGTAGTATCACGGTTTCCGTGTGGCGCCGCTATCTATAATTTGTACATGCCCAAAAAAATTCGAATATGTAAAAGTCGTCGCCGGTTGGGTTAAGATAATATCTTATATTATATTGAGTTCGGCTCGTATATCTTCAAACGCCAACCTAATCGCCTAAAAACCAGACCGAAATGAAGATATACGAGCCCGGGGCGTGAACCGCGATTGGAATTAGGTGTACACCGTCTTTGGAATTATTTGGAATTACTTTGGAATTCATTAAATAATCTATTGTCTTCTACTTGAAAATGATAGTGGAGGTAGAACCGAGCCGAACTTAATATATTTTAACCAAACCTTTCAAAGTTTGTTCGGGATCTAAATGAACCGAGATGATAAATAGAACCGAATCTATGAAAAGTTCTAAAAGTGAAAATTGGCAACGCCCACTGGCGCTCACTTGAGACAATTTGATACATCACAGTCCAAGTCAATTTCAGTTCAAATTTGTAGTTTAAAATTTTATTTTTACTTTCCGACTTATTTTGTCTAGTTCTAAAAGAATCCGTTGTCAGATAGCGGCGCCACATGAAACCCGGTTTCCGTGGTTTCTATAAAAGAAACAATTGAAAAATAAAAAACAGTATTTTTTTAAACTCGATATCTCGAAAACTAATCGAAATCTCGAAAAATGGTATTCTTCATTTTCGTTTTATATTGGTGAGTACTATAAGAATCAATCGTCAGATCGCGGCGCCACAGTTACCATAAAATCTCCAAGATCAGGGAAAGGGAAGCATTAATCTCGATTTCCATGTTAATTTTGATAAATCTTAACTCAAAAAACAAACAGATCCAACCTTCGTAAGTACTTATAGCTTTATTGAAAAACACATTTTATGAGATACATAATTATAAAAACATTACATTTTTATAATCACCTCAGCTAGCTGAGTAATTTGTAGCAGACTATCGCCCTGAAAATGAAATTTGTCCTCCTCTAGTATTTATTTATTTATTTATTATCTGTTATCACTTATCAATTATGATCGGCATATTTAATTATTTACAATCTTTTATACCTTCCCCCAAGAACATTATTTTGAACTTGCACACTTTAACTCAATCACTACAAGACAAGCAAGTACACAGATTTTTTTTGAAGGCCCAACATTAAAAAACAAAAACAAAAACAAAACAGAATTTATAAAAATACCATAATATAAGTATCTATTAATATAAAAATAATAGGATAATATTAATCTGTATGCTCAGTCGTATTTTTTTACATGAATGGATAAAAATCATTTTCTTAAATGTTTTTTTTTCTTTTGTGTGTATGAATTCTGATGAATTGTTCTAGAAAAATTGATTATAGAGTCAACGTGACTTACTTATTTTCATTCTGTAACTTTTGGGTCCAGGAACGTTATAAATTCACATGAAGCTAAAATTTTTTTTATTTTTGACAAGGCTTGGTTCGATCACATATGTGTACCGCATTTTGTGTATAACTCCTAATTAACTGAAGATGGCCAAATAAAATTCAGGCCGAAACGTCTTATTAAAGGTGTTTTATTGAACCCAGTGATTCCATCTTCCTCCTTCATCTAGTACAGTTTCATCACAGCCACGAACTCTAACAATAGTCAACGTGTTTATATTTCTAAAACAAAGAAAAAATAGATTCTGATTTTTTTAACTTCAGAACATTTGGTTCAAAAATACAAAAAAACATATATTTTTTTTTTGGACAATTTTTAAAAAGGAAAATGGCATCAACATACGAACCGGTGTTTTAGGAAATAAATTTTTAATAGTAGGTACATATATGTATTGTACATATTTAAATTTTTTTCCAGGACCTAGCTGCCTGAAACAGTTTAGTCTTTTCAATTTTTGGTCCATTTTTATATTAAAAGTGGATTTATATTTAGTGTCAATTATAGGATCTATAGAAGTAAGGCGGTTGAACTTCAATCCTAAACCCTGGGTACGTTATCCCTACAAGACAAGAAAATTCTTGTTCTCTCTTGCATTGAGATACCATGGTTGGGTGCCTTCACGTTGAATTACGAACTTCCTTATTACTGTACTAGAGATGGTAATTTAGAAACCTTGTCGCTAGCTCTGGCTGATCAAACAATTTTTAAGCGACAAAATTGATGAACCTTCTCTATTGTTAAGGACATCATGCGATTTAGTAGATTCTTGAATTTTTACCATTACTTAACCCTAAACAAGCAGTAACAACAAATAAATAAATAAATTCACTGAAGATTCTAGAACATTTATTTATTTTCTTTGAAGATGATTTTTCTTCACTTAACGGCATTTATAAATAACCAAAAAAAAAATCGTGAATTCAATACTCGATCGCCCGGTAAGCTCAATTCACTGATCTTATCGTGTAATGATTTCAGCAAAGAGCTATAACAAATGAAATTGTAAAAGCTAGGCGAAAACAAAATCTATATTCTTGAAAATTTATTTATTTTTATAAAAAGTTTTCATTTTTTTAGAATAACTTTTTTTTTTTCATGAAACAAGGGACCAATAATAATTTGTTCGATCAGCAGACTTCGTCGGCCGGGCGGGCCTCTCTCATTGAATCATTTTTTTTTTTACTTATTCGCGTTTTGTTTTCATGCTTGGAACGTGAATTAAGATGTGTCGGTTGAAAAGATAATTTCAACCCAAGAGTTGCAAGCAAAATTGCGCTGCAGGAAAATAACCTTGAGTTATCATTTGATGCTGTTGAATAAGGAATGGGTAAATTGATTTGAAGGGAAAAGAAGTAGGTTACTGGGAGGTTAAATGCTAGATTATTATGCCTGGTTCATGGTGGATGTATCTCGAAAGTGCGTTTGGTAGATCGATAACTTTTCTATTGGTTTGGTAGTTTTGAAAGTTGAGTTAAAATAATTTTCAGGCATCAACTTAAGATAAGCCAACAAGAATAATAAGACGTAGAAATTTCATTTTGGAGCCAAAATAATATTTATTTTTCCAAAAATAATAGTAGGCTTTGTTTGGGCTTTCTAGATTCACAACTCCGGGATGAAAAATATCGAAATAATCGAACAAACTGAAATTTGGCATACACATTTGTATTAATAAACTGCATTTCTGTACCTTTTTTTCTTTTCTGTTTGTAATCTTTATGTAAATACATGATTATGAAATTCGAAGAGGAATAATGGAGTTTGTAAGCTCAGGTTCGCTAATAATTAATTAACTAATTCTAATTACCTGACAAAAAATTTCCAAATCACTGAAATTTGATGAAAGGTTTCAGAGTCGTGAATTGTTTTCACTTTTCCTCCAATTTTGCTTATTAATAAATTGATAAAACAGAGTCATCATCATGATTGAATACATAGTCCTAAGACTGGTGTCAAACAGCCAGTCGTCTCGACTCGGCTCTGTCCCTCTCTTTGACCTCTCTAAAAGTCTCGCATCCCATATCCCTAATTATTTGGTCGAAATATTCTAATCTGAGCCTTCCCCTTTTCTTTCCCACCTCCCCATCCAAGATATCCCTAAGCAATCCCCCGTGTCTCAGTGTGTGCCCCATCATCTGACCTCAGACTCTTCCACAAAGTTCTTCTTTCTACAATTGTTTCAAGAAATTCTTCATTTGTAATTTTATCAGAGTTCTAAATAGAGTGGAACTTAAAATTATTTTTTATGTTTTAATACAAGATACAATACACTTTAATAAGACAGTCCTTTTTTTATTTTTCATTCGGGCTTAATTTTTATTTTAGTCACGTTTTTAGATGAAAGTCGTGATTAAGATTACAGTTATTAACATTATGTGGTTTGGATTGAAGGCATACAAGCTTATAAACAGTTTTTAAATATAACTTATTCTGTTATTTTATTTATATTTATAAATTAAAAAAAAAATTAATTTTGATTTTTTTAGAGACTGGATCCCGAGGAAAGAGAAGAATATTTTAAAAGTTTATGGGATGGTTACAGAAAAGATCGGGAGCGAGAAAGGTAATCGTTGTTGGAAACACATCATAAATATTAACCATTAAATAAATTTAATCTAAATGAGATGAACGTGTTTGCAAATAGAATTCTGGGGAAAAGAACATTTAGAGGAGAATTTAGATTTTATTTCTTTATAAAATATGCCATCTATAATGAAATTTTATAGGCATCGAGAAGCAGACCAGGCTCCGGGGAAAAACACCCCCCCCCCCCCCAATTATAGATGTGATATGAAAATTTTTCTCGTAAAACTAAGATATTTTAATTATTAGGTATTTATCGTAATGTGAGAAAGAAAATACCACATATAGTCAGTCCCCATTTGGCTTTTAGATTTCATGAACAAAGGGTAGTTGAAGAAAATTCGTAGTAAGCTGTAACAATATAATTATGTCATTTTATATATTAAAAGTAACAATAATGGTCCGAAGAATAAAAATAAATATAAAATTCATACCATTTGTCCATTTGAGAAAAAATATTCTTGGTTCCGCGCGGGTCTCTTGAAATTACGAGGCCCGGGAATTCCCCCCCTGTCTTCCATCGGACCTGGAAGAATGTTTCAAATTCATTTCTCCGCTCTTTGTAGACTATAGAGGACCACTTAAACAGATTTTTCTTTTCAAAATTCGTTTTCTATCTTTTAAAGATCTCGTTTACTTTTACCTTGAGTTGACAAAGTAAAAGTAAATATAAACTTGGAATTGGAAGATCTCAAAGTATGAAGACTTCAAATGAATAATACAATACAATATGTCGATATTATTCCTAAGGGAAAGAAAAAGAATGGCTGTGAAAACATTTGCATGCTGATCTAAAGAACCAATCTAGCCTCTAGAGCCTGAACCATTTAATTTGTGTATCGAGTATTCTCATTTATATAATCGTTTTTCATAGGTTACTTTTACCTTATATACACCTTCTATTGAAAGTTTTCGATTTAATTTTCCCAATTTTCTCAAAGGGTACGTTTGGTCGAGTTGGAAAAAACTCAACTGATTAATGAATTAAAGGATCTACAGAGCTACTTTATCCGGATGTGTGAGGAGCAAAAACGCAGGGAAGGACAGTTGCAGAGGTCCAATTTCTTTTTTCATCAACTTAATCAAAAATATTTATTTACCAAATTAGAAGAACGAAATAATTTAGAGGTAGTTTTTGATTGTTTTATAATATTTCCAACCAATTAATTATCACTTCTTTTTATTTAGACCTAAATTAATATTATGTCTCCATTTAAGTGATTCTTAAAGGGATTGCCCAGGCGCACCAGTGTACCCGGTGACATTCCTAGGTGCGCCCTAGGATATCCCAAATATGTGTGGGGCTAATATTAAAATGATTTTTTTAGTTATATATTTATTACGGTTGCAGTTTATGTATAGTGTGCCTATTATTTCAAAGTTCAAAAAGTTTAAGAACCACTGCTCTAATTTATTAATTTCAAATCAGTTGAAGTCTTAGTTTTCGTTCTCTATTATAAAATCGAATCAGCTATTCTCCAGAACAGTTTTGGAATTCGTCAATCGAAAGTGTCTCTAGACAAAATTTCTGTGCATATCATTGATTAATATCGTCGCTGTTATATCAAAATGTCATATGAAAAAATCAACACTTTTCAGTAGTTAAGAAAAACTTCTGTTTTCATCAAAGCGCACAGCATGCGCAGGCCAAGTTCGAGCATTAGCTTGGCCGTACACGCTGTACGCTATTTACACGAACCATTTCGACCCTCCTGTAGATCGGAATCCATTTGAGATACAGAGCTGAAATTATACACATGTAATTATGTAATCCATCTTGAAGGGAGTACCAAATTTCAATAATAAAGCTTAAATAGATTCTGAGATATGGACCTGAGAAAATATCTAAGGGGTCAAAAATAAAAATTTTAGCTCATAGCTTGCAAAAAGAAGAGAAATGTGAACCAAAACATTCTGTGAAAAAACAGGCCAAGTTCGAAAAATTAGTGAAATCTAGTGTGTAGCCAAGTTAAATTCTCCAAGAATAATTAAGTTGAGAAAATAGTAGATCGCTTAACTTAATTATTCTTGTCGAATTTAACTTGGCTACACACTAGATTTCACTAATTTTTCGAACTTGGCCTGTTTTTTTACAGAATGTTTTGGTTCAGATTTATATTAACCCTAAATATTTTGTTTTGTTTTTAATCTGTAAGTTGAGTTCTATCACCTGATAACATACAACAATTTGAGATCAGATGTGGCTAACAAATACAAATGTTTTTCTTCAATAAATTTTTTTTAGTAATTTTGACATAAGACATTTTGATATAACAGTGAAGATATGTCAATTATTTTATTATTTGCAGTTTGAAAAATATAAAGACAGTCCACAAGAGCCTCGAATCTCATCGACTTCAAGCTATGTCCAATATTTATATGAGTGGGAAAAGAGTCCAGACGTCAATGATTTAGATGATGTTCTACGAAGGGTTCCTTATGTTTGTGAGGTACGTACATATATTAATCTATCAACCAAAATAAATAAATTTATTTTAGTTAAATTCTTTAACATCAAAAGCAGTAAGAATATAACCTTTAATTTTTCTTATCAAAGACCAGTAGTGAGAAAAGCTATTTTGAAATTGTGTAAATTAATTAATATTTACTGATTCTAAATGTTTGTCTTAAATTTAAAAATATGTATAAAAATCCTATTTTATTTATTGATATTCAGTATTATCACAAAGGAATGTAATTCACTCTGCATTCCTCTTTCTCGACTTTTAAAATCTTCACTTCTCCAAGATCTGGAAGAAATTTTCCACTCGACTTTTTCGCTTGATTTTTCATTTATCTTCTCTTTGGTAATGTAAGAGTCTTATATCAAAGAAAATCCTCGATACGGCTAGAAATTAATAAACTTATTAAGTGGGAGATAAATTTAACCGAATTTATCGCGCGGAGGATTTACCACTGCTCGAAGCCCCTAAAACCTTGGTAAATTGGATATTGAATTGTATCTAAGTTTCTGAGATTGGCTCGTGATCCCGGCTTCTTTTCCTTCTGCTCTGTTCTTTTCACGATTGAGGGGCCAGTCCATACAGGCCTTTAGGGGATCCACCTTCTGGTGTATCTCCTTCTCTCATCAATATCATTAAAAAAAAAAACTCCAAAATCTGATTTAATTTAAAGTCAAATGATTTGAAAAATATTTAAAATATTGAATTGGAGATCCAATTAGTATAATTATTTTTGAAATGTTAGTATTGTATTTAAAAAAACTTCGCGGCTGTTTTTTCTTCAAATTTTAAGACCGTAATCAATAATTCGTTATATTTTGCAGAAATTTTTCTTTTTTTTCTTTATTTTATTTTGTACCAAAGAAATTCTTTTACATATGAAGCATACATACACAAAAAAAGATACAAGAACACATCACACATACCTACAAATCAGACTCAACCAAATAACAGCCCAAAAATCCCAAAATTAAAATCTCCCAGTTTCCATTATTTTGTTTTGTTTTGTTTTAGTTTATTTTATTTAATTTACCCAGCATCAGTCTCTTAATACTACCAAGAGAACAATTGTCAATGTCAATGCCACTGCACACCACATTAAATACATTCATTATTCGGTTTAGGGGGGAAGCCATCATATAGTTTGATCCGGGGCAATCAATGTAAAACATGTTATGCGAACTTAAACTGCTACATTGAACATTTATTTGTAGTTGGGAAACTACTATCTATCTTGTTATTAAATAATTTGTAAACAAAGGAAACATCAAAATAATCACGTCTGCTGTCAAGGTCAGGAAGGTTGTACTGAGATTGCAAAGAGACATATGAAGAGGAATCATTTAGGATGAATAGCCTAAAGGATAATTTACCGAGAAATTTATTTTGGATAGAATGGAGTTTTTTTCATAGAGTAAAACGGACTCCATACTTCCATTATCATCAAAACTATTGTTTGATATCATATAAATTGACAAAAATAGTATACGTAGGATACGAAATACTCATCCTACAAACAGCGAGGCATTAAACTTATTTGTCGACAAAATTTAAACAAATAATTTTTAGGGTATATACATAATTTTAGCCTCGGATACTATAATAGTCCATTTATCCTGTGTAGTATGATACTTATATAAACGGTTATTAGTATTAATGGAGGAACCGGATTTTAGCCTGTCAATGTGTTATTCTGCCGCAAGCGAGGTGTCTGAACTTGAGCCTCTTGCTTCAACATCGTCATAAAGACAAAATGCCGAGGCATGCCTCCCTCAGACAAATATTTTAAGCTGAATAAATTTCGATACCGTGGAGGATCCGACTCGACTAAAAAAAGTCTGTTGCTTAACTTAATGAGATTCCAAACGAGTATTGTTTTTTTTTACTATCCTATAACACTGGCTTTTCTCTTTTTTCACTCCTAACTGTTGACATTTCTTTTTTTTTTTTAGCTTCTTTCAAATCTTAAAGATGCTATCATGGAACCGCTCAATGAATCCAACGATCGAATCAAATATTGGATAATGGTAAAACAATAATCAATTAAATTTAAATAAAAATTCATCTAGTTTGAATAAATCGTATTAAAGTTAAGGAAAATGCTTCGAAATACTCTTCAACATCGGCTAGAAGAAGCAACATTTTATACTCTGAGAGCTCGTGCTCTCAAATTGAAACAGGTTCGCTCTCTAATTGAAAAAAATCAATATATTACACCGGATATCAAAATGTGTCTTTGGGGTCTCGCTGAACTTCCGGAACCTGTAGTCAGACCTCCTGAAGATTTTTTGTAAAGTATCGATTTTAATATACCTACTTAAATATAAATTGAAGGAAAATGTGAAAACTTTTTTCAAGACTCAGTACGCTATGTACAAATTTCAGAGTTGGTGATGTAGGGGAGGATTGAGGAGTTGTATAAATTTAAATATAAACTATTCGGAGGTTTATGCTAGGGGTTAGCAAAAAAATATATATAATAGATCATGCAAATAAGCATAATTAGCTAATAATCTAATACACTAGTTATAGAAAAAAAATATAACCTCACATCCTAATAACCCTCTCCCCGCATCCTTCGTCCTTCCAAAATCCCCACTAAGGTCCTCTTTCAAACATCCTAAAAAACTGGGTTTTTTCCTGAACATTTTCCCAGATAAAAATAACCATAAACCCCAGATACCCTAACTAATAATCAATAGACTAAAATTTCCCAAATGCTTAATGTATAAATAAATTTACGATTAGCCATATCGGCGAATGCCCTTTGCAGGGTAATGTACGATTTTTTCATTTCACTCTGTAAATAAAAATCCCACATGTCTTGGGATGAAACTGTATATATATATATATTGTATCAAATCTGCTCAATAAAAAAGACATTAGGGGGGAGTGAGATGGGGTTGGAGGGATGGGGGTCCAGGGGGCGAACCCCCTGGCTAGCAAGAGGGCCGCCGAAGACGGGCCTTGCAGCTAGTAATAAAATAAAAAAATTAATAGTTAATGAGATGGGTTACAAGGACTGAAGTTGTTTACAAGAATCTATGTCGCTTTGAATGTATATAAATAAATAATAAACGTGCGAGAAAAGTGTATATACGATAGATAGTCAGTCAGAAATCACTCGGTTTACCCCCACCATTTTCATTCATTCATTTTATTTTCCTCTTTTAACCCTCCGATTCTCCCACATATATATATTGGAATATATTGAAAATTCTACTTAATTAATATTCGTTTAATGAGCTTATTAATTTTGGAAAATTTAACTTTAAATTTGGGTCATTCTCGTATGTTTTAAACTAAAAGCAATCTCTTGGATAAATCATCATATCTCGAGTGTTGACCACTTGAATATTTCTTAATATAATAATTAACAAAGTTATCAAAGAGCAACTCTATCTATAATTATTATCAATTTTAAGAAATTTCCTTGTTTTATTTAATGTAGAAATAGGTTAAATTTTTTATTTATATATATTTCAGAAATTCAGAGCTTCATTTTCCTGATATCGGGCTGGATATAATTTTGCCCCTTGCTCTCCGGGGAATTCCCCTGAATTTACGATCATTATGGACCAAATTTGATCATTATTCATCTAACTCTCATTCTTTTTATATCGAACCACCTCCAGAAATGGGTAAGATAACAGGGCCCTTCAAAAAGAAAAAAAACATTTCTTGTTGTATTGGTTCTATTTTAGATCGCTGATTCTGAAAATTGCATTGTATAAACCGAGGGATGGATAAACTATCGCTACAGCTCTAGTTTTAGACATATCTTTGGTCAACTCTTTGAAAAAGGAGATTCATGTTTATTTTGGGGGTGTAGTAATACTTAGGGAGGCGACTGTGGGTCAGTGGTTAGAGTGTCGGGCCGCTGGCCTCAAGTATGCTGGTTCGTGACTGAGTCTCGGCAGATATTTGCAGGCCTCTTGGAAAGCAATGGCAAACTACCAAGAGTATAATTGCCTAGTCAACCCCTCCAAACTAGCCGTTCGGAACCAGCGTTAAAAAGTAGGTCCCGTATATCTGTGTAAACTGTAAAACATCTAAACACACTAAGTACAGGTATATGTGGAGAGGTGCCGAAAAGTCAGGGAGACATGATATGTCACTTAAAGAAGAACTAATACTTAAAATCATAATATTTAGTTTTATTAATTGAAAAAAGCTTAATCTATCATTATTTGGCTCAATGAGAATTCATTTTATAGTAAGAAAACTAAAACTACATTTTTAGAATGAACAAAAAAAAAACAACAAATCAAATGAAAATATACTTTTAGTTTCTTTATTATAAATCGAAATCTCATTGATCTAAAAACATTAGAAATGATAGGTAAAACTTTTTAAATTATTAAAACTAAATATTTTCATTTCAAATATTTCTATTCTGAATCAAAAATAAGCAAAAATCGTCTGTTTCGTAGATTTAACCAATTGTATGTAAAAAAACTAAAGCTAATAAAGGAAAACTAGTGCATTTTTTTAATCAGCATTTCAAATGAGTAGTTAATTTTGAAATTGTCCTAAATTAAATTTCTGATTTTTCGAGATATTTCTATTTATGTTATATGTACCATCTTTTTATTTTAACGTATTTCTGAGAATATTGTACTCGATTAACTGTGATATTAAAAATATGAAAAAAAGACATCCATGTCTAACTAAAACTAGCATTAACAATTTTTTTTTTTCAAAATTCGACTGACCAGCACTTTCAAAATAAACGACGCAAATATACCGACACAAGTTTAACGTTTTAGTCGAGAAAATGTGTGTTGGCCAGTGTAATTTATAGTAGAAAAATATCGCTATTCTTGAAATTTAGAATACACAAATAAAATAATAACTTAGTAAATTACTATTATTTATTATTCTTTATTCACTATAAAGTTTCACTAGCCACTGGTTGAGTATTTTCAGTAGTAAATGTCGTTTTACCGACCAAGTGGAGATTAAAACTGTATAGTGGTCACAGTGAGTTAATTAGCTAAGTCTTAAGGCGGTTCGGGACTGTTTATCATTTTTATAAGAAAATTCTCAAATTTTTACCATCGAATCATTGATGTATTAAATATTTCTTCCCGAAATTTGAAGTTGATCGTCTGTCCCATTACCGAGAAATAAATTATTGAAAATTGTCCTTTTAACATGGAAGTAAATGGACCGAGCTTTTAAAAGTGCTATAACTTCTATACAAATTATACCATTTTCAACAAATTTATACAGATCAATAATTCAACTTTTATGAATCGAATGATACATTTTTCAATAGATTTGACAGTCTAGTTAATTAGTTATTCATAAATGTAAAAAATAAAAAGTTATTTGCAGCCAACAGAATATAACAAAAGCATTAGTGTGGGATTACAAATCTATTTCTTGTAATTTTTTAAAATGAGAAAATTTTTATCTCAATATTCTTTTTATTAATATTATCAAGACAAAGATTTGTATTCGAAATTAACCTCATTATTAACAATTTTTTTTATTAAAAATTTATTAGGCAGAAGTTGTCACTCTTCAGAAATACAAAAGATTTTTCGTAGATCAACTAGATAGATCTGCTGTCCCGAACCTCCTTAAGTCAGCCAGCATAGACAAAATAAAATAATTTTTATTTATTTATTTATGTGGTATATATGTAGCTTATATTTGTTTCTAGATTTTTTTGAATTTATTGATTTCGATTTTCATAAGAACCTCAATTACATTGAATGGTATCGGAATAAAATCACCGACAGTTCTCAGGAGCGAAAAGAAACATTGGCGGCTCAGAAAAAAAAGAAAAAACGAATCAGAACAGTTGCATCAAGCTCCGAAGCTTCTCTTAAAAAAACGATTCGACCAAGAGAATATCCTCCTTTACAGCCTGAAGAGTACCTAGAAGTTCTAGAACGACAATCTAAAATTCATTATGACACTCCTCACGAAGTTTATTTCAAAGAATCAGGTGAATTTCAATAGATGTATTAGATTGGTTTTAAATTAAATCTCATATATTGAAGGAGACAATAAAAGAGTGTGTCTTCTGCTGGAATTATATATTTTATTTATTTATAACGAGACTATAGTTTCGAGGGCTTTACTCTCTTCATCAGTCTATTACAATTGATTCACAGGAATTAATTTATGAATGGAAGGTTAAAATTTTCACGTGACTGAGTTAAGAATTGCCTGTGAATTAATTGTAATAGACTGATGAAGAGAGCAAAGCCCTAGAAACTATGGTCTCGCAGAAGACACACTCTTTTATTATCTCCTTCAATATATAAAAATTCTGCTCCCCTCGCCACAAAAGCTTTCAATTTAAATCTTTTATAATTAGTCTCATCGATAAAATTGACCAAATATAAGTCCTGCTTAATGGAAATATATTATTTTTGGGTCTTAAGTTTTTATCGTTGTTTGTTAATCTTGTATGGAAATAGTTCTGTCGAGAGATCGTAAATTTCCCCCCGAGATAGGAACAATCCCATAATTTTCTTTCTTTCTTGAAAACATTAATCCATCTGATTTCATTTACAAGTTGTACCATAATTATTCATCTATTTCAATGGATTAGTTAAATTAAAAAACAAAAACAAAACATGTTTAGGATCCTATATGAATAGGTGCTATTCAAAAGGACAATACATATATTTTATCCCCGGAGATTTTAGCTTTCCATTAGGAGAACTTATTTTGCTGTAATTTTTGTCGTATAAGACTTCATGATCTTCCTAGGGCGAACTGAGCATGCGTACTTGATATTTCTGCTGAGATATTTCCAAATGCGCATGCTTAGTACGCCCTATTGCGGTGCAAGTCAAATACGTTCTTTGAGAGATCTCTCTCTTTTAATAATCGAAAGATTTTTAATTAGAAAATCTTTTTAAAAAAATCTAAATAATAAGCTTGATATTTTAGGCACTTTTCTGTTTAGAAACAAAAGATCCATATTTTTTCTGGTCCTCCTCAAAATTAAATAAAAAAATTTGCATATAGTTTATCAATTTATAATTTTTTTTTTTAGATTTTTTCTCTAATTTTATTTAAGAAATAAGTTAAAAATCTAAAGAAAATCTCGTATTTGTGTTACCTCCACTTAATAATGTGCAATGTGTTTTCCAGAATCGAAAAAAAAAAAATTGAACAGTTAGATCAAGTTGAAGTTGGGTCGTTAAACCTAATTCAGCTATTGATTATTTCACAAAACTAAAAATATTTATATATATTAGAAATATTTTCTTTTAGAGACGGACTGGTGAAATTCTACAGTATTTTAATAGAAATGCAGTCCATGCATAATGAAAAGTACAAATTCCGAATAAAATAATTTATAGGAAGGGCATTTTCATTCTTTAAAAAAACAACGTTTTCATCCTTAGTCAGTGTTTAAAAGACACCACAAAGGAAGCTTATAACCACCCTTCTTGTCCCCTTTAACACGATTTGTGTTTACCTAATGTTAGAATTTGCCCTTAACATTAACCGAGATATATATAAGATTAGAATTATGTTCAAGACTTAAGATTCACTTAAATAGAATTTTTACTTTATTTTTGAATTGATATAGATAAATATTTTGCTAATCTACTTTCTACGTACACTCTTACACTTGAAGACGATGAAGTGAATTTAAGGGAATATGTTATTCTTGGAGGAACTGCTGAAGTATCTATATTCAAACACATTCCACAACCACTCATTTTATTTAATAAATGGATTCTTTCTACAGGTGAGAATCTTCGTTCATTTTTTATTATTAAGTTTTTTCAAATTTATTAAAGCTTGTGTCTAACTGCTTCATGAAAATATACAAAAAAATACTTTCGTTTCCCAAAAATTTTAAATACTCACAAAATTTTAGTTAAGTTAAGAAAAATTTAATCATAATTATGTTATTTCTTGAAAATGAAATTAAAATTAATAATTGATAACTAATTTTTTGTTGACCAAAAATTACAGTAGGTAGTACCTACCTGACTGAAGTTACATGTAAATACTTGTATTTATAGGTGTTAACGAGGGGTGAACTGCGATTGGAATTAGGTGTATAAGTCTTTAGAATATTGTGGAATTATTTTAGAATTCATTAGATAATGGCCCTTCATCTATTGTCTTCTACTAGGAAATGAAAGTGGAAGTAGGTGTACACGATATTAGGTCATAATTCACCCCTCAGGTGTTAAGTTAAAACAATGAAAAACTAAACTTTTAATGTTTAAGTTTAATTATAATAATGATGATATAGAAATCAGTCTAACTAACTAGGTATTTATTAAAAATAAAACCTTAATAAGTAATATTGGATTAGGAAGTCTTTTTTGATTTGGCTGGCCGTTCTCTTTTCTTGATTGATATATTCCTTGTTTCAGAAGGTGGTCAACATAGGTATTTCAGGCGAAATGCTAAGCTAATTAAATGTTTACCATACAAACGTAATCACTGTGGAAATGTGTGTGCCATTCAGCCTAACAATCTGGTCAGAAGCTTTTAGGGCGGGCTAGGGCTTATAATAATTATGCTAGCTAAATAACAATTAACTGAATAATCTTTTTGGGGCTAAGAGTCTTCAATAATTCCAAAAGTAAATATTTTTTTGGTAGTATTGTAGCATAAATTTAGATTTATACATGTGGTGATTTAAAATTTAACTTTTGTATTAAAATACAGGTAGGAATTTCTAAAACAAAAATTACCCTTATTAATTCACTAGCACAAATTTCTGTTTTTTGATCTATCATAATTATAATCCTACAAGTATTTCTGATACTCATATTTTTTTTCTGAGTACCTACTCTACACACTGTTAGGTAGCAGAGTTGTTGATTTATTTAGAATTTAATTTGATTCCATTAATAATGTATTATTATTTTATAAATAACCATCAGATCAAGTAGGAGGATAAGGATTGATTAATTATTATCTTTTAAGTAGGCTATATTTTACATGTTGTTTTGTATGATAGTAACGAAGTAATAATCTATCTTATCTCTAGCAATGAATTATTTGAGAATATTTTATTTTTAAATTTAATTAGGATAAAACAACTTATTTCAATGTATAAATATATATCTTAATTCCTCTGATTTGTCAAATCTAATATATCTTAAATTTGTCAGTGCTGGCGTAAAGACGCGTCTAGAAAACAAGCAATTAAAAAATTAAATAAACTGAATCTGATCATTGCTAGACTTTATCCAAAGTGGTTTGAAATATTAATATGTTTATTCCTTTATTATTAATCAGATATCACTGGCTATTTGAAGTCCACGATTACTTAAAATCAAAAATAATAACCGATTCTTTTCTAATACTAGAGGAATAACATTAGTATTTATTATTATAGCATTTTCTGCATGATTATTGTCATATATATATATATATATATATTTGTTATTTAATATAGAGAACAAATCATATAAATATAAAGGTACAAGCTGGATTGTGATAAAATCATTAAAAATTAAAATTGATTTTATTTTAGAAATGACAAAAAGAATAATTTTTCAGTTAAAATGCCTTACGGGTTTGACTATATTGATTTTCATGAAGATTATACAAAACCTGAGCCTCCAGCTCTTTTAAATGAGAAAGGGAAAAAAAGGCCAAAAGAAGAAATCGAACAAGAATTAGAAATTCAAGCGGAAGATCTTGAACGGCTCGCTTTACTTGTTTTAGAGTAAGCTAATGTCCATTAATTCAAAAACAAATAAAATACCTACTTAGAGAAAAAATTGTAATTTATTTCCAGAATGCCGAATGAAGTGATATGGTTTAAGCCGCCATTAGCTGTTCTTTGGAACTCAAGTAAAAAATATTGGACCTCTAGCAATTTTCATAATGTAGAATACGTCGAAGATCAAAAAGTAATTAAAAATCTTCCTTGATTCATCGCTGACCCATCATAGAAGCATTTTTCCTCTTTACCTTTTTACTTTACCATACAGGGTATGGCCAAGTATTGTAATCGTGCATGGAAAAAGTGGGTTTTTTTATTCGTTTTTTCGAAATATCTCAAAAAAGGCTGAAACTATTTTGATTAAAAAAATTGGGTAAAACCAATGCATTTCGGTCTACAAAAAGTCCCTTATAAGTGAACATCGAAAAAATTATATTTTTTCGAGATAATAACTGTTTTCTGAAAATGTCTGTTAGTACGTTACCAAATTTTTGTGGACTCACTAGCTCAAAAACTAGTGTGAATATCAAAAGCAAATTTCACATGTAGTTTTGGTGCTTTGAGATTAAGAGCTGATTAGATTTTGGTTGAAATGGGATCCAAAATTAAGGGGGGGAGGGTTTTAAAAATTAAAATTATAATTTCTTCAAACTAAAAAAAAAACAAGAAAAATGAAAATACTTTAAAATGAATTTATAAAAAAAAAAGATTATTATTTTTTTCTCGAGCAAAAATTGGGAGGGGGGAGGGGGTGGCAAAAAATGAAAATCTGGGCCCTTGGACCAAACTCAACCAAATATTGTATACATAATCAATGGGCCCCTAGATGGGCAGTTAGTTTTTGCATTAACAGAGCTTCATAATTATTCATTTTTAATTTTTTTAATTTTTTGTTTAAATATTTAACAAAATGATAGCTTAATTCCTCCGTCCCTTTAAATGTTCAAACTCAATGTATAAAAAAGGCAATGAAATCTTTAATTTATGCGAATGATCTAGAGAAAAAGCCATAAAGGTTTTTGTGTATTAACAATTCTGGGAATTTATCCAAAACAAAATCAAATAAATAGAGCATTTTTGTTTTAGCTATATCTCCTAAAGAGGTTAAACTAATGAGCTCAAATTTGGCAAACATGTTTGTATTAATCAACTACACTATTGGGCCAAATTTCAACTATCTAGCTCCAACACTTAAAGCATCTAGAGAGCGAATTGATTCTTAAAAAATGACGGCCATGTGTGAGTCAGGCTCGCATATCTAGAGTCCTCTAATTTTTTTTTCGAAAATACTCAAGATTTCAAATTACTCCTTTATATGGTCTTTGATAAGCAGAGAATGAAGTAATTTGTGAATTTTTTTCATAAAAGCCACTTGTGAACCCTGAATGGTACAAAACCACCTAAAAATATATTAAATATTAGAGAGGGGCCAGGCTTATGGTAAAGTCATGTGGATGGGCATATTAGTTTTTTTATAAATACACTCATGGCATGTACTCCAATAAAATAAGCTCAATAATCCCCCCCCCCCTCTTTGACGTAGTATACAATTTGCTAATTTCAACATTTACTGTAAAATTGGAGAATCGCCTAATTAACTCATTCTTGGTAGTTTCACTCTGCCTTCCTCATTTCTGGATCTTCACTTTTTTAATACCCTCGTACATGATATGATCTCCACCTAGAACACTCTCTTTTCAGAAATATAAAGATCTAACAAGACTTAGTTATAGATGCTTTACCTTCTGGGGAGGGGGGGGGGGGGGGGTGTTTTCTTGATCTTTAAAAAACAAAAGAGAAACAACTCATTAATTAGTGTTCTGTAAGTACATTTATGAATCCATTTTTATATTACTTTAATTCAATATCATATATGAGTATCATGTCCTTGACATAGTATTTTTCTGAATCTGGATTTCCTTAATTTTCTTCCTTTATATGAATAAATTATCTAACCTTGATAAAAAAAACTTAAATATAATGCTTGAGTTGGCTGTCTGTCCTCTATTATATAATTGGTTTATTTTTTGATGATTGTATGAATCACTTATATTTACTCTGTATTATTCTAAAACTGTCTTTTAGTTGTATTTTAAAAATTATTTGAATTTTAGGAAATGCAATTGCGAGTAAGTCGATTCCAACTATATGCAGGCGAATTTGGAGCAATTGGCTTAGCTACTAATAAATATCATAATTTGCCATTCAAGAGTTGGGAATTAAAATGTATTCTCGAAAATGAAAATCAAGTTCAACTTACCATTGAGGCTGCATTCGTTACTGTCACTTTCCATTTTATCGAAGTATTCGGAATATTAATAATGATCTGTTTATTTAATATTTATATTTTAAATGAATTCACATATAAATATAATTTCTATATTTAATCATTCAATCGCTAACATGATATTTAGCTAGCAATTGGTATCTGTTGAATAAACAGAAACAAATACTTTGACTTTATATAATTAATACTAATAACAAAGTTCCCATTAAATATTTCCAAATTTTACTCGGGAAATCTGTCTTATATTCTAAGTGGGGCTTCAAACTGGCCACTGTGCCATCTGGTAAAGAACGGGATCTGCTTGTTTTTTCAAATTTAGAGAATATCCTCAAAGACTGTGGAGATTAAATCTTCAAAATAAGAGATCTTATCGAGGATTACTGCTTAACTGATGACGAACATATGTTTATAAATGCACTTCAAATTGTCAATTTTTGAAAGGAAACTGGGTTGAATTAGGTTCTTTAGCAACATGTTGAACTTCAGAGTCTATGGCACAAGGACGTGGGCTGAATGGACAAATGGGACGCAGTAAATTAATCCTTCAAAATTTTATTTATCTATCTTTACAACTATACCTACACTATTTTCATAAGATTCTTATAAATAGAGACAGGATTTTTATGCAGTAAAAACTGCCAAAATATGCCATAAAATAAGCAGTTAAAAAGGCTAAAATATGCAAGTAATATGTAGAATACGTTGAAATATGCAAATATATTCAGTAAAAATTGACAAAATTAATTTTTTTATGCACTAAAAAATTAAAATTGAAGATAAAAATATTATACATTTGAAGGAGTGCTATGAAAGAAATAAAATGATAAAGTAAGCTATAGACACCACATGTGCTTTTACTGAGTAACAAATTTCACAAAATTCTCATTATATTCAATATATTAAAAAATCTTTAAGGTCAAAGAAATAAATAGGTTCTCTTGAATAAAATCTACATCTATATATATAAAATTAAGGTTTTGTCTGTACATTGGTCCAAATCACGCCAAATTTTGGTTGCACGCGTTTTAAGCAAAGCTATGAACGAAAACACCCTCAACAAAATTCCTGTCTGTCTGTCTGCCTGACTGTATGTATGTATGTCTGAATGTTTCAGTGGTTTCCGTGAAAAGTTGCTCACGATTCACGTAAAAACAGCTGAAGGGATTATTATGAAATTTCATATTTGCATCAGATGTCTTCGAACTTATGTTTATAGCTATATAACGTTTTGATATATTGACCCCAAAAGGGGATTTGGGGGTGCTCGAATGAAAATTAACAAATAACTCCTAAACTATTAACCCTACTGCAAATTTTATTATGAGCAAAGTTGTAGGGGATGTGATTTCTGACAACTTTTGTTTAAAAAATTTCCCCAAATAACCACCCAAAAAGGGGGAAGGGTCAAAATATGAAAATTCTTGCTCTTTGACCAAACTCAACCAAATTTTATATACATAATCTGTGGGTCACTGGAAGGCTAGAAATCAAAAAACTGGATGCGGGGGGTGGAGTGATGGTGCGGGGTGGGGTCCGGGGGGTGTAGGGTAGAGTGTAGGGTTTAGGTGAGGGTCCAGAGGCGTAGTGGGGTGGTGCGGGTGGGGTCCGTGGTGGGTGGGTGCGGGTTGGTGGTGTGGGGAGGGGTGAAGGGCACGGGGTGGTGGGGTGGTTCAGTGAGGAGTGAGGGTTCAGGTGAGGGTCCAGAGGCGTATTGGGGTGGGGGCGGTGGTTGGGCACGGGTGCATGGTGCGGGGGTGGGAGGTGCTGGGTGGGGTTCGGGGGGTCCAGGGGCGTGCTCCCTGGCTAGCAAGAGGGCCGCCGAAGGCGCCTTTGCAGCTAGTACCTAATAAATATAATAATGTTTCAAAAAATGTGATCGGAAAAATAAGGGGGGGGGGGGGGGGGCGGGTAGTTTTAATTAACAGACACGATTGTATTGTATTGCTTTTATTTTTTTATATTAACAAGCATTTCTTATTGACGTACAAATAATAAACTAATAAAATAATAATAATGTTTGACAAAAATTCCTTAAAATATGCAATTTTATGCAATATTCTTAAAATATGCAATTTTATGCAATATTGCTCAAATATGCTAAAATTCGCAGTGTAAAATTTAACCCAGAGTATCCTAGAAACATGATTTGGATAGATAAATAATTGATCCCCTTATGTGGCGGCAAACAAAATATGCAATTGCATAGGAATCCGGTCTCTAGTTATAAGTTACATTCTACATACGATATTACTATTTTCAAAGTAGTTACATTTAAAGTCACAATTTTCTATTTTCTTGCGATATACTTTACAGTTGAGATACATTCTAATAAATTTAGTCAGGATTGGTTGGTCTCTCAACAATTCCTGGTTCAGAAGATGCTCTCTCTAAATACATCGGAAAGTACTTCCAAGCTCAAGAACTTTTGTTAAAACTAAGTGAATCGGGATTGAATCTGGTCCCAGAGCATGACGCCTGGGTTTACTTGGAATCTCAAGTTGGGAGAAAACCCAGACATACTTCCACCGAGAATCATGTCTATCGAAATATGGCTGTTTTGTCCACCACCCACGCTTTTGCCTCTGCGCCTCCTCTTAACATCATTGATAATGATAATCGAAATATTGTTTTTCTTATTCGAAAATATAATACTAAAATACAAGAGGTTTGAAAACAAATGTTATACAATTATAATTTGAATTTTGTTTAATAACCATTAATTTAATAATTTTAGCCTGAATATCGGACCATGTTAGTAACAACAAAACAAACGGCTTATATTGATCCAAATGCCGAAAGTGAAGATATTGATGGTAAAATATATCCTGATACTCCAGTAAGTTTTTATAGAGGCAAACATCTATAATTTCATTATTGATTTGGACCTTTCAAATATACGAGTAATTAGTAAAAATACTCAATTTACTAACTCTGAGATCGTTCTCAAATAAACCCACATCTGAACTTCACTGATTAGTCGTTTACAATGAATAATTTCCGATACTTCATTTTTTATAAGAATGAAATTGAATTCATTCACACGGAGACATAATTAATAATCTTATTGAGAATGATCAACTATATATTAGTATCTCATTTTTTTTAATGATTCCATGAAAAAAATTACTACACTCCGTTAAATATATATGTGAATTAGTCTGAATTACAAAATATATTATATGATAATATTCATAATAAAATAAATTATATTTTAAAATACAATAAAACATGCTTAAAAAAGTACAAAATAATGTAATACTTAATCAAAAAGTGTGGGGCGCAGAAACTTAATTATTTTCGACCAAGTGCCCCACGCTTTTTGATTAAGTATTTTCTACATTATTTTGTACTTTTTAGAAGCATGTTTTTTAGTTTTTTTAAAATATAATTTATTTTTTTACTTTTTAGTCTTAATTATTTTTATAGAGAAATGTTTGCGGAATTTTATAGAATGAAATAAAAAAAATTTTATACAAGCGAGGGGTGAACCGCGATTGGAATTAGATGTACACGTCTTTGGAATTATGTGGAATTATTTTGGAATTTGCCCCTTCATCTATTGTCTTCTAGTTGGAAATAAAAGTGGAAGTGGAAGTAGGTGTACACGATATTAGGTCGCGGTTCACCCCTTGGATACAAGTGAAGCTAATATAAAGCATGTAAAAAGAATAATTATACCTAGTGAATTGGTCTAATGGTGAATGTGCACATTTCCCAGATTTCGTACATTCACCGTAACGTATACATGCTAGAACCCTTAAGCTAGAACAATAGGTATTGTGAAGCAGGTATACATATACCATTTTCATTTTCATTTCGATTGACACCAAGTCATTATAAACCTAAATTTATTCCAGAAATAAATGAGCTCCCTGGAAAGGAATTCGAACAGTAGGTACATTTGGGCTCTTTGAACTCATTCATGACTCATGTGCAAATAACAAAATATTTCTCGAATTTCTCACTGCATTTTTATTGATTTAAACATGATTTTTAAAATATTTTTTTTTTAGTTTTGGGCTGATATGTATAACTCTGCAATGGAGGAAAATAATCCAAAAATCAAAAGGCGAATTCATGAAATATCAGATAAAATGTACGGATGTATCTATACATTTTTAAAAACATTGAAATTATTGAGTTATACAGTATACAAAGAAGGAATTACTAATGCAAAAAATTCTTAATTATTTATTTATTAAAAATAAAAGTCTTATAATATTGTATTGATTGGCGTAATTATTTATTTGATATGTTATTTTTAAATATCATATAGAAAATTCAATGAAATTGAAATGAGAGTCAAGGTCAGGTTATTAATAATCAAGAAAGGTTTTCAATTTAATTATAAAATAAATCCTTTCTCCTTGATAATCATCCTCGAAAAAGATTTAAGAGATCAAGGCTTTGTATTATATTAAAGTGAGTGGAGAATATTTGTCATAGGAATAACTAACTATTTTATAATATGGGGCAAGTGAACCAATCCCAAAATTTAATGTAAACAAAAATGAGCTAATTGTGATAGTGGAGTAGATAGTTTTTTTTTATGGAATGGAGAGGGTTCATCCATTCTCAAATTATCATTTAAAAATCAATAAATATTATTTTTATTATTTTCTTTTAATGGTACTCCAGGAGCATGACTAGGAATTTTAGGCCCCTGGCTTCTAGCATTTAAAATTAGTTTTACCCCTCCAGTCACTAAATTTATTATCTTACTATTAATAGTAAACCTTGTTCTTTAAAGTCTTTATACCAATAATAAGTTTCCTATAAGTAATAGAAATATAATACAAAAGATAACACTTGGGTTGAACTCAAGAAGAAATGAATTCTTATATTAAACATTATCAAACAATCATCTTAATATGAAAGATATTAATTTGCCGATGGTAATAGATTCAAATTTACTAGAAAATCATAAGATTGTGTCATCTATTAAATCCGATGGAATGGAATATTTTTAATTATATGTCAGAGGGGTTGTTTTTCACCCCCTCGGGAATCGAACCCGAGTGCCAGTAATAGCAATCCGGGCCTCTGGCTGAAAAACAACCCCTCTGACATAATTAAAAATATTCCATTCTATCGGATTTAATAGATGACACCATTTTATGATTTTTTAATCATCTTAATATACCATGGCTTTTTAAATTCCTTTTTTTATAATAATAATTATTATAATATTAAGTATTTTACCTAGAGTACCACTTCGTAAAAAAAAAAACAGCTAAAGCTTGAAAAATTAACTTTAAATAAGAATTCATTAATTATATATTAGGTTCTGAGCCCTTGATATGTGAGACTAAGTTGAACTTGGCCGCATTATTTCTTGTTAGCTTTCAAATCTCTTCATCTTTATTTCTTCAAGATCCTATGATCTATGAATAAAAACCATCATAATACACCTTCTGATTGTTGTCATTAAAAACATATTTATTAAATTTGGATGAGATATCAACAACAGCAGGGATCTTGTTCGCTATATTAAGATAAGTTATGTGCGCCTGGTTGCCAATAAACAGGGGTTTAGGAAAAGATATTTAATATTATAATTATTAGAAATCTTATACATAGTTTCTCTTGTAGAATTTGATTACATAGACCAGGGATGTCCAACCTTTTGACTTACATGGGTCATATTTGAAGAAAAAAAATTGTCTCGGACCGCGGATAAAATATTTTAATTCTATTGATTTTTATTATTCAAAAAAAAAGTTAATAATGTAGAAATAAGAACTTTATTATTTTTTTATCTCATGGTGAGCTTCTAATTTTAATATTATACTTGAAAATAGCTTCTCGTATATCTGAATACATACCTAAGTACTTACAAAAAGTGATATTATGTATTTGTTTATATTTTTCCTGGTTAGATAATTAATATAAAATTCTAATAAAGAGACAATATTCAATTTTCCTTTCAGATCGGTATCTACCATAATCGTTGTTCTAGAACATTCATTCAGAAAGTTTTCAAATAGAAAATTTATTTCTAATGAAAATGGAGTTGAAACTAGACTAAAATGATGATTATATTTTCGGAAATGTTGAAATCTAGTTACAGATTCAAAATTTAAAATTAGAACTTTTATTTTTCGAAAACTTCACAGTAGATTTTGAGATTTCTTATTTTAGAGAAAAAAATAATCAGCCCAAATTGTTGTGCGCTTTCCAGTATCTACTTAATATAAATCTCAATGTTTTAAGGAATTTTATAACTTTATTTGCAACGAAATTTTATCTGGAGAGAGACGGACTGGTAGAAATTTTAATTGAATGTAATGGAATGCACCACAGGGGTAGCGAGGAAAGAAAAAATTAACACATATCAAATAAGGTGTAATCTATTGGAATCCTTCCTCCTTTCCTTTCAAACCGACGTTTCGGAGGATTTTTCCCTCCTTCTTCAGGGTTTCAAAGGGTCAATGAAAAATCCTCCGAAACGTCGGTTTGAAAGGAAAGGAGGAAGGATTCCAATAAATTACACCCTATTTGATATGTGTTAATTTTTTCTTTTCTCACTACGCCTGGGCTGCCTTCCATTACATTCAACTAAAATTTATAACTTTATATTGGGCCCCGGGTTGGCTAGCCCTGGTTTAAATCTAATGGGATTAAAGAAGGATATGAGGAATGATAATTTATTTTTTAAAATGGTCAAGGATATAATAATCCTTGACTATCCATTATCTTTTGACATGTAAGAACGTGCAAAGATCTAAAAGACAAGTCCTGACAAGTTTTAGTCCAGGAGAGAAATGATCAATTAATTGTGATTGTTCTAGAAAACCCCAATTCCTTGTCTTCTTCTAGTAGAATGATAACTATAGACTTGGTTAGTCGTAACATATAAATTACTGAAATAATAAATATTTTAGAAAATGAAAATATGAGAAGAAAAAGAATTTTTTAAATATTCGAAACTTTATTATTTTTTTTTTTTTATCTAATATACTGGTAGTTGAGATTATAATTTTGCTTTTAGTAAATTTTATTTTTGAAAAAAGCTACATATAAATATCAATGTTTTAAGTGGGTTCGGGACTGTTTATAATTTTTATATCGAATCATTGATGTATAAATATCTATTCCCGGAATTTGAAGTTGATCGTCTGTCCCATTACTGAGTAATAAATTATTGAAAATTGTCCTTTAAACATGGAAGTAAATGGACCGAGCTTTTAAACGGGCTATAACTTCTATACTATACTATTTTTAACAAATTTATACAGATCAATAATTCAACTTTTATGAATAAATTGATACATTTTTCAATAGATTTGACAGTCTAGTTATTTAGTTATTCATAAATGTAAAAATATAAAGTGATTTGCAGCACTGGTGTAGAATTCCAACTCGATTTCTTCTTGAAATCGTTTTTGTGTTAATAAATGTTTTTATAATGGGAAAAAATTATCTCTATATTCTTTTTATTAGTATTATCAAAACAAAGATTTGTATTTGAAATTAATCTCATTATTAAAATTTTTTTTAATTAAAAAATTTAGTAGGCAGAAGTTGTCACTCTGCAGAAATATAAAAGATTTTTTTCGTAGATCAACTAGATAGATAAGCTGTCCCGAACCTCCTTAAGGAAGTTTATGATTTTATGTTGGGTCCCACTCATTGCAGTACTGGGCCGCATGCGGTCCGCGGGCCACGGGTTGGACAACCCCGACATAGACTGTCAAGTATTATTCATTTCAAATTAATTTTTTTTTATAAAACTTTTGATCTAGATTTTTTTAATGATATTCATGCAGAAAGTTGTTCTAAAAAGATCAAACCATTGTCTGTGGTAGACATTTGTATGGTGAAAAGAAGGATAGGTAATAGATAGAAAGAAATTTCAGGAATTGGGCAGGAGCTGAAGGTACCTTTGGATGCGAGTCTTGAATGACTTAGGTTTAATTGAATTTAATGGTTAGGTTTAATATTATTTTGCTAATTCTTGTATTTACATAATAAAAGATCAATTAAATAGAGTTTAAAAAAACTTAGCATAGTGTGTATAAATCAATATTTTATTTATTTTTTTCCTAAAATTATTTAAATTTTATTATCTTTATTTAATATAATATATTGTTATGCATTTACTTATTTTTATTGCAATTAAATTAAAAGACTTGATTTAACTTAAGTAACTATTTATCATTAGTAAAAGTTTTTCTGAGACAATAATTTATTACACTAATAAATATATCATGATAATAAGTATTTTTTATTGTTATCAAGGAAAATAAACATTAATTTTAAGATGGTTTTGACCTAAGAAGACTATATAAAGAAAGAATTTATTTTATTTACTTTAACTTCACCTAATCAACCCAAACGAAGGTAAATTTTCTTTTTATTTTTTTTAATGATTTCTAATTGTCTTTTTCAAAAGTTTTTGAACACCTTCATCTATACAAAATTGAAAAAAAAATCGAAAATCAGTTGTATTATATCAGTATTATATCATTAGATGGCCATAAATACTTTTATATTCATGAAAAATTCTCTGTATCAGGTACTTATTAGAACTTGTTTGTCTTAGGGCCAGTTGTATGTCAAGGATTAAACATTTGAAAAGAATGATTCTAATTACTTACTTACTCAGCAGGCAGACCGATGAATTAAATTTATTTGATTTTTTTTCCTGTTTAGAAATGTCTGAAAAGTAGAGAATAAAATATTGTATAGCAAATAAATAAAGGAACTTTTCAATTCATGATACCATTTGTTGTACATGGTAGATAGAAATCTCCCACAAAATAAAAATGATAAAAATATAATTTTCTTCTAACAGGTAAACATTTTGGTCCAGTGTATTTTCCAGAAACAGTCATGCACCTTTGGGCCCTAGCATTGCTTGTTGCCGGATACATCATTAGTTCCGAAGGCAGAATTGTGGACCAATGCGAGCAAGTACAGTCCCTTCGAGGTCATGGAGTCCCTGATGACCAAATGCCTGATTGTGAGTATAAATTATACTCTGTTTAGTCAAATACAAAATTTCGAAAAAATTTTCTTTTCAAACCAATTGGTCTTGTCATGTTGTAGGTATTCGATCCTATTAATTTCCTAAGTTAAACAACAAATAGGGTTTAAATACATCGCGGAAAATTCATTGACTGAAAATTAATCGCAATAAAATTCATCACGTTTTTTTTCCGTTACATGACCCCATGTTAAGGGTTCCGCAAAAATTACACATTTTACCAGAAGCTGCTCCGTGTAAGCATGACCTTATATTCTTGACCAAGAGCTTTTCTCAACTTCTTACCATATAAGAGGCTCAAATTCTCTCCTGTCTCGAATATTTTTTTTTCTAATACAATCGAATGCAAGAAGGACGCAACTGGAAGATGCAGTCCCTATGGATCGCTATAAAGACCCTTGCATTACCGAAGAGAAAATTGATAAAGTGAATTCACGGGGGCAATAGGAGTCGGTGCACCCGGGTTTCGGAGGCTATAAGTGTAGAGAAATTGAAGTCATGGGGACAAATGTATTGGCAAATGAGGTTGTTTCCAATTGAATCGCGAAAGCGTGTTGGAAATCGGTAAATCGCGTGCTAGGCGTAAAGCATGCTTTGGAGGGAATTACTGATTAAACTCATCAGAGAACGTGCCGTGATAGTATCTATAAAATAGGGGAAGTACAGAAACACTTTTTCGATGATTTAGTGAGTCGAGGGATGCGGTAAGAGTCTGATCGTCAATCAGCCTGATATCTCGTGTCTGAATTGCATCCAGGGTGGCAAGAGAATGCTTCTAGAGACTGGAACTCTCTTTCCGCATCCGTCTTTCTGGTCACAAATAACCTTCAGTCTTTCAATTGCATCCACAGATACCGTCAACTCCGATCCAAATCCTATTACATCTTCTTGAATCTTTCCCTAAGATTGAGTTAAACATTTATAGAGTTCCTCGAAATGAAAAAGATTGGGTTACACTAAACACTGCCCTTGTCCAGTTGTTCAACTTCTGAAATCTATATGGCATCGGACGCTTTTAAATCACTGTATTTCGTATTCATTGGTAATAAATTATTGTGTATTTTTGATATACATTTTTTATGAAATTACAAATTTTCAAATGATTATTTGTAACAGTTAAGTTAAAAGAAAATCAGCAACTTTTGTGGGTATAATAATAATATTTATTTTGAATAACTGTCAATACAAATACTGTATACAAAAAGTTTTAGAATCACAAAATTGTGATACTCATGCATTAGAAATACATCAAAGAACACAAATATACAAATATATCTTAAGCTTATAAATTATAAATTACTCTAAAAATTCTTTCAGTGTATACTTACAGATTCAAAGTTAAAAATTAACATTTCATTTTTTTCCTCGACAGATTGAACTTTGGCAAACAAAGGTACATTATTATAAAAATATATAGATACAAACATCCATAGAAATAAAATTGTGATCATGCATCAGTTACATCCATCACAGTAAAAAAAAAAAAAAAAAAAAAACATTAAAAAGAAAAAACAAAACAAAAGAACAACACACAAATTCAAAAATATATCTTAGCTCACAAATTATAAATTATGCCTACAACTCGTCCAATCTATAGAGATTTAAAGTTAGCAAGTATCATTTTAGTTTTCTCTTCAAAAGAAAGAGCGTTGGCAAACTCTTAATTTCCAAAGGTACTTTATTATAAATTTTTATGACCTTATTAACTGGACAGACAAACAACTGGCATTTATCCTTAGATCATTCTTGCATCTAGAATTATATTCGTGTCTAAAAATATTTTTATGAAAAAGTTCTGAGTGTTTTTTAAAAATAAAATACTTTCCATAACGCAGACGCCATATATAGTTAAAATGTTCAACTCTTGGAAGATACTTTTGCAGTGGGTTCTCGGTCCCGCCCCTACAATAGCTCTAACACACATAGAATCTATACTACAGATTGATACATGTTAGATCAATATCTATTTTTTTACTTAAACAAATTATTAGTATATTAAAAAATTGTTGATGTTTTTTATATTTTCTAGGGCTTTGTCTTATTCAACACGAATCTGAAGGAAATACCCAGGCTCAAAACACAAATAATGTCGATGGAAGCTGGGATTGGGGAATCTTTCAAGTGAGAATTTTCATTAAAAAATATTTTGATATTTAGCACATTTTTTAATATATTTTCTGATAAACAGATAAACGACTAAGTATTTGGCAAAATAATTAACCTTTGTTACATTTGATTAGGTATGTTAGTAAATGAATAATCTCGAAGCTCAAAATAAAAATAAATATTTATCAATCCTTGGAAAATACAACTGTAAATATATATGTTAGTAAACTAGTGTGCTAACCTACACTTGTATTCACCCGCTTTTGATTTTATAACAAACTAAAATTAAAAATGATTAATTATAGTCATATTAATTCATTGAAGAAAATTAAAATTCATTATAAAGTTACAATTGAAATATGTATTTCAATGTGTTATTCACTGTATTTTTATTTCCAATACTCAACAAATGGAATCTGTGATAATGGAAATTGGTCAAAATATGATATTTTTATAAATTTAGACGTTTTTAAAGGTCCCATGAGTCCAAAAAAGTGCTTTTCAGAAAATGCGTGTGTGTGAGCGTATGTATGTAAGAAAAATACTGGTTAGAACGTTTCACCAATAATTATGCAACTTCTAATTCAGAGGTTCTAGCTAATTCATTAGAAAATTACGTCAGTTGATTTGAATTAAAAAAAAAAATTGAGTACTTAATCCCAGATCATGTACTACTATTTATTTTCAAAAAATTTCAAAAATAGCATTAAAAAAGCATTTGGATAAATTCGATCTTGAATATAAATTTAAAATAATATGAAACCGAATAGAATAGCTACGGGAAACAATTGTAAAAAATACATAAATAAATAATTCATCTCCGTTTAGCCGCAAAAAAGGAAACTGGTGTATTTAATAACTTTTAAGGTTAGGTGTTGGTTCTAGATGAAACATTTTAATATAATAATAAAACTTGAGCAAGGTGCAAGGTAGGTTTCACAAAAAAAGAAATAAAACAAAATTGAGTTTTGTTTAGAATTGTTTTACTTAGGACTTTTTTTTATATAATCTGTTATAGATAAATGATCGATATTGGTGTGGAAGAGATGGCCCCGGGGGAGGTTGCAACATCGCCTGTAACAGTGAGTAGAAAATCACTATTTTTTCCAAAATTAATTTAAAAAACATATAAGATTTAAATCACAGAAATATGATCAATGAAAAAAGATTTTCTTTTACTTACGAAGAAATTTGTCTTGAATTGTAGGTCTTATGGACGATGATATCAACAATGATATCGACTGCGCTCTGGAGATTTGGAGACAAATGAAATTTCCCGCATGGGTTGCATGGAACAACTATTGCCAAGGAGAAAAACCCCCTGCTCCTCAATGTTAATTTTCCTAAATAACTTCATTTTATAAACTATTTTCTAAATAATGTCAAATTTATATTTTTGTGTTGTATAAATAAATAATTTAACCTCCACTATTTTAAGTTAAATCATTTCTTCTTTCTTTCTAAGCATTTTCTTCTGTAGAAATTAATAATTACTTATTCTTCGTTTAAAGTAGTTTTTTTCGCGACAATACTAGCAAAAAGTTCATGGTAGATTATATAGAGCAGACAATAAGGATTCATAATTCATAAGCCCAAAAGTTTTTGCTGTTTATATACGACTACTAGCCAATCCCTTGCTCGTTTGACAAATACGGCAACACTGTCCGAGCTTGTATATGTTTTATCATAGAAATTTCAGATAAAGTACATTATAAAGGGAGATTTATAAAATAAAAAGTTCTTAAGGTAGTTGTTTCTCGACAATACTATCAAAAAGTTAATGCTAGAGTATATAGAACAGACAATAAGGATTCATAGTTCATAAATCCAAAACTTTTTGCTGTTTATGTACCAATTCTAGCCAATCTCGTGCTCGTTTGACAAATTTGGCACCATTGTAATAGATTGAATATTTTTATATTAAAAATAATTTTTAAGAAAAAAATAAAAACCGACTTCAAAAAATTAAATGCAACAAATAAAATACACTAAAAGGTAAAAAATAATTATTATCTTATTTAGTTACAACTAAACAACGAAATATTAACATGAAATTACTTTTTGAAGTCGGTACCAAACAAACTATACCTATAAGCGGGCGTACCCGCCAAACGTACTAAGTAAGATCCGTCGAGTGCGATTCATAAAAGTTTGGCACCAACTTCAAAAAGTAATTTCATGTTAATATTTCGTTGTTTAATTGTAACTAAATAAGATAATAATTATTTTATACCTTTTAGTGTATTTTATTTGTTGCATTTAATTTTTTGAAGTCGGTTTTTATTTTTTTCTTAAAAATTATTTTTATTTTTAACCGACTTCAAAAAAGGAGGAGGTTCTCTATTCGATTGAATTTTTTTTTGTGCCTATGTTACCTCATATCTCCGCCAATTCTCAACCGATTTTGAAAATTTTTTTTGCATTAGGTCCAGTCTAGCTTCCGATTGGTCCCATTTTTTTTCGTTTTTTTTTCATAGTTATTAGACCTTTTTTATTAGGTTTGTTTAGACCTAACTTGGTCCCATTTTTTTTTCGTTTTTTTCGCTAAATATTAGACCTTTTTATTAGGTTTGTTTAGACCTAACTTTTTTGTTTATGAACCGATTTCGATGGTTCTTTTCTTTATCCGAAAGGGGGTGTCTTAGGGATGGTGTCATAGTAATTTGGTCAAGTTCTGATGATATGATCACTATTAATAACATCACTAAAAAGAGAAAAATAAAAATAATTTTTTAAGAAAATAAAAACCGACTTCAAAAAATTAAATGCAACAAATAAAATACACCAAAAGGTATAAAATAATTATTATCTTATTTAAGTTACAACTAAACGACGAAATATTAACATGAACAGCTTCTTTGTGTCGGTGCCAAACATATACCTTTTATGAACGTGCACTCGACGGATCTTACTTAGTATGTTTGGAGGGTATGCTCGCTTATAGGTATAGTTAGTTTGGCACCGACTTCAAAAAGTAATTTCATGTTAATATTTCGTCGTTTAGTTGTAACTAAATAAGATAATAATTATTTTATACCTTTTAGTGTATTTTTAACCGACTTCAAAAAAGGAGGAGGTTCTCTATTCGATTGAATTTTTTTTTTTTTTTTTTTTTTTTTTGTGCCTATGTTACCTCATATTCCCGCCCGGCAAGAACAACCGATTTTTTGAAAAATTTTTTGCATTGTCTAGCCCAGCTTCCGATTGGTCCTTATTTTTATGCCTTTCATTTTAAAAGCCATAGGCATTAGACCTTTTTTATTAGGCTTGTTTTAGGTTTGTTTAGACCTAAATTCTTTGTTTATGAACCGATTTCGATGGTTCTTTATCCGAAAGATCTTAGGGATGGTGTCATATTAATTTGGTCAAGTTCTGATGATATAATCACTATTAATAACATCACTAAAAAGAGAAAAATAAAAATTTTTAAGAAAAAATAAAAACTGACTGCGTAACAAATATAAAAATACACTAAAGGTATAAAATAATTATTATCTTATTTAGTTACAACTAAACGACGAAATATTAACACGAAATTACTTTCAGTTGGTGCCAAACATATACCTTTTATGAATCGCACTCGACGGATCTTATGGTACTTAGTACGTTTGGAGGGTATGCTCGCTTATAGGTATAGTTAGTTTGGCACCGACTTCAAAAAGTAACTTCGTGTTAATATTTCGTCGTTTAGTTGTAACTAAATAAGATAATAATTGTTTTATACCTTTTAGTGTATTTTTATATTTGTTGCACTTAATTTTTTGAAGTCGGTTTTTATTTTTTTCTTAAAAATTTTTATATTTGTTTCATTTAATTTTTTGAAGTCGGTTTTTATTTTTTTCTTAAAAATTATTTTTTCTCTTTTTAGTGATGTTATTAATAGTGATCATATCATCAGAACTTGACCAAATTAATATGACACCATCCCTAAGACACCTCCTTTCGGATAAAAAAAGAACCATCGAAATCGGTTCATAAACAAAGAGGTTAGGCTCCAACAAACCTAATAAAAAAGGTCTAATACCTATGAAAAAAATCGGACCAATCGGAAGCTAGACTGGATCCAATGCAAAAAAAATTTTCAAAATCGGTTGACAATTGGCGGAGATATGAGGTAACATAGGCACAAAAAAAATCAGTCGAATAGAGAACCTCCTCCTTTTTTGAAGTCGGTTAAAAATAACAGATAAAATACATTTTATATTTTCTATAAAAATCGTTTTGTTATTTTTTAACAAAATGTAATCAACGCCTACGTAACCCCTTATGAAAATTATAATTTTGAAAAAACCTAGCTCATGCATCTTTTGCTGGTTAAATAAATGCGCTGTTGCCAAATTATTTTTAGTCTAAATTTTTTATACATTTTTCATTATTTATTCCTTATTATCTCAGAAACTGTGCTGTAACTATGAATCAAAATTGTCTTAAAATATGTATTGGTTATTGTTTAATATTGGTTTAGTTTTTTATAAAAATGGTAAGAAGGGTTTCTTAATTATAATTTAATATGTATGTAAATTTTTCCGGTATCTGAAGTCTGAAAAATTTTATATTTGAAATTTAATATCTCCGAACTGTATTGTTCATAAATTTCGTTTTGCCACTCAATAATTGATGCAGAAGTACTTAAATAATAATCTGTATAAATTTCAAAAAAATCATAAGAAAACCCATTTGGCGGAATACTACCTTAATAAGCGATTGAAAGCTTTTACGACAATGGCTGCGAAAAAACTTCAAAAAAAAAAAAAAAAAAAAAAAAAAAAAAAATTATTTAAATTTAATACACTTTTTAGGTTAAATACATGCGTTGTTGCTAGCTTGTTTTTAGTGTAAATTTCTTTCATTATATATTCATTATTATCTCAGAAACTGTATTGTAACTATGAATTAACATTTTCTTAAAAAATATATTAGTTAATGTTTAATGTTGGTTTAGTTTTTTATAACAATGGTAAAAAGAGTTTCTTAATTATAATTAAATATGTATGTAAACTTTCTGATATCCCGTATAATGCATTGTATAAGAGTCTAAAAACTCTATTTTTGAAATTTAATATCTCCGAACTATATTCTTCACAAATTTCATTCACTAATCGATGCAGAAGTATTTAAATAATAATCTGTCTAAATTTC
Organism: Forficula auricularia; assembly: GCA_024734495.1. Classification (NCBI taxonomy): domain Eukaryota; kingdom Metazoa; phylum Arthropoda; class Insecta; order Dermaptera; family Forficulidae; genus Forficula; species Forficula auricularia. The sequence continues at coordinate 20,227,099 of JALMQS010000070.1, forward strand.
AAAAATCCTAAGAAAATCCATTTGGTGAAACAACTACCTTAAAATTAAAATGAATATAGATCATTGTATGAAATCCAGGGGAAGGCAATGGGAAGCCACCCCTGTGCAAATTTTCCCCAGGAAAATTACAATGGAGAGGATAATCTCCACAACAATCATCGTCACTCGGAATCGAGTATGGCACTTAAAGAAGAAGATTGTATGACAAGTGCGTAAAGTGAGGAATATTCTACAAGTGAGAGTTACGGCGTGAACTGAGAACTTGTGCTGCATTGAGTGCGAATCCTATACACGAGTTGTAAAGTAATTTAAAAAAATACTTAAGAAAATAAAAACCGACTTCAAAAAATTAACAACAAATAAAATACACTAAAAGGTATAAAATAATTGATATCTTAATAGTTACAACTAAACGACGAAATATTAACATGAAATTACTTTGCGAAGTCGGTACCAAACAAACTATACCTATAAGCGAGCGTAGCCGCCAAACGTACTAAGTAAGATCCGTCGAGTGCGATTCATAAAAGGTACTATATGTTTGGCACTAACTTCAAAAGTAATTTCATCTTAATATTTCGTCGTTTAGTTGTAACTAAATAAGATAATAATTATTTTATACCTTTTTAGTGTATTTTATTTGTTGCATTTAATTTTTTGAAGTCGGTTTTTATTTTTTTCTTTAAAAATTATTTTTATTTTTCTTTTTTAGTGATGTTATTAATAGTGATCATATCATCAGAACTTGACCAAATTAATATGACACCATCCCTAAGACACCCCCTTTCGATAAAAAAAGAACCATCGAAATCGGTTCATAAACAAAGAGGTTAGGTCTAAACAAACTTAATAAAAAAGGTCTAATACCTATAAAAAAAAAAACGAAAAAAAATGGGACCAATCGGAAGTTAGACTGGACCCAATGCAAAAAAAATTTCAAAATCGGTTGACAATTGGCGGAGATATGAGGTAACATAGGCACAAAAAAAAAAAAAAAAAAAAATCAGTCGAATAGAGAACCTCCTCTTTTTTTGAAGTCGGTTAAAAAGTTTCTTAAAATTTTTCAAAATTGTCTTTACTTTATTTAAAATGTTTCACCAAGAACCCACAGCATTCTCCCTTAACAAAACACGAGTTGTAGGATGAGTGCAGAGCTTCACACTCGTACTCAGGTGAATGTATTATAAGCAGAAGCGAATTCTGCAAATCTCGCTTGTCGGATATTCATTCCTCATTTTACGCTCTTGCCATACAATATATTTTTGTAATACATTTGAAAAAGAACTATTTGAGAGAGAAACTAAGCGATAGCTTTTTCAGTAAGATCTGGCGGTGTAAGTGTTTTTTCTAACGTTTGAAGCATTTTATCTTTTGCTCTGAGTAATCGCTTATATTATATTATATTTTCACCTCAAATCAATTATCAATTTTGTCAAGTCCTAAAGTCCCAGAGTTGTACAAAATTTTATTTAGTTCTCACAAGCAGAGATTAGCTGAGGTAGAGAGAGGTCATACGATCTTTGTTAAGGTTTTAACTAGGTTTCCTTAACAACTTATGGAAAATTGCCGGAAATGCGTCGCTTGCTCCTGGTATCGGGTTTTTGCGCGGAATTTTTAAATTACTTTTTGTCTTTTGATGGAAATCTATGGTCATGTTATTTGTTAATGAGCATACATTTCAATTTTTTTTTTCTTTTTCTTTTTTTTTTTTACTTGTTTATCATTTGTTAAATTGTTATAGTTAATTTGTATTGCTGTTTGTTAATGTATTGTAGCTAGATTGTATTGATGTTTGAAGGACCTAGCCACCGAGGACTTGTGCCTCTAAGCAGGTCGAGGAATAAAGATTTATTTATTTATTTATAAATAAGTTTGCATGGATTGAAGTTGTTTACAAGAATCTATGTCGCTCTGATGCGTAAATAAATAACAATCGTGCTGGAAAGTAGAAATTTTGCGCATTTCGTGCCAGAAAATAGTCTGTATCATAGCCAGTCAGAAATCACTCGGTTTACTGCCACTAAATACCTCTCGAAAATTGCACTTTCGCGACTGGTTTTACAAAAATATATTTTTCTCTATTATTGTATATATTTCTTAGATGTAAATAAAAATTCATTGACCTTCTCCTCAAAGAATTTATTGACATTTAAGACATGCGTTTTTCTTGGAAGAATTCGCTTGTAGATTTTCAAAAAAAAGTAGTTAAATATTTGTGTTTAGTGATTCGGAATTAAGTTACAATCTGCAAGAATCCTCTTAATGATTCATTAATTTAAGGACAGTCATCTTTTTTAACGGATGAAAGAGTGATTACAAAAATCAATTCACGCCATATTCGAGCTTAGTTTTTTGAAATTATCTTATATTCTGCAAGAAATCATCTGTTTAATTGAAATGTTAAGTTAAAGTAGTCAAATATTTTTTTTTTAAATAATAATAATTATAATATTAATTCTGCATTTTATCGAGAATACCTATAGCACTTGAAAAAAATGCCAAAATTATTTAAACTGTTTAAATAAAAATTTATCAAACATAATTAATTATATTTTTGTATAATATTAGGTACATTTAACTCTCGGTATGTGACCCTAACTAGAATTTGGTCGGCTTATTTCTTTTAGGAATTCTTTATAGCTGTAGTTTTATTAATTTATGAAGGAGTTAAAATAAGAGACGTGCAGCTTTTATTTCTTTTTTATTTCTAGCGAACACCCTGTATATAGTTTTGTATATATCATATGTATATTATCTGATGACTGGTGTACCAAAAAAAAAATTGTTTTATATAAATATGGACAAATTCCCGGTGAGTAGAAAAACAAAATTATAATTGATTGATGTACTCGGACAAGTCCGATTTAATATTGTTAACATTGTTTGTCATTGTTTAGCTCTGAAGATGACTACAACCAATAGCCGAAACGTTAGCGGGAGTTCATAAATAAAAAAGAAATAAATAAAAGCTGCACGGCTTATTTCTTGTTAATAATCAGATTTTACAATCTTCATTCCTTCAATTTTGGATAGAAAAACAACAGGATCTCCTTTAACAAATTCTCATTTTTGGAATCGCCTCTTATACCTATATAGGTGGTGCATATTGTCATTAAAAACATGTTATAAACTTCGGTTGAGATAGCAGGGATCTTCTTCCCGATATTAAGATAAATTCGTTGAACGGGTTGCCGATTAACAGATGCTTGAAATAATCCATTATTTAATAGATAATCGAGATTAGATATTAAAACCCTTATAATTTATAGAATTTAATTACATAGTGAGATAAGAATTCAAAATATTTGAACTAGGATCGTTTGTGATAAATTGATTTTATAAAAATTAGTATTTTTTAATGATATTGATGGAAGAAGGTGTATCAAAAAATCGCCTCCCCTGTGTGGTCTGGAGTAGATACTTGAACAAAATAAAAAGTAGAAAAATTTAATAAAAACAAATTTCATAAGGGGGTCGAAGCAGAAGGTATCTGAGAATGCAGGTCTTGAAAGACTGAAAGTTCTTTGTCGCGGAAGAAAATTCCATTCCCTAGAAGTCATAGGGATAATCAAACTTGGCGGTTGTATCTAGGAGTATAAAAAAGCAAAAGATAGGAGACGGCTCTGAGATGGGTCAAGAAATAGAGGACGTGAGTTAATACTGGATCTATTGATTCAGATAAATCTGAAAAGATAAAAAAATTTAATTTCTAATATCCTCTCTAAGTTTCGTCATTCTATTTCGTTGCATTCATGTGTGAGAATCTATGAAATCATTTAAAGTTATCAACCTCTTATCAAACTACCCGAACATTTATCATTAATATTAAAAGATGGCTTCTAAAGTAGGTCAGATGAGTAGAAAATTTAAATTATTTCTGATTCAAAATTTTTTAAAATAAATTAAAAACAAAATAAAATAGTATTTTAATTCTAGACGATTAACCCGATGAAATTTTCATATATTCAATTTCATTTTAAGGCCTTTATTTTTAAGAAAATGTTAATTTAAAGTATTGATTTGTACTAAAAGTTTCAGTGATGCACAGTAGTTTTTTTTTTTTTTATCTTCAATAAGACAAAAAAAATAAATTGTCTATATGAGTACATTAATTAAAATGATTCCTTCTTTGAATAATTATAGAAACAAATTAAATTGAAAGTTTCTTTTTACCGAGAGTAGCAGAATTTTTATAATTTAAAGGAGACAATAAAAGAGTGTGACTTCTGCTATAATCGTTATAAATAAATTAAAAAATTCATTTTTCCAGCAGAAGACACACTCTTTTATTATTTCCTTTAAATTATAAAAACAGCTGAATTAATTAAGACTTTTCAAAATAAATTTTCTTTATCTTGAAATTTTGCATTCAATTACTATTCTTTTATCGATGCGGCCTTTACTAGTAATTCATTATGTATACTCTTAAGGAATATGAGCTGTTGCTTTTTTATTAAAGATCGGCCCCAACTCCTAGATCCGCTTTAGATATATCTGCATTCAATTCTAATGGGATACACACAACATATCTAAGATTGAAAAAGCTATAAATATACCAACAGCTTACGGGGTGCTTAGATGATTATGCATCTAAGAACTAACCGCGCTGTATGTTGCTTAACTTAATATGTTATCTTTCGGAAAGTGACTCTGTGAACATAGCAAGGCCGTTGGCCATTTCTATTTAATAATCCTGTATTTACATCATAAAATATTAATTGGAATTAATAAAACAATTATCACAGTGTGTAAAAATCAAGATTATATTTATTTTATTTTAAAATAATTCAAATTTTATCATCTCTATTTAATCATTTTTTTTATTACAATTAAATTAGAAGACTTGATTTACCTTAAGTATGTATTTATCATTCTTACAAGAGCCACTTACATGATAATTTTTTGGAGATAATCATTTATAAAAATAATAAATATATCATGATAATAGTAAGTATTTTTTTCTTTATTATTCTTATCAAGGTGAATAAACATTGATTTTAAGATTATTTTGAACTAGGAAGACTATATAAAGAATGACATTATTTATTTTATTTACTTTAACTTCTCCTAGTCAATCCAACTAAGGTAAATTTTCTTTATTTTACTTTTTTTTCAAAATTTTTTGAACATTTCTATCTACAATTTCGGGTAGGAACGAATAGAATAGATGTATTAAAACATTTGTAAAAAATCATGCTAATTATTCGGTACCCTCTGGGGGCAGGCCGAAATATTAAATTTACTCAATTTTTTCCTTTCTCGTAAGGGGCCATCTGACTCTATTTAAACAGAACAGTAGACTCAGTCCAGGCTGCCACTTATACATTTCTTGCATATATGTTCAACTATTTATTATTTTATAATATGTAAGCTTATTTTACTTTATTCATATTAAATTAATTAAGATACAATAGATTCTTCAAAATTTTTTGAGGCAGAATAAGGCCAAAAAATATCTTGTCCCCTCTAAACAATTTCCTATATCCGTCAATGCATTGAAATTGAAATTCCATCAATCTATTATGAATATTTTTTTAAATTGCATTTAATATAATTTTTATTACAAAATTTTTTTATATTAATAAGGGAACATTCCTGTTTCATATAATACATTTGAATATATACTAACAATTTTCCTATATATAATAGAATAGTGATTAGACTAAATACAATAGAAAAGAAACAATTATTGAGATCAGCAAGATGGGGTTACTAATCAAGACCATTCACCAGGAAATTCTAAGTTGTGGTTCGAGAAACCATATTTTGTTTATCTGGTATCAAACTACAAATATATTAGCAAAATTATTAGGATAATTAAAGGAACTTTTCATTTCCTGATATCAATTTTCTTGATTGAACGGTGAATAGAAATCACCCAAAATAAAAGTCAGAAATATAAAATTTTTCTTTTATTATGTAAACATTTTGGTACGGGTGTATTTTCTAGAAGTCATGGAAATTTGGGCCCTTGCATTGCTTGTTGCCGGATGCATCATTAGCTCCGAAGGCAGAGTAATGAGCCAATGCGAGCAAGTACAAGCTCTTCGAGCTCATGGAATCCCTGAAAACAATTTGGCCGATTGTGAGTATACATATGATAGGTTAATACATTTTTTATTTATACAATATATTATTATATTTAAAAATTGTTGTTTTTTGTATTTTCTAGGGCTTTGCCTTATTCAACATGAATCTGAAGGAAATACTCAGGCCCAAAACAGAAATAATGTCGATGGAAGTTGGGATTGGGGAATATTTCAAGTGAGAATTTTCTTTAAAGAAATATTTTGATATTTAACATAGTTTATTTGATATTATTTTCTGAAAAACAGATAAACGATTAAGATTGGCATACTAATTAAATTTTGTTGTATTTGATTATTTGTATAGCAGAAAACGTAAATCTATAACTTCCAAATAAAAATAAATATTTATCAACCCTTTCATTGGCTTATACAGGGGTCTTCATGGGGGAGGGGGGGGGGGTAAGACGCAGAGTGCATCATTGACATTTCTGGGGAGGAGTTTGAAAATTATTGTATTTTAGCATTATATCCAAAAAATAAAAACGGTTATGTTTTATAACTTCATCAAAAGGTAATATTATAATCTTGTCCCCTGTCCGTCTTCCCAGCTACAAATAACCGATTAAAAGATTAAGCCATGCCCGCAAATGGGTCAATAAATCACTTATGATTTATTAGATCAGTGTTTCTAACCTAAAGCGAGGATCCCCCTAGCACTAAAATATGAGACATTTAATTTTTCGTCAAAATATCAACATCATGCTACTTTTATAGCTTCCAAATAGGTAGAGGCACCTATTGATGACACTACAAGTAAAAATGAAAAAATAACTATTTTTTTTTTTAAATTTTAGTTGATTTTCTTTTAGCTAAGTTAATTTACTAAAAGAAAATTGACTAAAATTAAAAAAAAATTAATTATTTTTTCATTTTTACTTGTAGAGTGTCATCGAGTGGTAATCCGCGATTGGAAGTAGGTTTACACCTCTTTGGAAGTATTTTGGAAGTACTTGGAATTATTTGGAATTACTTGGAAATATTTGGAAGTACAAGTGGAAGTAGGTGTACATCATATTAGGTCGCGGTTCACCCCTCGAGTTTCATCCTTAGGTGCATGTCATCAATAGGTGCCTCTACCTTAACATACCGCCACCGATGACGGTGTGTTGCCACATTTTAAAAATTTGTCATATTTTGGGGAAATTGGGTACAAAAAACGTGCATTTTAAATTACAGTACTTAAGATTTTTTTCATTAATAATATTATTATTAATTTTTTTTGCTAATGTTATTGGGATACCCATTGCCTCTTTCGGATCGGACAGGTTTTTTTTTACATATTCAATGTATACTCATAAATAATAGGTAATCTCATCTATTTGAAAAGCAATATTATTTCAAACATCATTAATAACAAAATAATAATAAAACAATTTAAATGATGTTTTATTTTGTTACTAATGTGACGTAATCGTCGTATTACAAGAAAGTTAAAAAACTTTAGAGCAACAAAAATGGTATCACTGAGACAATAATAGTGATGTTCATCGCATTCTTAAGTATCATTGATTTTATTTGACTATAAGGTAATACTTAGACTCTAAATTTAGTATTTTTTTTCTTTATATGACAAATTTTTTGAAGGTTTATAGTACTAACTACTATTTTTGTTTTACTATTTTTTCTTTTATTGACCTCGAGGCGCGGGGAACCCCAAACATCCCTGTATGGAACCCTGGGGTTCCACGGAACCTAGATTGAGAAACACTGTTTTAGATGATACATTATATTACTTAGATAACCTTCAGTCTTTCAAGACCCACATGCACAGATACCTTCAACTCCAACCTAATTCCTGAAATCACTTCGTATTTTCACGATAGAAGACTACAGAGGTCGTATCTTTTTGGTGCAACTTCTTCTTGAATCAATATCTTCACATATAAAGAAGGTCTATTAATGCTTTAGAAGTGAATAAAATGGGGGGTACTTTTCATGAAAGGTTGGGGGGCACCTCTGTCTTATAAAACTGGAAGTATATGTTTTATATTATAAACTGGTGTACTTATCATTCACGCGACATTCACTCACCATATTTTTTTATAATAAACTAAAGTTAAAACCCCAACCTTAATTATTTATTAAATATAATAAAATATTTAATTAAAGGAATCGTAGGGAGTTGGTCATGACGTAAATTAAATACAAGTTTTTAATTTAAATTCGGCAAACGTTTATATCTTTTTAATAAAAAGATGTCTAACCGCTTTATTTCGCTATTTCAGTCACTATTTTCAGCCAGCATCGAAACGTTTGCGAATTTAAATAAAAACTTGTATTTAATTAATGTCATGTCCAACTCCCTACGATTCTTTTAATTATTAATCATGGACACGAATAATGTAATATAATAAAATTTTTTTCTAAAATAAACTACAACTAAATTCAGATGATAAATTTAGATTTTAAATTATAAGTAGTCCGAATTTTTGTTTTTCTCGTGACAAGAAATAACAAATTTACTAAAATACTTTCATGTTATTTATTTTTCAATATTTTGCTTCACTTTGATTGATTTTATAATAAATTGTAAATATTTTAATAATTCAGATTATAAGGTTTTGATGATTTTAAAAGGATAACCTTAAAAATGCAAGACTATTTTTAGACAAGTCTTAAGTGTTTCGTGAGTATAATTAAAAAAAAAATATTGAACAGAATAGAATACATACCGGAAACTATTTTCAGAAAACAAATAATTCATCTCCCATAACTGCAAATAACTAAACAGTAGTTCATGCAAATGATTTACCAAATTTATATTGATTTACATAGGAATATTTTTCATTATATAATTTTATATTTAAAATATGTTATTGATTGTTTTTTTAAATATAGCTAAATAAATACAAATCTTTTATAAAAAACAATCTTCAAACTATCATTGAAACTCGAAACGTTTCGGTAGAATTTATCTCTTTGTCAATGGAATTTAATTAGTTCAAAAAAAGAAATAAACTGACACGTTCTGATGTGGCCATCCACTTGACTTTACCCTACAATATCTGGCCCCTCACTTATATTTAATAAAATTATTTATAATCATGTGGGGGGGTTAGTTTTTGCATTTTTAGACTTCTGGGGTTTCACTGACCAAGTATACAAAATTTGGTTGAGTTTGCTCAAATGGCCTAGATTTTTAATTTTTAACCCCCCCTCCACCCCCCTTAATTTTGGGTCGATATGCACCAAAATCTAATCAGCTCTTAAACTTAATGAACCAAAAATACCTATGAAATTTGGTTTTGATATTCACGCTAGTTTTTGAGCTAGCTCGTTCACAAAAATTTGGAAACGCACAGACTAACAACCAGACTAACAGACATTTTAATAAAATAGTTATTATCTCAAAAAATATAATTTTTTCGATATTCACTTATTAGGGATTTTTGTAGACCGAAACACTTTGGTCTCACTCAATTTTTTTAATTAAAATAGTTTCAGCTGTTTTTGAGATATTTCGAAAAAAAGAAGCAAAAAAAAAAAACACTTTTTTCATGCACGATTACAATACCCTGTATGGTAAAGTAAACAGTTACTTTATGTAATTAATAATAACATAAAACAATTTTTTCTTTTTTTTCGAATTAATTAAATTCCATTGACAAAGGAAGAAATTCTAAACGTTTGGAGTTTGAATGAGTTTGAAAATTGTTTTTGAATAAAATATTTGTATTTATAAAAAAACAAAACAATCTTAATCATTCGTTTACGAATTATTAAATTTTACTGAGGACACCTTTTATATAATCTGTTATAGTTAAATGATCGATATTGGTGTGGAAGAAATGGCAACGGCGGAGATTGCAACATCCCCTGTAACAGTGAGTTGAAAATTACTATTCTTTCAAAATTAATTTAAAAAAATTAAAAGTTTTAAATGTGAGAAATGAGATTTATTCAAAAAGCTTGCCTTTTACTTATGAAGAAATTTGGTTTGAATTGCAGATCTTCTGAACGATGATATCAATGATGATATCGTTTGCGCTCAGCTGGTTTGGAGCCGAATGGGTTTCGGCGCCTGGGTTGCATGGAACAACTATTGCCAAGGAAGCAAACCCGCTGTCCCTCCCTGTTAATATTTCTCATATCTTCATATTTTTTAATATATTTTGTAAATAATATCAAATTTATGTATATATTTTTTAAAAAATAATTAAAATTCTGCCTATTGTAAAGCTAAAAATATCTTCTTTTCTTGTAATCCTTTTCCCTAGAATATCATTTATTCTTCGTTTAATAATTAGACATATTAAGGTAGTTGTTTCACCATATGGGTTTTCCTAGAATTTTTTTGAAATTTAGAGAGATTATTATTTATACACTTCTGCATCGATTGGTGGTAAAACGAAATTTATGAACAATATAGTTACGGAGATATTAAATTCCAAAGATAGAGTTTTTCAGACTCTTATACATTGCACTATACGGGATTTAAGTTTAAATACATATTTAATTATAATTAATAAACTCTTCTTACAGTTATTATAAAAAAACTAAACCAACATTAAACAATAACTAATACATTTTTTCAGAAAATGTTAATTCATAGTTACAACACAGTTTCTGAGATAATAATGAATAAATAATGAAAAATTTACACTAAAAACAAGCTGGCAACTCATGTATTTAACCTAAAAAGTGGGTTAACTTTAGTAATTTTTTTGACGTTTTTTCGCTTCAGCCATTGTCGTAACAGTTTTCAATCTCTTATTAAGAACTTTTTGTTTTATAAATCTCCCTTTATAATATACTTTATCTGAAATTTCTATGATAAAATATATACAAGGTCGGACAATGTTGCCAAATTTGTCAAACGAGCACGGGATTGGCTAGTAGTGATACATAAACAGCAAAAAGTTGTAGACTTATGAATTATGAATCCTTATTGTCTGTTCTATATACTCTAGCATTAACTTTTTGCTAGTATTGTCGCCAAACAACTACCTTAAGATTGTTTTATATATATATATATATATTTATGTAAACGTTAGATGAACGCGAAAGTTAAAATTTTTATCCGGTCACTGCCCTATTTTGGTGCAATTGGAACCAGACTCGTTTTGATAGTGAACCAAGAGTTGAAAAAAGATACAGGACCCAGCCGGGTATGATCCGACATCTTCTGCGTTAAGCCCGCAGATGCCTTCTCTATTTAAGCGATGGATTCCCTGACTAGATCCTATAATCAAATTTTATATATATTCAACTCTCTAGTTCAGTCGCGTTTTCTTCTATTTTCTTAATATTATGGTTCTTATAAATTTACTACAATGTCCATCTGTCTGATTCTTTGGGGAATCGAAACAGATGAATTTCGCTCAGATTTTCAATAATAAATTTTATTTAGAATGTTTATATGTAAACGTTAGATGAACGCGAAAGTTAAAACTTTTATCCGGTCACTGTCCTATTTTGGTGCAATCAAGGGATCCATCGCTTAAGGCAGAAGGCATCTGCGGGCTTAAGGCAGAAGATGTCGGATCATACCCGGCTGGGTCCTGTATCTTTTATCAACTCTTGGTTCAGTATCAAAACTAGTCTGGTACCAATTGCACCAAAATAGGGCAGTGACCGGATAAATGTTTTAACTTTCGCGTTCATCTAACGTTTACATATAAACATTCTAAATAAAATTTATTATTGAAAATCTGAACAAAATTCATCTGTTTCGATTCCCCAAAGAATCAGACAGATGGACATTGTAGTAAATATATATATATATATATATATAAGTACATTTTTTACATGATAACAAGAAATCGGATTATTTGCAGTAAAAACTGTCAAAATATGCCATAAAATAAAAATATTGAAATACGCAAGTAATATGCGCAGTATAATAAGTTGAAATATGTAAAGATATGTTGTAAAAGTAGGCAAAACAAATTTTTTATGTACTAAACAATTAAAATTGAAGACCAAAAGAATATATATTTGAAGGAGTGATATGAAAAAAATAAAATGATAAAGTAAGCTATAGACAGACACCAAGTGTCAAATATGTACTTTTATTGCGTAAAACATTGCACAAAATTCTCATTACATTTAATAGATTCAAAAAATCTTTAAACTCAAAGAAATAATAGATGCTCTTGAATAAAATCAACATAATAAATATAATAATGTTTCAAAAAATTTGAACGAAAAAAAATAGGTGGGGGGGGGGGGGGGGTAGTTTTATTTAACAGACAGGATTGTATTGATTTTACTTAAGGGGAATAAATTTTTTGGCCCAAGATGCTGCCCGCTAGAGCACCTGCCAGGAAGGGCGAGCTTCGAGAGCGCTTTCGGCACGCCCTTGAAGCTCGTACAAAATAAATTCGCTTGTAATATTTCCCTGAAGGGCTATTATTTATCCCATGAGAAATACTTGTCCAAAATCCTAACCGGAATGGAAGCGAGCAGCGCGTCTTATCAGAGGGACATCTCACGCAGCGTAGCGACCAAGCATTAGACCAAAATTAGTAGAGTATTTATTGAAAATGCAAATGCGATTAAAACCCTATTACCCTATTATTAGTGAATTCACTCAAGTTAGTAGTGAATTCATGCCAAAATTTTCATTTTTTTTACTCGCTCTGTTTAATAATGTCTGAAACTTAGTGAAAAATCATTTTCAACCATGATTTTTTCATTCTGTGTTTAGATACCCAAGATAATAAGAATGAAATGTCGTAGAAAGTTCGTTCTTGTGCTAAAATATAGGGGGTGGGCTATCTAACTTTTGGAATTTGAATCGGGTATAAAAAACTAATGAATATTTTTTTAAATTATGAGTTTATTAGAAAGATTGTACATTTTTATTTAAGAATGAAACACAACATCATTCAAATGACTGCCATGGCTGGCTTGACAGTACCCCATCCGATCAACTCATTTGTTCAGTAGATTTTCGATTGTTTGGGCTCCAATCGCATGAATGGCAACTTCGATTTCGTGTTTCATGATTTGACCCTGTTGGATTTTTTTTGTGGGGAACCCTTAAGGATAAGTGTTTCGCTAACCATCCATAGACGATTGATACCTTGAAACACGTCATCACAAATCGAAGTTAACATTCATGGGATTGGAGCCCAAACAATCGAAAATGTACTGAACACTTGGGTTGATCGGATGGGGTACTGTCAAGCCAGCCATGGCAGTCATTTAAATGATATTGTGTTTCATTCTTAAATGAAAATCTCCAATCTTTTTAATAAACTCATAATTTTGAAGAAATTTTCATTAGTTTTTTTTTATAGCCGATTCAAATTCCAAAAGGTAGATGGCCCATCACCCTATATTTGTATTTCCATTGCGGAGAAATGAATAGATTTTCGGCTTTCTACTTTAGAACTTCTGGTTAAAAAATGGAGAAAACATTCTTTAAATGATTTTATTGATATTTTAAGGTAATGTTATAATGTAGGCGTAAATAAACAATATTTATTTTATTTTTAAGTTTATTATTAATTACTTAAAAAGGAATATCTGGCCTAAATAAATTTTCACTTTTTCATTATTTAATAAATGTATGAGTGCTCGATCTTTAATTAGAATCTGTTAGAGAAAAGTAACTAACAAGGACGTGGATAGAATGATCTCTTTTCCTCTAAGCTAAGGCATTACAATGATGCCAATATAAGTCCAGACATGTTCCACCCTATCATATGCCGATTATTTAATTTCTATTTTTCTAGGAATGCCTTTTTGACTCTAGTTAAGTAAATATTTATGAAATCAAATTGAATATCAAATTTAGATATTATACCATTTAAAATTATTAATTCACCGAAAATGCAAACAGCGAGTCTTGAAAAAGTTTCACTTTTTCCTCCAATTTTCTTGTCGTATTTAGAACTTGAACATTTTAAATAAACATCTTGATATAAATTCACCTCTTTTTTACTTTATCCAATGCGAAGCATGGGAGAAAGTATTGGAATCGCTCTCGGGGCAAGCGTGGCTTCAAAGGGTCCTCAGGTAAAGACTACGGAACCCATGGACTCAATTAAAGTCACAAATTGTAGTATTCAATTAGGTTGAATTTTAGCACGTGACGGTTTTGCCAAAAATTACATGGGGTCTCGTCGAGAGGCCAAAAAGTGCGATTTTTTCATTTAGTGCGTGCGTATGGATGGATGTATGGATGTTATCGTTTTTTTGGCCCACGATTTTTTCCACACCGTTGCACCAATTGAAATGAAATTGAAAACCTACCATTAGTTTAACAAAATGAAGCGCTGATTAGTTTTTGGTACATATCGGACCACAAACATTAGTACTTTATTTCAGTACTTTTTTAGTTTTTTCTAAATATCTTGAAAATGACTTAACCAATTTTGATGAAATTTAATATCCTAATTAAGTACCTTGGGGACCACAAAAAAGGTTAAATAAAGTTTTTAGTAAAATTATATTTTAAAGTACTTTACTCAAGAACATATTAATATTTCAAATGAATTTGGATAAAGTTTAGCAACGATCCGTTGCAGTTTATTTATTTTTGTAATGTGTTCAATAGTTGTATATGATTGTCAAAATTCAATTTCCAAAAAAATTACTTTCATAAAGAAGTTTAAAAGATAATTATTTTATAAAAAATCGAACCAAGAATTTTAACGACCTTTATTTTTGAATAAAAGATAGAATTGCTTAATATTAAAATTTAGGAATGTTTTTTTCTGATGTAATTTTATTAAAATTAAAGAATAATTGTTTCTTTGTCCGAAAGTGTCAACGAAAAGGTTGTAATGATATAAACTGCAACCCCCCCCCCCCCCCCATTCATTTAATAGGCAACTTCGTTGCCAGTTTATTATTTTATTTTATAGAATGATTAAATGTTCAACGGTTGGCAGCCTGGAGACTGGCTCTCAGCACGACTCAATACACCTACCTATTTTTTCTTATATCTCCTTTATCTATTATTTAAATTTGGAAATAACATTTAGTGAAAGCGGTGTAGGTTTATAGTAAAACATATTTAGGTTGAAATTAGTGGTGTTTCACAAAATAAAAATTGAAATAAAGTTTGAGTTTAATGGATATTCTAGATATTTCGGGTTTTTAAGCCCATCACCAGGAGTTTATACAAAAGTCTTTTCGAAATATATGGAGTATCCATTAAACTCAAACATTATTTCAATTTTTATTTTGCGAAACACCACTAATTCCACCCCTTTATAATTTTTTAAATTTGGAAAGTTAGAATTTATCTCACCAGATGGCAAATATCTTCACTAAGGGTGGAAATATATAAAGGAGGGAAAGATAAAATTAAATCCAAATACACAACTTCATCTTCTTGAAAAACAACCCTAAAAGTAAGACTGAGGTTCATTGCCATAACTAGGTAATGCAACAGGTGCACAAGCAAAGGGCCCATATAGATAGTACTATTTTTTTCATTCTTTAAAATATGTATATGCATTTGACCGGTTAAATACAGCTCAGCAAGCTTCCGGTTCTTGGTCCATTGCCCCATTGTATAATAGTAAACAATAGCTGGCAGTGATCAAGTGATTCGTGCAAGATATAAAAGTGTACAAATATTGTTGAGCAACTCGGGTTGAAACGACTTCAGATACACTTACATCTAACCCGAGTTTATTAGAGTATTATAAGCATTCATATAAGGCCCGGCAATATGTAATCGTGAACTCTTTGGCGACTGGCTGGTCGCTTCCGGTTCCTGATTTTACTAAAAAAGGCTGACTAGTAGTGTACATTCATAATGACTAAATAGCTAACTTTGACTTCTTTTAACTTGGACAATATAAACAATAGATAATACAAATAAGAAAAATATTTAGTATTTTTGACTGAATTTTTGAGTTAATTCAATATTCCAGCCGCCTGGAGAACTTCACCCATTGGTCAGAGTAAAGAGTAATAATTTTTCATTTCATTTTATCAGCCAATATTCAATTCATTCATCTTTTACAATCACGAGTGAAAAAATATTGAATATTATAGCTCTTGTCCGAAATCAAACTTGAATTTGGATTATTTTTTCATTTAGAGATTTTTAACTAATTCAATTTTTTTGCACGTTTAAGAAAAATATTAAATTATAAAATATAAATAAATAAATGTACTAATTAAAATCCCCAAAATGTAGTCTGAATTTGAACTTGATTTATGACACAGGAGTTTTTAAAGGAGGTTCACAAATAAAATAAAAATTATAATATTTTTAATTATATTTTCGGAGTTTTATTGAATACTCTATATATATTTCGGGTTTTTAGCCCATCATCAGGAGTTGTATTTACAAAAGACTATATACAAATTTTTTAATTTTTATTTTAATTGTGAAACACCACTACAACCCTTTAAAAACTCCTGTGTTTAATATGTACTGTAAACCAACACCGCTTTTCCTAAATGTTATGGATTTATGACGTTAGTGCGCCTGTATTTAGGCAACATATTGCGCGGAGAATAACGAAAGCTGCGAATGAGCTAGGCGCGTCCAGTAGTGATGGAATGCTTCAAAGCTTATGGCATGTAAGCAGCCATCAAGTACATGTATGGATGAATAATTTTTACATAGGCTTTAAATAGATAGAGAATATAAAAGAGCTTACCATATATTATATTTTAAGGTAGCAACTTAACCCTAGAATAAGCCCTTTTTATTAATTCTTTAAAATTTATAAATAAGCATTTAATTTAACCTTGATTAAGTAAGAATGGATAGGCTTCTTTCTGAAAATGCTAAAGATTTGAGAGGAAATTTTATAAGTAACCACAACGTTTTATATTTCTCGAATATTATTCACATATTTTTTTGAAAAACATATTTCAAGACGATGATTCTGAAAAAATGAATGAAATATATTGATTTTTTAGAGCCGAACGGAGGAATGTTAAATATAATAAAAATTTATTAGCATTTGCTAGCTCCTTTCATGAATTTATTTATCCATGGCCACCTGGCCACTGTGCCCTTTTTGATGTCATTACATAACAAATGTGACTCTGGAGGTTAAACAAGTAACCCTAGCTCTTACTTCGACATATTATATTTAAAGCTTCAATCGCATTGTTTTAAGGGGTTATTGCTAATCCTATGTATTAGGAACTTGTATTTAGTTATAATAATTATTGACATAAGCTTACCTTACATCAACACGTTGATAAACACGAAAATCTTGAATAATTTCCAAACAAGTGATCAGAGAAGCTCCAAATTTCAGAATGACAATGATAGCGAACTAGCGGAATAATTGATGCGTTTGCTGCTTCTTGGTAGCATCGTAGGGGGAAAAAATAGCTAGTAGCCACTTTACCCACATTGGCCACTATGCCCCACCTACTATTTTTAAAAGACATAATCTTCAAGTTTTCTATATAGATATATATATTTTTTAAATTATATTTTATTCATTTTTTTTATTTTTCATTATTTTTTTATTTTTTAATTATTTTTTATTTATTTATTTATTTTTTAATTATTTTTTAATTATTTTTTATTATTTTTTATTTATTTTTTATTTATTTTTTTATTTTTTGTTTATTTTTTGTTTTATTTATTTATTTATTTAATTAATTATTTTTTTTTTATTTTTTTTTAATTCATAAAAATTGTTTATTTCCTTTTTTTTTAATTTGAATAATGATTTATCGAAAAAATATGGTAAAAGATAATTTTTTGAAATTTTATATTTAAAACTACTACTTAATAGTTATGGAAGGTAAAATTAAAAAAAATAAAATTTATTATCACAGATTCTAATTTATTAATGGAAATAATATTTTACAACAATACATATTAGTTCGTAAATTATAACAAGAACGATTTTACGAATGTATACATTAATATTATGTAATTTATATAGAATATCATAAAAATTAAATTGATTATTTAATTTATTTTTGTTTTACTTCAATAATCTTCTCTAAGTATTGTTTTCCAAAATTCAATCCTATCAGTAAGAAGACCATAACGTTCTTTATGCATAGTGGAATTAACGATTTCTAAATATTCAAAACTGTCGGATTGGAGGGATGTATCTTTATGGACCATAGGCCTCCAATAAAGTGATGATGGAGGTTTTCTAGAAAATCGAAATAAGACGTTACAGACTATTACATAGGAATAATTATAGAAAAAGAAAATTGAATTAAAAATTTTCTTTCAGAGCTTATGATTTTATATAGGTATATATATATATAAACTGAATATCAAATACTTACCCATGTTTAGCAAAGTGTGTCCAAAGCTCGGTCATAAATTCAATCATAGCTGTATCCTCAGAACTTCTTTTCTTATCGGCAAATTGAAATGCAAACGGGAATAAATACAACGTTTCATCGCCAAGGCTAACACCTGAAAAATTGCAACAAAATATGAAAAAACTGTTTCCATCATTCTATAAAATTCAAATAACGTCAGAGCCAAAAAAGTTCCAAATTTAGATAAAACGTGAGTTATTAAGTTGAAATTTTCAGATGATTTTGAGGAAATTCTAAAGATTTTGTTTATTGGAGAGAAAGTATTTTTATTTAGATCTTTCATGTTTGGGTTTCATTTCCAGAAAAATGGGAATTTCAATGTTAATTAGTTGTTGTTTCAATTTAATACTAATAAAAACAGAATAAAGGTTTTCAACCAACTTGAATTTAAGATTATTGCAAACATAAAACTTCATTCTACTTTTCCCTGAAAGGAGTAATTATTTTTAATTTAACATATTTACTTTAATATGGACCATTTTTCATTGTGTCAGAGCAAATCGAATTCAATTAAGTACAGAAATCACACCGAACAAATTATTTCACCCTTTAATTTATAATTCTTTTTAAGGTTATTGCTTTTCGTCACTGGAGATTAAGCGAAGAAAGAAATATGATATTTGTTCTTAGAATAAAAGTAAATTAAGGACAGTTAATTTTCTAGGTGCGAAGAAATAATGTTCGTCATTTCGGTGTTTAGCTTTGTCTATTTGTTGTGAAATAACGAAAAAATAATTTTCCTATATAGGTATAACGATAAATTAAAATTCCCCCCTTATTATATCAGAATTGCTGTCCCAGAAAGAAACATTTTTTTTCTTTAAATGAGATAAAAGCTTAATTAAAGATAGACACGTATTAAGCGTTTAAGTTTTAAGTTTGCAATGGTATTAAATCCAATTCAGTTATTTGGTATTTATTAATTTAAAATAAAATAAATAATTGATATTTCTGGAAATTATTATTCACTCCTAATAAATTATGAATAGTATAGCTAAAAATAATTCCATTCAAGAACCATGGATTTTCCTCAAAAAGATCTGAAAATTGCAGCTTTTTTTTCTCGAAATGTACTGGTTCAAAATTTAAATCAAAATCTGGACAGGACACATAGCCCAGTAGATATATCTTGTAATTCAAATTAAAAAAGATAACTTACCATAGTTGCCATTTGGAGTGCTGTAAGTATCGATTAAGGACATTCCTCCTCTATAAGAAAAGTAATAAAAGTAGGATGTGGCACAAGATCTAGAAGCCATCACACGAGCAGACCTCTCAATGCTCTCTGAGAACCAGGCATCGGTGTAGAGCTGTCGAAAAAATGAAAAGTCTTGTTATTTAATTAATTCTCCTTTTTAAAGATTTCCCTTTAAATTATTTATTTATTTTCATTACACCCAAACATTAATTCTGGAGTTGTATAATGTTTAAAATTAAAAATATGATTTTTTAAAATTATTGGATAAAAAATACTTGGTAGGTTTCACATTAAGATATAAAAAATAAATTCGTTTTATTTTTTATATCTTAATGTGAAACCTACCAAGTATTTTTTATCCAATAATTTAAAAAAATGTTTCACCAAGTACCAACACCAAATTCCTTAAAAACTATATGATTTTTTTTAATTCATAAGATTGGATTTGACAATTTTTTTAATATTTATTATTACAGAACTTTTCGAGGATGTATACTCTAGAAATGGCTCTCATTATTTCTTTTCTTTAAAACAACACAGGTTATATTATTTTTTTTTTAATTTATTTGTTATTGTTAATAGGGACGTTTCGACCTCTTTATAATTGTGTTATCATCAGCCTAATTTTTTTTTCTCATTTAAATTATGCACTTGCCAACAACACAACATTACTTCATTTTTCATTTTCATTTTTAATATTAAAAAAGTATTTTCGCACCTTAAACAATCTTAAAACTAGTTAAATCCAACTGAATCCACATTTGTAGCATGAAGACAATATCAATTATTACTTTCTATTTTATTATTTTTTATAATTATTTTTAACAAAACAAGATGGAATTCAATTCTATCGAAAAGTATATATATTAAATAAAAATTAATAAAATAGAAAGTAATAATTGATATTGTCTTCATGCTACATAAAATATGGATTCAGTTGGATTTAACTAGTATTAAGATTGTATAAGGAACGGAAATACTTTTTAAATATTGAAAATGAAAATGTAAAGTTTTCTAATGTTGAGTTGTTGACAATTTGTATATTTTAAATATAAAATTTTTTGGGCTGATGATGACACAATTGACCTCCCTATTGACAATAATAAATCATTTTTTTAATATAACCTGTGTAATGTTTTAAACAAAAGAAATCATGAGAGCCATTTCTAGAGAATATATCCTCGAAAAGTTGTGTAATAATAAATATTAAAATATGTTTTAGAATTTTTTTAAATATTCATAGAAGAAATAAGATTTAGCTGAAAAATGCTTTCGGCTTGAACTATTCATGGGATAAATGACTATATTTTCCATTGACTATCTTTAGATTATACTTACATTGATTAATGATCTAATATTATCCTTTCCAATTGGTGAATCATCGAAATAAAATTTCATTATTTTATCAGTAATCGCCTTTGGATTATTTGTTGAGTATTTATATTGTAGGGCGTATGGCATAATTGTTTTATAATTTCTAGACATTTGTCCCAAGAGGTCGGGATGTGAAACGAGTTCTGAAATTAATTTTAAAATAAATACAAAATAATAATTACTAGAATATTTATTAATATTAGCCCGAGAGCTGACGACGATTTTATTATTTAGTTATAAAAACGCGTGGAGATATTGGTAGGTTGGCGTGTGGCCCTGGATATTTATCTATTCTACTAAATATTTAATAAAATAGGAATAAAATCTACATTTATTTCGATTTTATGAGTAGTTTGCTTGTCTAATCTTGGATTGGTTTTGGCCTTCTCACAATAAACTGCAATCAGAGCCGCCGTTAAGGGGAGGCAAGAGGGCCATTTACTACGGGCTCCACACTCAAGGCGCCAGTCTTTGGGAAAGACTTGTCTTTTTATATAAACTATTAATTACAATAAAATAAAAGTATTAAATATACTAGAAAATCATAAGATGGTGTCATCTATTAAATCCGATGGAATGGAATATTTTTAATTGTATGTCAGAGGGGTTGTTTTGCCAGATGGCCCGGATTGCTGTTACTGGCACTCGGGTTTGATTCCCGAGGGGGTGAAAACAACCCCTCTGAAATATAATTAAAAATATTCCATTCCATCGGATTTAATAGATGACACCATCTTATGATTTTCTAGTAAATTTGAATCTATTACCATCGGCAAATTGAAATCTTTCGTATTAAATTTAAGTAAATAAAATTATAATTAAAATAAATAGATTTAGAAATTAATCATAGAAAAAAAAATGGCCCTGTAAAGCAAGAAAATCACTCATTGAATCGAAATAAATATGTACATTAGAATATGTCTATCTAAATATTCCAAGTAGAAAGACATACAATAGCATAATAAACTTGCACAAACACATCTGTTTAATGGAGAGCTTCGAACATGAATTTTGGGCTGGCTTTGCAAATATAACATTCTAAATATATACTTTATATACGATACAAAGAGATGATTGCATCTTTAATGTTACTATTACCCTTTTATGCATTTTATCTTACTTTTAGCACTAAGTTAAGAACCGAAATTTGATTTGAAAAGTGAGAATATTATTTACTGATAAGGTGTTCGTTCTCATTGTTGAAAACTTCTTTTAATACAAAACCAAAAATTTTAGACGAACTTTGATACTTTATTTTATATAAAAATTATAAAAAAAATTAAAAAATGTTTTTTAAAAGATAAAAAATCAGAGTAAAAAAAGAATTTATTTGAGGGGCACAAACTTTGTGTATCTCTCCCTGGACAGCGCCAAAATATAACTATGTACCCCCCTGCTCTCAAGCCATTGGTAGGAAAAGACAGTAGAATATTTTCTTTATGTATTGAAGCACATGGGACTTTTGTAGAAGTGAAATGCCTGGTTTATAATAGAGTTGAATGGAGGCGAACTGTTTTAGATTGATTGAGATTTTATTTTGCCCAGAGTAGCAGAGTTGTTGATTCATAAAGAGAAATAAATGAGGTTCTCCTCTACTTGATGAAAATAAACATATATATATTTATTTAATTATTAAAGTAGTTATTGGGAAATAAGGACTATATTTGTTATGCAGATAATTTATATGCATAAAAAATATAGTCCTTATTTACCGATAACAGCTTTAATAATTTAATCGATGGACATAGCTAATCAAAATAATTTATATTTAATATACCATATATATATGTACTATATATCATATGTTTTTTTTTTTATCAAACAGAGGACAATCTCAGTGATTTCTCTTTATGGTTTGATTATTGTATGATGAAGAAACATGGTTTGCGAAAATACTGTAAATAAAATCGTCGCCATCTCTTAAACTAGACTAGTGACCTAGTGCGTGTGGCTTCTTCTTTAAAGTATTAAAAAAAGAGCAAAAGTAGGTAATGTTTACTGAAAAGAAAATGTTCTTTCTCAGCCTCTAACTAACTGGTGAATCCATGAAATCAGTTTTGGCATTAAAATAATTGTTTCAACTTAGATATTAAATTATTATTGATAAATTGAATAACCAAATTTTTTAGCTTGCTTGTTAAGTGTCTATTCTTTCTAGGCTTATAGCTTGAATAGCCACAAATTTAAAAATGAGCAGTAGATCAGCTTACCTGTTGCTTTGAAAAATCCATCATCTGAGTTCATTCCAAGCATCACTGGAATAGCTTCAATGGAGAGAGGATTCATAGCCTCCATAGGATGTTCGGTTAAGAATCGAGCACTTCCAACAGCTTCGTTTTCCACAACAGCCCGGAAAATAAACTGGGGATCCCTTTCCCATTCCTGAAATAAAATAATAAATTTAATTATTGGCCTTAAATAAATAAATGATATTTTCTGAATTTTTGAACCTGATGATCTAAAGGTAGAGGGCCCAAAATCTAGCAAGTTCTTTGCATTGGAAATATCAACATTTTGGCACCAAAGCGAGCTCTACGTTCTTGAGTTAACTGACGAATCGGACACACACACACAGAGACAAACAGACAGAAAACAATTGGTTGAAAATTATTTTTCCTCACCTTTCAGACATTTTTAAACCCAATTAGCCAATTATATGTATATTTATAAACTTTTAAAAACAAAGCTTTTTAAAAAAAGTGGAAAATATATTTTAACAGGCTTCAATAAAAGCTTTTGGGTGCACAAAGAAAATGTTATATTATATAACTTTTAAGGAGTTAAGTATTGGTTCTAGGTGAAACATTTTAATATATTAATAAAACTTTGCGTCTTCTGCTGGAATTATAAATTTTATTTATAACGAGACTATAGTTTGGAGTCCATTCATATATTAATTCCTGTGAATCAATTGTAATAAACTGATGAAGAGGGCAAAACCCTCGAAACTATAGTCTCATTATAAATAAAATTTATAATTCCACAGAAGACACACTCTTTCATTGTCTGCTTCAAAATATAAAAATTCTGCTACCCTCGGCACAAAAACTTTCAATTTAACCCGTCAATATTCATGAATGTATGTCCTAAAGTTTTCTTTGAGTGGCCCAAAGCTTTTTATTGACATCTCAGGAAAAATAATATTTTATATTTTTTAAAACATTTGCAAAAGTTATTTTTTAAAAGTTTTTATATATTTAAAAGTACCTATACATAATTTTTATTCTGAGATATCAATATAAAGCTGCATATACGACCATTTTACCTATATTCCATTTTCAAATTTATCTCCACACAATGTTTGTTAAGAAAAAGTTAAGAAAAAAAAAAAAAAAAAAAAAAAATAGAAACTACGAAATAGCGATGTTTTATGAGCAAACCGAATCGTAGAGATTTTTTTATCAAAATAGTTTTAGCCACATATGAGATGATTCGAAAAAACTTAATAAACAAAAAATAAAAATAATAGAAAAGAGAAAATATAATAAGTAGGTATATATGGTGGCTCTTATTTTGGGTATTTTCAAATTTTTACGTTCGCAGGGGCTCAGATGGTTCAAAATAAATAAAAAAAAAACATCTTCCTAATTTCTAGTCTATCTCAATTTTAACTTGTGCCTCAGAGCTATGCAAGTTTCGCATCTAAATAACATGGGGTTTTTGGCATTGAACGATCAATTTTTTATTCCGTCCAAAGTAATATTTCAAAAAATTTAAAACTCTGTAGACTTTACCCTTATAATAGTAGCTATCTTTCAGAGTTTTTTCAGATTTTTAGCTATTATAATTTTTGAGCTACAGCTAGATAAAATACTGCCATATCTTAGTGTTAGTAAGATATAGAGTCCAAAATTAAATAGCTACAAATCTGTAAAAATTCTGAAGGGTAGCTACTATTATAAGGATAAAGTCTACAGAGTTTCAAATTTTTTAAACCATTGCTTTGGCCCGAATAAAAAAATTGATGGTTCAATGCCAAAAACCCCATGTTATTTAGATGGGAAACTTACATCGCTCTGAGGCACAGGTTAAAATTGAGATAGGGGGTTGAAACTTGGGGGATATTTTTTTTATTTATTTCGAACCATTTGAGCCTCTGCCAGAGTAAAAATTCGAAAATACCCAAAATAAGGGCCACCCTAAGGTATATATTGTTATTTTACTTTACTTGAATAAGGCACATAGATAAGAATGTCAATGGTTTAAAATAATTACCTCAAAGATGGTTAAAGCTCTGATAATTTCTTCAGCTTTCTTATCGCGCAAACACTCAATAAGTGCTTTAGACTCATAGGTAGGACAACCTAGATAAGAACCTAATTCATTAGATTCAAATGTGAGAGATTTCATAGTAAACCAGGGCGCCAAACTGGATCCGGACTGCAAGATGGCTCGATGGAAAAGTCCTAAAATATGTACAAAACAACAAAACATAAATAAACTTACGATATTTTGCGACTAGCTATCTCGCTCATTATTTTTGGCTGCATTTAAGCTAAAATTCTATAAGAATGTAAAACTAAAAGTAAAAATCCTAGATATATTTCTATAGAGAAATAAAGATACTAAATTTAAACAATTTTTTTAAGAACTCGTTCCAAAAATGGTAAAAATAAATTATCACGTTCAAACATCGATATCTTTCTATCTGCCCCCACTGTCACGCAGGCCCGTATCTTCTAAATTATTAATAGACCTAGGTAGTTAGAATTTAATAAACCACACAGATATAGTCCACTTGTCAAAGCTCAAAATTGAAACATATAAGATCAAATAAAAAAAAAAATCCACCTCTTCGAATGAGATATAGTTGAATTAGTGTTTTAAAATCTTATTTAATATGTTTTTTTCAATTTTTATTTTTTATAATCAGGAACGAGGCTTTTTGAATCACAATAGGAAGATCGAGTCCTTATAGAATGATGGTTATTTTTCTTTTTTCAATAAAAAATTTTCATCAGGGTTTATAATTTAATTTTATCTGAAACAAGAGACGTTTCGGCATTAACTCAATGCCATCTTCAGTCTATGTTAAAAAATAAGATATCATTATATTTCCTTCACAGAGGCAAAATGAAAAAGAAATTAAATTACTGAGGTCAACACGCATCTCAAACAGTGAATTCGCAAACTCAGAAATGCTAAAATTTAAAAAAATATAAGGCAAAATACAAGATAAATGAAAGAAAACTGGCTAGAAGCAAATTCTCGTTTCTATTTGCTTCTAGCTATTTTTCATTTATCTTGTATTTTGCTTTTATATTTTTTTAAATTTTACATTTCTGGTTTCCTTAAGTGAATTAACTCACTGTTTTGAGATGTTTGTTGACACCTCAGTAATTTAATTTCTTTCATTTGCCTCTGTGAAAGAAATGTAGTGATATCTTATTTTTTAACATATGAGTCGACGTTAATGCCAGGCATCAAATAAAAAATTAAATTATAAATACTGATGAAAATTTTTATTGAAAAAAGAAAAAATTACCATCATTCTATAAGGACTCGATCTTTCTGTATTCAAAATTTTCGTTTGATTATAAAATATTATAAGAATCAAATAATTACTATTCTTCAATTTTTATATTACGCTTTAGACGCAATCATGACCTGCGATTTACTACGTTGGCATGGCAATTCCAGAATTGTTTATCGCTTATTATTTGAATAAAGATTTAGCACCATTCTTCATATTCCTTGACTTCTTATAAAGGCGCAAAAGAAATCATTAAAGTACCTGCTGTCTTGATTCATCCATACACATTTTCTTCTGTGACATAATTAGAAGATACCGAAAAATATTTAAACGTCTTACTTGAACTATCTTTCGTTGATAATTACTCTATTACAGGAATCTATCGATTTAAAATTCAATTAGAAAATATATTAAGTGGGCTATCTTTGGATGGATCATTCAAAAAGAAATAAATTTTGTGGGAAAAAGGATATTTATTTTGTTACAGCTTTTTTGGTAAAGATATTCTTAAATCGAATTGATTCTTCAGCTGAACTTCTAAAGAGAAACAAAGGGGTTATCTCTGCTTGATGCAAATAAACATACACAAATATATTCGTATATACGTTAGCGTTAGATGAACGCGAAAGTTAAACATTTTATCTTTCGCGTTCATCTAACGTGCTTTGATAAACATTCCAAATAAAATTTATTATTGAATATCTGAACAAAATTCATCCGTTTCGATTCCCCAAAGAATCAGACAGGTGACTTTATAATAAATATATATATATATATATATATATATATATATTATTTGTTGTTTGAGACTTAGTTTCTAGTTCTGACTGGCTTTGACTGAAAATTTTATGTTACGATACTGATCCCATGAAAAATAATATTTATAATTAAAAAGCATGATGATGAAGACCAAGCCTTTGAAACTATGATAAATAATCAATAATATATATATTTGATATATATATATATATGTATTTATTTGCATCAAGCAGAAGACAACCTCTTTGTTTCTCTTTGTGAATAAACAACTCTGATACTCTGGGCAAAATAAAATTTTTTCAAATAGACTTCTTACCTAACATATATCGTATTAATATACCAAATAATCCTAGATGAACGATCAGTTCAATAGTTTACCCCACCCAAAGAACAGCAGACAAGTGAAATATGTATATACTATAACACGACCATAATTTATATGAACTAATTTAAATTTTTTGAACAATTTATTTACTTGGTTTGAATTTGAGTTGAAAAAATAATCTAAAAATATCGGCACTTTTGGCTCTCACAACCTCATTTTATTAATTATTTAAAAAAATTTAGTCTATTTCTATTGTATTTAGGAAGACTTTTAAAAGATGGAAATCCGCTGCTGCAAAAAATACTGTGAATCGAAAAAAATTCAATAGCTGAAAATAATGATTGCTAAAATGTGTTGTTTTTGATTTCAGGCAACTGCTATAAAGTATTAAAAATTTCTATGTTATTTAATTTATGATCTACAATGCTCTGACAGACAGACAGACATTGTAACAACACTACTAAGATTCCTTTGACTTGTTCAACTCAACACTAAAATACAAAATTAATATTTTTTACTATTTTATTATTATTTTATTAATCCATAAAAATATTTTCTATTTCATTTGTAACTAGCAGATTATTAATTTGAAAATGATTTTTGTCAGATTCATTCTCTCATAGTGAAATCGACCAATATTTTTATATAATTTTTATTTATCAAACTGTTTTGGCATTTAATTTGAAGCTTTTTCAAGTGATATAGATAGATATAATACAAATCAAAATTTAATAAAATTGACTCATTCAATTACGTTTTTGATTGTTTAATTTCATTATGATTTTTTACCATAACTCAAGACTATTATTGGCCAAAATGTGGTAAATCAATCAAAAAAGCTTCTCTTTATTTAATCATTTCAAGTTTTCGAAGAAAATTTTGATTTGATTTATTATAATAAAATAGCTAAAAATAATAATTTGTACATTATTCATTTGATAATACTTATTTGACTAATTAAAAGCAGTAAATTTTGTCAAAATAATATTTCTATAAAATTTCTCATTTTAAATTTACATTTACCTCATTTAATAAATATTCCTAGGCCCGTTTTTGGTGATTATGATCGTTGAAAGTCGTCCCTGCATTGATGTATCCTTCTGTGGAGGGTGCCTCCAAGCATTCTCTTGCTACACTCGATGCAGTGGTCGAGCAATTAAACTAATAGGAGACCCGGCTCTAACCAACTAACTCGACTCCCCGTACCGAAGAACCGTTTCTGCCCTTTCTCTGTACTACAGATACTATCACGGTGTCTGTTCGGTCGAGCTGAAAATCAATTATCCCCTCTAATGCCACTCTTTACGAAACACGCGGTTTTTCTTGCTCGCTTTGCTTCTCAAATTGGATAAAGTCGACAAACAACAACCAACTCGCGCATCCTACTGACACCTCCGAGACGAACTCTCCCTGCCACTCTGCGACTTGCCTTCGCTCACCCGACCGTATCCGGACATACCTTTAACCACTTAGCCCCTTAATTCTTTCTTCTTTCCGATGGAAACCTGTTGAGGCCACCTGGGGTTGCTTTTTGGTGTAACTCCTTCTCTTCACTCGATTTTATAAAAAAATAGAACAATCAGAAATAAGACGGTAAAGTGCGAGTCGGATCGTAAACTCCAAAATCATATTAAATATATTAAATATATTTTACTTTAGCCACAGGGTATGGTCGAGTATACCATAATCCACATGAAAAAATGACTTTTCAAATATAAAAAACGGCTGAAACTATTTTGATTAAAAAAATTGGGTGAAACCATGGCATTTCGGTCTACAAAAAAGCCCTCATAAGTGAACATCGAAAATATTGTATTTTTTGGTTATTTCGTCCTTTTTGTAAAAATGTCACACATTAGTTGTTCTGTTAGTCTGTTAGTCTGTGCGTTGCAAATTTTATGGACGAGCTAGCACAAAAACTGGTGTGAATACTCGGAAACAATTTCACGTAATTTTGGTGCATTGAGATTAGGAGCTGATTAAATTTTTTGTTACATAATCGACCAAAAATTGAGGAGGGTAGAGAGGGTTAAAATTTAGCTGGCCTACTAATTTTCAAGCTAAAAACACGAAAAAAATGAAATATACTATAAAATGAACCTATAATAACGATTTTTTCTTAAGCTTAAAATTAGGGGGGGTGTAAAAAAAATCTGAATTATGCTGAGCAAACTCAACTAAATTTTGTACTTCTCGTCAATTTGACCCCCCAGAACACTAAAGTGTCAAAAAATTAAAATCTGAATACCTGTAGCTAAACTCAGTATGGCTGGTAATGGCAACAAGTAGGTATGAAACAAATTGGTCGCATCAGAACGTGCCAATTTATTTGATTCACGAAGCATTAAATATTTTGATAAAAAAAATGACGGAAATTTACATGATTTCTTTTAAAACGTAGAAGCCTAATGATGAACATTTATATTTTTAAAGATTTTATTGTTTTTTCAAAATGTCTGTTAGTGATTGTGTGGTTGGATAGTGTATTTTTTATCCAGTAATAAATGCTCATAACAACTGTAAAAATTACATTTGATTTAGCGAAGTTGGATAAATTTATTACAATTGAACAGTTATTTGTTATTTTATTTAGGCTTAACTGTTGGTAAATTCGATTGTTTAAAATGTTGATTTAATTAATGAGGAAAAGTTAAGTGAATGCTTGGCCTTTTATATTTTATTTAAAAATATGTAATCGTTGAACTTGTCTTGAAATTACTTTTTATTTTATTTAATGAATTATTTTGTTTCTGATATCTGTCAAAGCAACGGATTCTTTTCCTTTTTACTTGTTTTTCGCATTGAAATGCATTTATTTCATTTCGAGTCGAACAGCCAGCGGGCCAAGTGCTTATTTAATATTTGTGTTTTATGGGTGTCGCGTTTTGTGCTATTTTGTTGACTGTTGGGGAGATTAGTTTAAGCCTCCATGCAAGAGACAAGGTAAACATTTAAATACAATTTCTATAATCTTTTGTATAATTTAATGATTCCAAAAATAATAACTCCATATCTACATAATATATTTATAATGGAAAATAAATAAAAGGTGAAAATTATTACAAATACAGACTGTTGCTAAATAATTGTGAAATATCAATCCCTTTTTAGAAACTGTAAAAAGGAGGTTCTCTTAAGCGTTTTTTTGTGTAATGTATTACCTCATATCATGAATGTTGTGATTTTTAGTCAATTTTTTTGCGTTGTGTTCAGTCTAGTTTCCGATTGGTAACATTTTTTTCATTGGTATTGGATCTTAATTTACTCTTTGTTCATTTCTTTTGTTTGAACTTCGTTTTATTGTTCTTTTTTATTGAAGAGGGTACGCGGGGCAATGATACCTATTAATTTGATCAAGTTCTGAAGATATGATCAATGACGAAATAACGTAAATCTCCAATTATTTTGACTAAATAATCGAAATTATAATAAATAAAATTTTTTAAGTAGTCTTAAAACATTCATTTAAAACCACTGTTTGATTTCGAGAGAATTTCTATATTTATGAATTGAATTTTATTATCATTTTCTGATTCATTCACCGCTTTCTCTTATGAGATGGATGCACTTTCTGAATTCGGTGCAAAACATACATTAATAATATATTATTAACATATACATATAATCACACTCGACGGATTTTACTTAGTACGTTTGGCGGGTACGCTCTCTTATAGGTATAGTTTGTTTGGCATGTTAATATTTCGTCGTTTAGTTGTAACTAAATAAGATAATAATTATTTTATACCTTTTAGTGTATTTTTTACTGTTTTATTTTAAGCTATTATTATTTTATTTGTTGCATCTAATTTTTTGAAGTCGGTTTTTTATTTTTTTTTACAAAAATTATACTAAAATAAGTGCTGAATTTTCAAGACTCTCTGTAAATCCAGTTAGAGCTTTCCTACTAATCAATTTAAATAATAAATAAAATTTAAATAATAAGTAAATTTATGTAAACTAATTTAATAATATATTATTAAAAATTTATTTTTATTTTCGACAATAGCACATGTATACTGCATATCTAAAAATTTATATTTTAAAAGTGATTCTTTTAGACATTAAAATGTTTGTGTCACTCACATATGAAGGGTGCTAAAATTTTAGGTTATGTTTTTTTAACGTGACTGTACTTCTCACATTTTCGCAATATATACTTATGAATGGATAGTTTTGCTTCATTTGATCTATTATATCCCCTCCCACAAAAAATAATCGCCCAAATATGTTGTTTCTTTTTATCAAAACTACGAGGTAAATAATTTCAATTTTATTTTTAAGGTACTCTGAATATATTATTCTAATGATATTGATTTTCATCGAATGAGTGAAAATTAACAATGAAAAATAAATAATTGATCGCATTTTCACACTTTCTGTCTATACTTTTTGCAATTAATTTATTTTATTGTAATTATTACAAAGATTTGTGTAATAATCCATCTTCAAAAAAATTTTATTTGTTGTATACATTTTATTATGTTTTGTGACTTTAATAAGTTTCGAAGACTTCTTGAATTTTTCCATTTCTGAAAAAACTACATAAAATTCGGTATTAATCAATTTGTCAAAATGTCTTTTAGTGTGCGTGGCTGAAACTTTTCGAAACGAGAATTTATGTTATATCGACACTATTTATAAAAACAGGACTACAAAACTTACTTTTTAAAAATTATAGCTTCCCTTAAAACATTGAATTTTTATGTACCTACTGGAAAACATATCTAATACAATTTGACGTGAATTTTTTTTCTAAAATAAGAAGAAATTGGAAAATGTATAAAAACAAATTAAATAACATTTTTAATCTCATATATTTCACATCACAATAGTTTTGTGTCTTTGTAATTCCGCTTTTGTTTAAAAGCCTTAATTCGTTTCGTTTGATCTGTTTGTCTTAACATGACCAATTGTATAAGTATTTGTTGTATAGTAGTTTCAATTTCGGCCTAATTTTAGAACCTAAAATTATTTCTTCATGAATCAATATGTAGACAAAATGAATGAAGACCTTACTTTTTATTTTCGCTTACCTAATGAACAAATATTAGAATTATTGAGAAACAGAAATGTACCATTAAATTATTTTTCAAACTGGCACTTTACTATAAATATTTTGTATACATCGTGCTGTTATTATAAAATTATTAGTCGAACAAGTTACAAGTCGGATTGAACTACAATTCGTTCATATTTATATCATTTGGAAATAAATTAATTCTTGTTTATAAGGAAGATATGAGTGAATTGTGGTATTTGTTACTTTACCATACAGGATATGATCAAGTATTATAAATGTCACCATCTCCCTTTTTGATGATTTTTGGAAAATTTTAAACTTCAAGTTGTCCATTCATCTGGCAACACGCTGAGAAATTTGTCGTAAGAGTTAATATTATAGTTTTTGGGGTTATTTGATCATTTCCATTGTGCCGCCCAAACCCCTTTTGAGACCAAAATATCAAAACATTATATGGCAATAAACGTAAAGTTGAAGGTATCATCTGATCAAACTGAAATTTCACCAGCAATCCCTTTAGCTGTTTTTTCGTGAATCGTGATCAACTTTTCGAGAACCCTGTAACCCCACAGACGGACAAGCAAGGTGAGGGTGTTTTCATTCATAACTTTGATTAGGCATTATTGCAACCATTGGCGTGATTTGGACCAATATACAGACAAAACCTTAATTTCATATATATATATATGTACTGTACAAGAGAGAGCTCTTGCTATTTGCCCGGTTTGTACGGCCCCACCTGCCAAACCACTCCCTTAGCACCCGCACCACCACCCCGCCTCTGGGCCCTCACCTGAACCCCCACTCCACCCTGCAACCCCCACCGTGCCCTCCACCCCCACCCTACCACCCCGCACCCCCAGACCCTTACCCCCGAACAGCACGCACACACCCAGCTTGCTGCATGCCCTCCACTGCCTGCCACCCCCCCCCCATTGTTACGCCCCCGGGGCTTTCATCCCACCACCACCCCCACCACTCCCCACTAACCGTTTTCTCATCCCACCCCTTACTTCCACCCTGGACTCTCATACCACCCCTGAACTCCATACCCCTAGCACACCAACACCATCATCTACACTTTTACCTCACTTACTTTTTGCATTTCTAGCCTTCTAGTGACCCACAAGATTATGTATGCAAAATTTGATTGAGAGTTTGTAAAGGCAGAAAATTTATATTTTTAACACACCTTGGGTAGTTTTTGAAATTTTTAAACAAAGTTTTTCAGAAATCACATCCCCTACAACTTTGCTTCATTACAGGTACTTGCTGGGAGTTAATAGTTTAGGAGTTATTTGATCATTTTCATTCATTGCTTTAACCCATGGAACAAAACTTGTCAAAACGTTTAATAGCTAAAAACGTAAGTCAGAAGACATCTGATACAAATGGCGAAAATTTCCGCTAATAATGCTTCGGCTTCATTTTTACGGCAATTCGTGAGCAACTTTGTGATTTTCCCGAAACCTGAACAGACATACAGACATACGTACATTCTTACATACAGACAGGAGTACGACAGAGTGTTTCGTTCATAACTTTGCAAACGTTAATATTGCAACCAATTTTTTGTCGGTTTGAGCAATATTTGAAACGCAAACCTTAATTTTATATATATAGATACCGGGTGAGTTTTTTATCTTGAGACAGTCTTATAACTCAAAAACAGTGCATTATATGGAAAAAGTTTCATATAAAAGTTTATTTTATCAAGAGAAACTAAAATGCACTTCTTCTTCTGACAACGCGAGCTAAACTTTCAAAAAATTGCATTTGGGTCGCTTTGTTTTTTAAATCGAACCCTATATTTTTCGTTAGGTCTACTTAATCTACAAAAAAAATACTGAACAACTTTCATGAGAACTATTTTTATACGTATAACAAACCATTTCATTCCATGAGGTAATTAGATCTCAAGAAAAAATCTTGTATTTGCGTTTGCACATGATTTTAACGTTATTCAGCAATTATCAAATAATAATGATTAAATAATTAATTATTAAATAAATATTTATTAGATCGTAAAGATAACAATGAAGACGAATATTTTGGCTTCGTTTCAAAACTTAATTAAATACATAAAATTAATTGAATAACGTCCCATATTGTTTTAACATTAATATATGAAAAATAATTCATATCTTTGTTTATTTGATGTCTTATAAAAAAATAGCTCAACTTTGAAAGTTTGTTCCGTTTTTTTGTTTTTGGTCCCTCTGAATATATATATACAATATAGGTTTCTATTTCAAAAACAGAACTTGACCTTAAAATACCCATGAAAGCTTGTTCTAGATCGACAAATAATAGCGTAGTTTAGTTTCTCCTGTATAAATAAACTTTTATTTGAAACTTTCTTGATACGTTGTTTTTTAGTTATAAGGCTGTCTCAAGATAAAAAACTCATCCGATATATAGGCTACTATGATTTGAATGGGAGTTATAAATATTTTGCCAAGCTTGAAGCCTCAATTTTTCTACAACCGATAATAATTGTTTTAGCTGTTTCTTCTTTTTTAAGAATTGTGGGCAGATAGACTCCCTTTGTTTTGTCACTTGTTGATCGAACTGAACTGCACCCTCATTAACTTAATTTCTATTCTAGTAACTAGTGGCTTTTAGCTCTATAGATTGAAATTCTTTTCCTTCCAAATGGATTTCCTCTTCTGGAACTACATTTGTTCGCCCTCTCACATACCTACTTACTTTTGTGAAATTTTACAAACTCATTGGATTTCTGCTACATAGTTGTCTTTGTTCAATTGGCTTAGTTCAGACTCGCAGAT
The DNA here is from genome assembly GCA_024734495.1 of Forficula auricularia. Lineage (NCBI taxonomy): Eukaryota > Metazoa > Arthropoda > Insecta > Dermaptera > Forficulidae > Forficula > Forficula auricularia. Next base: position 20,262,354 of record JALMQS010000070.1, read on the forward strand.
TCAGCTGTTTGCCGCCCAAGTAATTATTTCCTAGGGTTGTTCCATCTCTTACTTGTTGCTCTTAATTGATGCCTGCACCCACTGGAGCCTTCTAGTTTTTTAATCAGCTGAGTATCTAGTTTTTAATTTTTTATGTGTCTTCATTCAAACTGAGGAGACTAATTAATTTTCAACCATGGCATTTGTCTCTCTGTGTTTGAGTTTGAATACATCAATAAGAGTATAGGTATTTTTGAATTCTACATAAAAATCCAATAGAAGTTTATTAAATATTCCCTATACCTAAAATGAATAGTTTTTTAAATAAAAAAATTTTAAATTTCACTCGTCCAAGATCTTATACATAATAAATAAGATCTAGACGAGTGAAATTTAAATTTTATTTAAAAAACTATGCATTTTAGGTATAGGAAATATTTAATAAATTTCTATTGTATGTAGAATTCAAAAATACTATTGAAAAAATTAATTATTATTAAAAACTTTTTGATTTTCAGAAATAAACGATTAATATGGTCATCCTGGATAGAAAATTTGAATTTTATGATTAAAAGTAGGACACTATTTGAAAATATATACAGTGAGATTCCTAGTTGAACAAAATTGAATTCTACAAACAATAGTTTAATTGCAAAAACGAGATTGTCTCTTAGCGGTAAATATACATACACACATATATATATATCTCGAGATGATATATGTATATAAAATTTGTTGAAAAGCTGCAGTGAAGAAACATTAAATTTTCAATATCCACAGTGTCGACTAACGAAAAACAATATTTTCTAATTAAAAAAAAAATTTCAGTAGTGAAACCGAGTATTGAAACTATAATCAAAACTTTGATATATATGTGTGTATGTTGCAATTTTATCAAGCAGAAGAATTAACCTCTTGTTTCTCTTTGTGATTCAATAACTCTGCTACTTTTTTTTTTTTTTTTTTTTTATGATAACATTGAAAATTCTTTTAAAAAAAATTTGCAACCTAAAGGCTGGAGTTGGCCCCTCCATCGTGAAAAGAAGAAGAAAGAATTTTATGGGTTGGGCGGGGGTCGAAGGTATCTGTGGATACGGGTCTTAAATAGCTGAAGATTACCAATTAACGAGAAAAATTGTGGCGAAAGGCAGGTTAATCTCTTGGAGGTCGGAAAAAGGATAAAAAATTGGCGAAAGCGCTGGCCTGAACACTGTCGTGGCCCGGTAACGAAGGGGTGCTGAGCGTTAGAAAACCGCGTGTTTCGCGTAAAGGCGGTAGGTGGAACCAAACCGGTTTGTTCGGCTGAACAGGCGCATGATACATATTATCAGCAGTACAGGAAAGGCAGAAACGGTTCTTCGGTGAAGCCAGAATTCAGTGATTGGTTAGAGCCGTTCTCTCTGACTCGTTTGGCCAGCACCGCTTCTGGTGCATCAGTGGCGAGAATGCTTGGAGGCACCCCTCCACAGATGAGAGCCATATTCGAGACAGGGACGAATTTGAGCCTTATACAGCATAAGAAAGTTGACTGGGAGTATAACAGCGTCTGAGCTGAAAGCAGAGCCAAGCTTGCGCTGCAGCTTTAGCAGTGGTTGAGATATAGTCATTCCATGAAAGGTCAGACCCTAGAGTTGCTAACGTTGAAAGTGCTCTTGGATTACAATGAGTTTGAGTCGAATGATATGTTTGGGAAGTTTCTGTCGACATGCACCTAGAAATAAGGCAACACTGAGGTTTCTACATTCAGACCTTCAGTTTGGATCCCCAGTTTTTGAGGTTGCATAAGTCTAAATTGTTCGAAGCGTATGCGTTTTGCGATGGGGCGTGTAGGGTGCTGTCATCTGCGTAACAATGTACCGGATTGGAAGACGGTTGGTCGTTGGTGCCAGATGAAGCGTAGGGGGAGATAACCGATCCCTGAGGAACTCCAGCGTTGGTGTGGAAGGGGGAAGATGATATTCCATCGATGACAACCTTAATACCTGGTCGAAGAAAACTTTCGAGCAGCTTACAGAGTTTCGGTGCAAGGCCGACGGAGGTCAATTTGGCAGAAGATTTTGTGCCAGACCATATCGAGAAGCTTTTGAAATGCTCAAAAGCTGCGAAGGTCTCATTTCCAGCCTCAAGGTTTTGTTCCAGATATGAGTTTACATACTGGAATATACCTGCTGTTCATGAACACTGAAGCCGTATTGCCTATCGTGGATAAATTTATTTGACTCTAAGTGTCGTAGAACTTGCTCATTTGATGGCCTTTTTCCATAATTTTGGATAAGACAGAAGTGATCGCTATAGGTCGATAGTTTTTTATGTTGGAAGAATCGCCTTTTTTCTAGCAGTGGTTTGGTTGAAGCTTGGTTTTGAGCTTTAGGCAAAACAAAATCTTTTCAATTAATAGTTTAATTATTGCTAATTTTTAAAGATGAACGCTAGATTAATGGTAGATTTTACAAACTATCTATAGTAAAATAACTCAGAAATTATAAATTTTAAACATCAACTGCATTATACAAAATCATCTTAGTTTTTAACACTTAATCTAATGATGCAAAAATATTTGGGGAGTTCCATAGAAAATAAGAAAGTTGATAGCGATTGCGGCAAACCAAGCAGAAGTAATCCAAAAGTTGATAATAATTTGTTAAAAAGTATTTAAAACATAATGTCAAAGTTCAAAATTTCTCTCAGCTCCTTCCATGAAAACTTTTAATGAACGAATTCTGTGGAATACCCTGTATATGATGGCCGCTTTGCCTACCTCTTAAGAAGGCGTACATCGAAAAAATTTATTTAGTCGCCTTAAGTACAATAAAATAAAAAATTCTGTTATAAATATATAAAGAAGGGATTTAGCATGCACATGGAAACAAATGAACCAATGCGATTATTGTCTCAAAATTAATTTTACTTATTCAAATATGGAGTTTTACAAATCCGCTGTCAAGGTTGATTTCACTTGTTATTCGCTATATTTTTTTTCTGTTACAGGCTTGTTGCGACTACGTTGTTTTCTCTTCTTCGCTTCTCGAAAGGATTTTATTGTGATTTTCTTCCATGAGTTTCGCTATAGTTCAGCGGTGTAGTTTACGACTTGACGTTTTTATACAATTTCCAGATAAATTCAAACTCTATCTGTCTTCCTTCAAGATGATCCTTTTGTAAAAAATCCATTCCGATGGAAAATCTCACAAAAAAAATCCTCTTGTATTTTGTGAAATGAAATTCTCTACGCCCTTTGTTCAAAAAATTTTTATTTTAATTTTGAATTTTTTGACACTGTTGTTGCTACTATCGATTTTATCCAGTTCCTTCACTTCAGTTTCTTGGTGCCACAACTAATTTCATCATCAAAAAATGCTAAGTCTACTGTTTCTGGTGCTGATACCACAAGTGGGTACATAATTTATGTGTTGCGATACGGCATATATCACTTATCAACTTGCCGTCAGGCATCGTTTTTTAAAATTTAAGTCCAGTCGAGGAGATTTTACAGCCATTGGAGCTTGATCCCAAACTTTAAGATAAGTTGTCAAGAAAGATGCAAATATCCCGAATCCCAATTTTTCTTCGTTGGTCATTGAACTCGCCCTGGAATAAATAATTTGCAGAAGCTATATTTACATACTTCCTTCATCGAGGAATGGTAATACTGGACCTCGAAAATGATTTCCTCTGCCAGGTGTTTTGCCTAAGAAAACGATGACGAAGCTCTGAAGAGTTAACGATAGCGCATCTTGCGGCTGCTTCACTTATGTTAGATTATGAAATGAACCAGGGCGTCCTTTTTCTTTGAAAGCGAAAAACATCTTCTCCAATTTTATAGATAATTTTCACAGCATCAGAGTGTGCGATATCAAAAAGGTCATTCAACATGTCAAGAAAATCCGGCTTGCGTTTTCTTAGCGAAGCTCAGTACGGCGTTTACAATTTTTTTTATAAATTCTTCCATTTTATGTACAACTTTTCAATACTGTGTTATAATTTCCTTGATGAATTGCTTTCTCTCAAAAAACTTAAACTTCTTTTATGTTCAGATTGGCACTTGAGCGAAGAAGTAGATTTACTTTAAGCATATTATAAAATAGCACTCTTGGAAACTTGTGTTCGTCTGGCAATTTATCACCAGTGATTTGACTTTCGTCATGATAGATCAAAAACAATTTTTGACTTGTTGTTTCAATTTTTGATAAATTTTGTTTATTAAGTTTAAAAACTATTTTTTGGTACTTTTCAAAAAACTCAAAATAAATTAACAATAGAATGGTTTGAACAACCCGCTAAAGCTATATTTACAAAGAAAGCCAAGTAAACAGAAGCCCAACTTAAATTGGCTAGAGAACAGACACTTTGCTATGAAAACCATTAGAAGAGTTCGGAGAGAAGAAGAAATAAAACGTGTTGAGAAGAAAACTGATATATCTATATAATAAAAATGAAGGACCTAATTATTGCATAGAGAGTTTGAAGTCTACCATGGTATATCTTCAATTCAGCTGTCAAAGACAAAGATAAAAGGCAATTTAGTAGAATAAAAATTGATGCGAGGCGCTATTAGTATTGTGTACAAAAAGAATTAATAAAGAACAGTTGAAAATTATTTGAAACAAATGGTTTCTAAAGAACTCGGCCATATAACTTTATATAAGATCGGAAGCAACTAAAATGCCAGCGAACTGATCGCGTAGCAGCAGCGCAATAGAATTAGGAGAAATTTAAAAATTTCTCATAGAAGATGCTGATTCATTGTGAAAGATAGTCGATTTCCATCTCAGGGACTGGGGTTTAAGTCATGAATTTAATTTCTGACTCCTACCCTCATCACACAAAGCAGTATCCGTTTGGTCCAAAATAACTAGTAAAAAAATATAATGTTAAATTTGAAAAATAACGAACGAAATAAATGATACAATATTTCAGGAGAAATATGGAAACTAAACCAAGATTAAGGCGAGACTGCAAAAAATGAAAGGCACTTTTCTGGGCAGTATTCCTTAGATGAAAAGTCACCAACTGCCACTGATATGAATATGTTTGAACTCGCTATTCTCAGGAAATACTAATCTGGTTTGAATTTGATCTTGCGGTGAAAAAACTTTTTTGTAAGCATTTTGGTGGGGGGCATGGCTGCCATTTACCCCTGGTTCACAGCTGAAACTAATAAACATTCAGTAAATACTCAGTAAATAAACAAAAAAATATTTATCACTAGTTACTAAGATGAACGTTTTAGCTTTAATTGAGCAATGATTAAAGGCGAATATAACAAACGGAAAATCATTAGTTTACCATGCGTATTTCAACCCACTGTTTTAGACGTTTCTATTGTCTTCGTTTTTACTTTAACTCGCTCATTTAATTTTTCTCTCTCATTTTCGCTTTTTCCCCATCTTTGCTTCAACTTATCATTGTGCTTTCAACAAGCATCTGAATCCGTAAATGAAATATTGAGTGCATTAGCAAAGGCAAATGGAATGAATTTGGCCACTTTAAAACTTTACAGACTGATTTTAGATTATTCAATTTTAGTCGTTAAAACTTTTTTAGAAGTACCTAACACCCATTCAGTAAGTATCTTGTATTTTTTTCATGTAACTTATTATTTCAATATAGAAAGCCCAATTCATTTATTTAACCAGCACTATGCTTAAATATGGAAAATTTTCATTTTAATTTAAACTCATTTAATTAAATAATATAGCCTCAATTTTTTCATTAGTTAGTTTTTAAATAAATATTTATAGATTTTTTGATATACATAAAAGTTTTTAACACCTCACCATATCCATGGGGGCAGAAGTTAAATACATCCCCTGACATACGCTGCCTTGGAATACTTTTATACTGTTTCTCATTCATGAAAAATGGAAACGTTCCATTGCTTTTTGACGAAAGCTGCATCAATATAATATTATGATATATTTAGGATATAAAAAAGACATCAATTGAAATATTAATAGTAACTTTTAAAGAAGTTACTATAGAAATTGTAGGAAATAATGATCTCCTACTAGATAAATTTAACGATGAAGATCGATTCTTTGGTAAACTTTTTTTTTTCTTGCGTGCTATTTAACTGTAGGACTACCTCAAGTTGTTCAATGCCCGAATTTAGGTGCGGATCTATATAAGTTAAATATGCAGTTTTGCTGATGTTTCGTTTTATATGACGTCATCAAAAGCACAACTCTGCATATTTATCTTATTCTATCTAAAAGCCAACCGCCAAGCGCATCCAGCTAATTTTACGAACAGCGGCAGACTCAGTAACTGCAGTACAGTGAACACAAGTGATTCACCTTTAAACTTTTGCAATATCGATTTGGATTTTAAAGCTGCAACAAAAATAAACGATCAAGCACTACATAATGACACTATTGACCGATTGCTTCCAGGATTCGGGAACCATCTCTTATCTCGCCAAACGGTAAACCCGTAAAAACTTTATTCATCCTGGTTAGTTTAGTTTCAGTGTTTTCGTGTGTGCCTATAATAAACCATTATCAAAGAAGTTATGCGTGAACATACATAACAAAAAAGGTCCAATACCAAGGAAATTTATACGGGACCAATTGCCGACTATACTGAACCCGAAGACAAAAAAATCATCAAAATTGGTCCACATGGTAAGAAAATCGACGAACCACGCCACTCATCAAGACTTGACCAATTAATGAAATGCTAAAGATTTTGCCCACCAATAAAACGAAGTATCATCAAAATCGGTCCATAAATAAAGAAGTTATTCGTGAATACACTTAACAAAAAAGGTCCCATACCAATGAAAAAACGGGGCATATCGGGTACTAAACCAAAACAAAACCCAATGCAAAAAAATCATTGAAATCGGTTCACGTGGTAAAGAGAAATTAATGTTCAAACACATTACGTTGAATGGGGCTCCCTTTCTTTCAAAGTCGGCTAAAGATGACTTCGCTTTAATTGAAAAAATTGTTTGAAAATTTCCTCATTCCTTTCTTATCAACGACAAACAAAAACAATTGTTTGTATCATCGGTATTTTTCAGGATAATTTAATAATCATTTGTGTGCTGCCTGCTAGAATGCTGAATCTTGGCAAGGGCACGACTTATTAATGAACGTATGTACGCGAATTTCACCTCATTTCATGAATTTCAAATCGACGATTCGATGTTGTGGTGTTTGGTTTTCTGCATTTTCAACTGAAAGTTCTCTGGCCACTTTCGGCCCCGAGTATTAAGTTCTGGTATAAATTTGAATTGAACAAGGCTTGGTGAGTGATGCCCTCTAAGAATGGACTGATAATCTAAAGCTTATTCGAGCAACGCTCTTCTGGTGTGCTCAGGTGGTGTGGGAATTCAGATGATGATTGAGGTTGAATTGAGTTGAGTTAGGTTGAAGTTAGTTTTGTTCGGACTGACTTCCGATAGCGTTGAAGTTGTTGAGCCTTTCTCTCTTCTCTCCTCGTTGTTGATGGTTGAAAGTTTGATGTTTGACTACTTGACGATTGATTTGGTTCTCGATTGTATGAGTTGAGTGGAGGAGGAGAATCGTAAAATTGAATATTGAATTGAAGTTTATTTGTTGATAGTTGAGAAATTGAAAATTGTGGATTGGTTAGGTACTCTTAACCTTTGATGGAACATGGAGAAAGCAAACTTGAGCCTTCTCATCCTCATCGGAGAAAAACCAATGAACCAGGTGCCACAAAGGAATAGATAAGACAAATTACACCATCGCCATTTGTATTATATATCATTCGTATGTACAAAAGCATTATTTTCTATCATTAAAACCATTGTTAATATCCATATCCAAAATCTTTGCCTTTTATTTATTGAAGGAAATACACCTTCCTTTATCTTAATTAAAGAAAACCAGTCCTCAAAATGAAATTAACCAGGATCTTTGCTTGACTGTCAAGCCTTTGAAGAGATTATTTTGAAATCAATATATGAATTCATTTCATATGATCTGAAATGCACAAAGTCTATTTCTTTTCATATTAAAAATAAAAATAAACATAAAAAGAAACAATTTCAATGGGCTTTTTCATCTTCATATGTATATTTGAAATCCATGCAGATAAACGGACATGCATCCAGAAAAATCATTTGATACAACTGCTGAATCATTGCACAGACTTCATCAACCTCCTTTGCATTATTATTTGAACATTTCTTTTTCTAGATTGAGTTGAGGCATTTGAAAAAATTTCAAAGTCATATTCGTTTCAGGAGAGCAGTAAAGTTGATATTAAGTTAGTTTTATAATATGTTTTAAATGAATTTTAAAATAATATATTTAGATATATAAATTCATATAATATTGTTTAATATATTTTAAATGGTTAAACTGCCTTAATAACTATAGACAGATTAAAACATATTTACAAAAATATATACAATTAATTACATAAAATCTATTGATGAAATTTGAAGGGGGGGGGGGGGGGGGGGGGGGGGGGGGGGGGGGGGGGGGGGGGGGGGGGGGGGGGGGGGGGGGGGTTTTTTTTTTTTTTTTTTTTTTTTTTTTTTTTTTTTTTTTTTTTTTTTTTTTTTTTTTTAAAAAAAAAAAAAAAAAAAAAAAAAAAAAAAAAAAAAAAAAAAAAAAAAAAAAAAAAAAAAAAAAAAAAAAAAAAAAAAAAAAAAAAAAAAAAAAAAAAAATGCGAAGTTACCCGCAAGCCTGAAGAATTTTTGCAAACCCTCAAAGAGATTAACTTATATCTTTTATATTATTATAGTGTAATAATTTTTCAAAACTAGACGAAAATATACCAACCTATTTTGGAACTGCTCAAACCCCGAGAATTAAATTTTTCTCATTGTATTCATGCACTATTTAATTCATTGTATTTTGTTTTAATTTTTATTTTTGTGTTTGATCATTGTTTTTAAAAATATTTGCAACTTGAAGAAAAATAATTTTCTAAACTAATTTGATTCCGATACCCAAGAAAAAGAAAACGTAGAAAGTCTATTTTGAGCTGAAAATGTTTCTATTTCCAAACAGCGAGGCTATTATATTTCGAACTCTCTAGCTTCTGTACTTGCAATTAAAAAAAAATAGAAATTTAATTTTTTTGAATGATTTTAATACTTAAAAAAAAAGTATTTTAAACCATAAAGAAACAAAGGGGTGTTTTTCAATTTTCAATTGATTAAATTGAATTTTTAATTAGTTCTGAAACGCATTAAAAGTTTATACTAAATAAATATTACTAAATATTAAAATTAAGAAACTGAAATTAAGCGTGTTAACAAACTAAAATCGTATCATGTATTGAAAAAAATTTTCAATTTTCCTCCAATTTCAATTTATAAAATTAATCAATTTTGTTATATTAAAACCTACTAATAATTAATTGCAAATATAAAAAATATGTTAAAATTAATTATGAAAAATAAATTTATATCAAATTAATTAAATCAAAATAAAATTTTATTAGTTCTTTTACGAATTTTCGTTATTCTAAATTTTTACAAAAAGCGTTGAATTAAGATTGTTAAAATAAGTTCCATTAAAGCTACACATTAGTACTGGATTCGCGAATGTAAAAATATTCCTACATCATGTTTAGAATAATATTAATGTTGAAAGAATTATTATTTAATTTAATCTTAATGCAATACTGGAATATTAATGCATTCATGGTTATCCAGTCTATACAAAAATGTTTCACTTAAAAATCTCTTATATAAATTTTAATAAAAAATCAGAAAAAATTGCGAAGTTCAAAATGTTTTTTGAAGTTATTTTTAAATAAAGTTAATTTCAATAAAAATCATTAAGCAACTAGTTAAAAATCTTTGAATCTGAATTATTTTTTAAGAATTGAGAGTATATAAATACAATTTTATTTTGATTTAAATATTATTTGTTATAAAAATATTAATTTTAATAGTCGAATAGAATTACTTACCAAATCGCAATTGTCCTACAGGTGGTTCAGCATAGGGATTTCTTTGAAGCCTAAGAATTCTCTGCCAAGGCGTGACCTCATAATTTCACCTCTTAAAGGGCCATCGGAAATTTGGACATCGGTATTAAGCAAAGCAGAGCAGAGACCCAAGAGGGATACAAGAATCGTTAGGGGACCCATGGTTTAGATTGTAACTGTGGAAAACGGGAGGTCCGTATGTACAGAAGCAGAGAAATCCTCCGCCTTTTATATACTCTATTACCAACCTTATCGACCACATTTTCACTAAAAATATAAAAATGCATAAATCTGGCGTGACTTAAATATTGTTAAGTTTTTTCTAACAGTATGTTTATAAAATAACCTTAATTTATTTTAATTCGCCAAATTAAAATCCAATCTGATTTATAAAATGAAAATTCAAAATTCGGGCGCAGATCAGCCTGCGTGACTTTAACATATATTCCCCCAGTAGCGGCTCTAGACTTTCATTTTAGAGGGTCATGTACCAGGGGCTGCGACCACAGGAAAATTTTAAAATTATGTGCTTCAAATGTAGTTTTTAGAGGCGATTTTTAGCCTCTGAAAAATTAAAAACAAACATAAAAAGAGCACATGAAGAAGGGGAAAAGGGACAGGGCTACCTATTATAATTATCTATTATAATATAATTAGACCAGGCTGGGTTCAACCCAGGCTTGCGGCCACATGCGGCCCCTCACAGAATTGCAAACTTCCCAAAAGATTGAGAATTTTTAATAATTTCGAAATATATAATAACATATATATATACGAGAAAAAATATCAATATTTCTAGAAAAATAATCACAATTTTGTCATATTTTTGATCATTCTTTATTAGATATATATTTTTAAGACATTTTTGCTTCTTTGTCATGAGGTACTTTCACATTATTAACTAGGTTAATGTTGATTAAAAAATATTATTAGAATTAGTATATTCTATCTGCGGCCCGAGGCATTTGTTTTTACTTTAAATGCGGCCTTTGTAAGGGTGTAAGCCAACATGTTGGACACCCCTGGCTTAAACTATAGTTCCCTTATTCAGTTCTTCATATTATAATAAATTATAAGATATATATATTATATTATAAGAAATTAGTCGTCATATATATATTCGTATACGTATATATTCGACCACTTATATAAAAAAATATATTCTTTAATCAAAAAAACCTTACAATTTCAGCTTCTTTTAATCTTGTTATACGACACATGGAATATGGAATTACACAAATATCTAAGCAGATGTAAATGCAATTTTTTTTTTTAAATAAAGTTGCTGTGGACACGTAGTTAAAGAATTAAAAACCTTGTTAGAGCCATCATAAGTAATAATTTACTATTAACTTCATATTAATATTTGCGCATAAGGATTAGTAGGCATGTGCCTATGGCGACACAATTTTAGAGGCGTAAATTTTTGGGAACACTTTTTTATTAATTATTGATGGCGGGTGAGAGGAAAAAATACTTTTAAATTTCAAATCTTTTCCCAAGTTTTTTCTGTTTTTACTTTACCATACAGGGTATGGACAAGTATTGTAATCATGGATGAAAAAAGTGCCGATTTTGCCTCGTTTTTTGGAAATATTTCAAAAATGACTGAAAGTATTTTGATAAAAAAAAAAATCATGGCCTTTTGGTCTACAAAAAAGCTCAAAAACACCGAAAAAGTATCGAATTAAGTATTAGTTATTTTGTCAAAATGTCTGTCTGTTTGTTAGTAGGTTACCAAATTTTGTGTACTCTCTAGCTCATAAACTAGTATGAATATCAAAAAGTAATTTCACATATAGATTTTTTTATATAATGAGATTAAGCTGAGTAGATTTAGGTTGAAATATTTATATAGGTATTTTAAATTTGAATATCTCAAAAAAGTAATTTATTACAAAACTGTAGAGGTAATCAGTAATTTAGTGAATTTATAATAATCAGAAAAATAATCCTTAAAATTCAATATTTCCCTAGATTTCCCTCCGACTGTCTTGAGAGAAGCTTCTCTCTCGATACCAAAGAAATAATTCGATCTTATTTATTCAATTTCAATTAACTGTAATTTCAATAAATCCTTGCTTTTAACATAATAAATTAATAAATAATTTAAATTAAAGGTTTTATTTAATAATACAATCATTTAGCTAATAACTAATATGTAATGTGAAAATAGCTTTCCTTTTTCCTCTGAGACTTGGGCCACTGGTTGCCAAGCTCAGGGATGTTTGAATATGATACATATCGCCGTATATTTAAATTATTTTATTTATTATACAAAATAGTCACATATTTAAATATATTAAAAGATATTTCATTAGACTAGAGTGCTGGGCTTGGTGAAATGACGTGATCCCTATGCTTGTGTCTCAACCTCACCATAAAACAGACCAAAAAATTTATAAATTAGAAAGAAGTCGATCTTATTTTATCGATTTAATCTATGTGAAAGTACACGTAATCATTCTAATATAAGAAAAAAGGATTTCAATTAAGAGTTTTGTAGTTTAAATGAAATTTAATGAAAACATTCAGTTTCGCAGCGAGTCGACTAGAAATGCCAAAAGGGTTTATTTTTTTCCTCATCACATATTCAATTAAATCTATTGAAATTTCATATCTATGAAATATTTTCCTTTATATTTTATATCAAAAAGTTTTTATTAAAATATTTGTATTTTAAAGGGTAGTTTATTTGAAATAACGCTTATATCTACTTTGAAATAATTTTCAAAAATATGAAATTAATAAATATTATAAAACAATAGATTACTAATTATGTTCAATTTGAACGAAATTGTTTGATTAGTTTTTGAGAAAATGGTAAAAACCCAGAAAACCGTAAAATCACTCGTTGACTTGCGACCCAGTCTCGTGAAAAAATAGACCAAAAAATTATAAAATGAGGAGGAAACCATTTTATTTTATCGTTTTCATCTATCTGAAGGTTCGTAGTATGTCTATTATATAAGAAAATAGCTTTTTGATTAAGAATTTTATTATTTAAAAGAAATTGTATGAAAATATTCAATTTCTTCTCCCCGGAGGGAATCAACTAAAAATGCCAAAGTGTTTTATTTTTTTTCCTATTAGATATTTATGCAAATCTATTGAAATTTCATATCTCTGTATTATTTTCATTTATCTTTTATATCAAATAGCTATTATTAAGACATTTGCATTTTAAAGGGTAGTTTATTTGAAGTCCAATTTGAAAAAACGCTAATAACTCCGTTGACATTTTTTTAAAAAATATACAATTAATTAGATATTATAAAACAATTAATTATTAATAATTTAATTCAATTTGAATGAAATCGATTCAGTACTTTTTAAGAAAATCGTCAAAAACCATCTGAACAGTCAAAAAAAAGATGTTTTTTGAAAGCACGAGATGCCTTTGAAAAAAGTTAAAAAAGTCATATAAAACAAAACATTGACTTGTGACATGGAGGTGAATTTTATAATGTTTCTAAAACGGCCTTTCATAGACGGTTTTCGGGGTTTTTGACGATTTTCACAAAAAGTACTGAATCGATTTCGTTCAAAATTGAATTAAATTATTAATAATTAATTGTTTTATAATATATATTTAATTTGATATTTTTAAAAAAATTAACGTAGTTATTAGCGTTTTTTCAAATTGAACTTCAAGTAAACTAACCTTTCAAATGCAAATTTTTTAATAATAATTATTTGATATAAAAGATAAATAAATATAACACCCAGAATTTCAATAGATTTAAATAAATATCTAATGAGAAAAAAAATAAAACACTTTGGTATTTATAGTTGATTCGATCCCGGAGAGAGAAGAAATTGAATCTTTTCATACAATTTCTTTAAAACTACAAAATTCTTAATCAAAAATGCTATTTTCTTATATAATAGACATACTGTGAACCTTCAGATAGATGAAATCGATAAAATAAGATCGTTTTCTTTCTCATTTATAATTCTTTTAGTCGATTATATCAAGAAGCTGGGTCACAAGTCACCCGGCAACACCGAGTCTTTTGTTACGGTTTTCTTGCTTTTTATCATTTTCTTAAAAACTAATCAATCAATTTCGTTCAAAATAAATAATCGATTGTTTTATAATATTTATTAATTTCAAATTTTTAAAAACTATTTCAAAGGAGTTATTAGACTTCAAATTAGACTTCAATAATAATAATTATTTGAATATAAAATATAAAAGAAAATAACACTCAGATTTGAAATTTCAATAGATTTTATTGATTTACAAATTTGTCGCCTAAAGGCACACGAAAAAATGCCTCTCATGTTTCAAAATAAATTTACTTATTCAAGTGAAATTTTGATATATTGACATATTTAAATAACAGATTAAACATAATTTGAATCTTAGACAAGCGTTCCTACTTGGGGGGGGGGGGCGCTGGCAGTTGGAAGTTGTTGCGTTTTAGAATTTTGTGCCAAAAACAAGTTCTCAAAGAGTTAGGACTCAGCCAGGCGATCGTAATACTTCCCCATTATATTCTATAGAATATAAATGTGAAATTAATAAATGCGGTCAAGTCTTATAACTTCAACAAAAGATAATAAAAAGCACTTCTAATTCTTTAGAACTGAATTAAATGGGGGGGGGGGGGGTGCGTACTTTTCATGGAGTTAGGAGTCATTAACCTATTGGGGATGGGCACCCCTGGGGCTTAGGTATATAATTTAAAAGTATGATATCATATAAATACGACTGTCTTTCTCAAAAGTAAAATTATTAATAATTTCGTTCCAACCATTGTTTCGCAACATTCGACAACAAAGCTAACTAAGCCTTAACGGCTATTTTACGACATTGTCAATCGGTAATAATTTTTGACGTGTTTTAAACAAGAAAAAGAACGTTCTGCTGTACAGTTTGATACCGATGTACAGATGAACATCCTAAGCCCATTATCGACATTCGGATAAATATGATACAGTATTTCATCTCGCAATCAATGACAACGAAATTGAATTTGTTGGTATGGTTGCCGCATCAAGTGTGCCAAATGAGACTTCAAATGAATACACTGTTAAAAAAAATTGTAAATTTACTATATGTTTACAATACAAATAGATAGAAAATTTACAAGATTGCGTATAGTAAAAAAAATAAATAATATATTATTTTGGTAAAATCACATTAACTCATTGCAAATATACTTGACCATATATTACTAAAAAGTTTTGAGGCCGGACTTCCCATTTTTTATGGTAAAATTATATAAGAAATTTTTAACAGTGTAAGCTCGAAGACAACCGTGTCTTCATGAGCTTCGGGAAGACTTAACGCAAACTTTGTCATCCTTTTTCGAATTCTACTAGAGATATCTTCTCAAATTCAATAATGACCTTGAAATTGTCATTGATATCTACGTACGCTTTACGTCTATTTTTATTCAATTTCATGCTTAGTTTATTTTACAATTGTAGAAATTATTTGTTTCATTTGATTATTTAGAAATTAATTTCAAGAATCCTCAATTCTCGTATTAAGTTCTATTGCCCGTTTTTACTTTAAGAATTTTGAAATTGATACAAGTTTTACGTACATTTTCTACAATTTGTATACTTGGTCTCGTCGTTTAAGTATTAAGTATTACCGTCGTTTACCATAAACCTGCCACCTAGAAGACTTTACGTTCTTGAATTATCGTAGGTATTGGAATCGATATGTATTTTTTGTGATTTTTTTATTTTTTTCTTCAAAACGGCTGTACCTACTGAATTTCTTCAAATTTTCTGGATATTTCAAAAATTACTTTATTAATTATATTTTATTATTATATTATATATTCATATTTTATTTATTTATTTATTGCCCTTATTGGTTACAAATTGAATGTAATGGAAGGCAGCCCAGGGGTAGTGAGGAAAGAAAAAATATCACATATCAAATAAGGTGTAATTTATTGGAATCCTTTCTCCTTTCCTTTCAAACCGACGTTTAGGAGGATTCTTCCCTCCTTCTTTAGGGTTTCAAGGAGTCAATGAAGGAAATAAATAAAAGCAACCAAAGGCATAGAAAAAAATTGTTTTTCTATGCCTTTGCTAAAGAAGAAAAGAGTTTTGAACACTGCTGTGAAAAGAGGAAGGAAGCATTTTATTTGTTTCCTTCATTGACCCTTTGAAACCCCGAAGAAGGAGGGAAGAATCCTCCGAAACGTCGGTTTGAAAGGAAAGGAGGAAGGATTCCAATAAATTACACCTTATTTGATATGTGTTATATTTTTCTTTCCTCACTACCCCTGGGCTGCCTTCCATTACATTCAATTAAGAGTTCTACCAGTCCGTCCCTCTCCAGAGAAAATTTCGTTGGAAAAAATTGGTTACAAATTTCTTTACTAGATTTACTATTTACATTTTGCTATTTACAATTTATTTACATATATTCATACTGCTTGTGTTTAGATTGATTATATGTGGAATCAGGCCCCTTAGGGTAAAGGCCTCTCCCAACCTCTTATACTCTTCTCTGTTTAGTGAAAAAACAGAGAATCAATATAAAAAATAAAATAGAACACAATATAAATTGCAAATTAGTAAATATATCATTAAAAAAGACTTGAAAAGTTTTAATTATAAAATAATTCATTCCTTGTTAAGAACAACATACTCTAATTTGATAAAAAAAATCGAAAAATCTATATCTTCTAGAAATTCAATAATTATTACAAGTATGAAAAATATTAAAAGATTAAACGAATATAATCGTAAAAATTTAATAAAAATAGCTACCGATTTCTATAGAAATCTATTCAAAGCAAGAAAAGTTCAATATGCAACAGATAAAAATGAAATTAAGAATTAAATTTTCGAAATTCCAGAAATAATAAGAAAGTAAAATAGAATATATATTAAAAAATCTAAAAAAAGAAAAACACAAGGAATAGCTGGATTAAGAAATGAAATATTAGAATTTCTTATAAAATATATTAAAAGACCATTAAATAAAATGTTTAACAATATTTTTTAAACAAAATTGATACCTCCCCAATGAAAAAAATCAAATATGTATAATGATAATGTTTAAGAAAGGCAACTAAAAAACTATTAACAATTATATTGACTATTTTATCTAACGTCGGAAAATTTTTCGCAAACAAATGAAAAATCCAGTTGATAAAATTAAAAAAGTAGACCATCGCTGTTTTATAATTATTTATTTTTGTGTAAAATAAATTTTGAAATATTAGTGTTAGAATTTTTACATAATTTTTTAATTGTGTACTTTGAATTTTACAAATCTAAACTATCTAAATTATACAAAAATCTGTATTACCCGAAATAATGCACATTTTTGTTGCCTACACTGCAAATTTTTCAGCTGCATGTCGCCCAACAGAAATGAAAAATCTGGCGCCGCCTTTGTTTCTAAACCAAAAACTTTAGATAAAGAACCGAACTTAGAAAAAAGATTACTTTTAAAAATGATCGGAATTTGAAATAACAAAAATTCACATTGACTGTTTTTCTAATATTTATCAAAAATTTTTAGAGAAAAATAATTATTCGTAATTATTTTTATTTTTTATTTGAATTAAAGTTAATTGCGTCACCAAGACAATTTGTATCAGTCTATATTCAAAATATTTAATTTCTTTAATAATGCTTTTTGTGCCTTAAAAAAAATCAACTTTTGTGTATTTTTTCTTTTTTAATTTGCAAATTATCCATTGACAAAGGGAGAAATTCTCCCGAAACGTATGGGATCGATTAAACGTTTAATGATTGTTTTTATAAAAGATTTGTATTTATTTTAAAACGATATACCTAGCCAGTTTTTTACCGATTACTAATTAGTAATTTTGAATTATATTATTTTATTAGAATTTGCTTAATATTTAATGTTTTTCCTTTTTGCCTTTAGACAGTAAAAAGTCGAATTTAAAAAATTCTACAAACACTTAATTCATAGCTTTCTAAAAACTAATTGGACGAAATTTGAGATTGGACAAGGTCTACTATACTCTGTACCCACTATGATTACAGTGGGTGGCCAAATTATTTTACTCATTTGAAGGCCAAATTATTATACTAATTTCAAAAATTATATCTCTCATACATTTTTTAAGGGTTTAGTTTACTATTAAACTCATTTCGTTTCAATTGTTATCTTTATAGGTTTATTAGCTTATGACAATACAAATTCAATAATACAAATACAATTCAAAATACAATTTCAATATTTAGTGAATCCTCCCTTTCGAGCAATCACATTTTGTATGCACTGCGGCATATTAAGCTGGCAATGCATTTTTTGGCTATTTCTTGAAGTGCAGGTGTATTGTGCCATGCTTTAATAATATTTTCTATCAAGTCCGTATTGTTAGTGATTATTTTATCTTTGCAAATTTCTTTTTTAAGGCCGCCCATACATTTTTGATCGGGTTGAGGTCTGGCGAGTTGCCAGGCCAGTCCAAAAGGGTTATTAGACTAGATTACTACTAGATTGTTTGAAAAGTTTGAATAAAATAAGTTTACTTGATAAAAATCATTTGAGTATAATAATTTCGCCACCCACTGTATGCCAAATTTCATCGAAATTCGTTACTATAAACCGGACATAAATGAGAAGTTTTTAAGTAGTTAGAATTTTGAAAAATCCAATTCACACTTTTATATGATCCTAAAGATTAAGTATTCAAAATTTGGGTCTGATCAAACAAAAATTTTTTATTACTTTCACATTTCTATTCATAGAATGTGGAAGTATTGCGATGCCCTGTCTGGGTCTTGACTCTTTGAGAGCTTGTATCTCAGAGATGAAAAAAGTTAATTTCATTTTGTAACTTCTAGATGGAAGGAATCGATGACCTTAATAGTTGCAAACCGGATTTAGGACATCAAATCAGAAATTGGGATCCCCAGAGGCCAAAAATCCATTGGTCAGTGCGTATGTACGTATGTATGTACCCCCCTGCGTATCGAAACCATAAGTCTTAAAGCTACGGAATTCGAAACTTAAGGTCAATATAGGGTAGAAGGAGTACAGCAAGCTTTTGGTTGAAATCGGAAAACCGGAATTGGACGTTTACATGAAAGATTTTTCGTTTTTTTTTTTTTGATTTTCTCAAAAACGGCTCTAACGACTTTTTTTAAAAAATAGTGTATTTATTAAGTGTCATAAATTAGTTTAATTAATAGTTGTGTCAAATTTTCAATCCGATTGTAAAAAAGGAAGGGGATGTAAATTAGGAGTGTCGTAAAATAAATATTTTAATCGTTCATATCTCGTCTTCGGAAAGTCGCAGAGCCTTGAAATTTGAAAGTTAAGCTATCTAGAGGCTACAAGAAGTATAACAAGATTTTGGCTAAAATAGAAAAACCGGAAGTTGATGTTTACCTACGTAAGAATTTACCCCCCCCCCTGCGTTTCGAAATCATAAGTCTCAGAGATACTAAATTCGAAACTTAAGCTTGATATAGGCTAGAAGAAGTACATCAAGCTTGGTTGAAATCGGAAAACCGGAAACGGACATTTACATGAAAGACTTTTCGTTTTTTTTGATTTTCTCAAAAACGGTTCAAACGATTTTGAGAAAATAAAAAAAAAACGAAATAAAGGAAGGGGGTGTAAATTAATAGTGCTGTGATGACTTCAAATAAATGAAAATGTGAAAGTTGTGTGGTGACCACAGAAAATGTTAATATATAGGGATTTAACTACGATGATCTAACAGACAGAGATATTGTATCGACACTATAAAAATAGGATTCCGTTTTACGTTTGTATCGAAATCTAAAACACTTTCAAGAAATATTTTTTATTGACTCGATTCCGATAGAAATGATAACTCATGAACGGAATTCTTTCTGGTGTCAAAAAAGAAGTGAGCTAATTTGAAGCTTTCTAGCTTTTAAGCTACAGAACCAACAACTCAGATATGAGAAGAAAAAATATATAATCTTCACGTGTAAAACTCTTGAACTGTTGTAACTAATAAGAAGAAACTTTTTTCAAAGTTATAACTTTCTACTTACTTTAGCTTGGACAAAAAATTGACATATATTTAACATTTTTTGAGAGCGTATAGTCTTGAAAAAACTCAGTTTTTTCCAAAATTTATATTTGGTTAAGCAAGTTCGGAAAAGAACGGGCTACACACCTGCCATGTGTTTATTTACACTTACCATTTGGAGCTACTTTCGACCCCCTCATAACTAAAAAACTATTAGACCTACACACTTAAAATTTTCCGTGTCTAATAAGGCCCACTGGAACATCTAGAATCCAAAATTTCATGAATAAACCTATTATCGTTCTTGAATTATTAAAGTCTGAATAATGCCATTAAAGGAAAAAATCGAAAAAGTGAAACTTTCCCTTCTGGACCTAAATTGAAGGGGTTAAATTTATAGGCTTAATTATCATATTAAAGTGAAAAACAATCAAGCTAGAAATCTGAAATTTGGCATACTGGTAAAGCTTGGCATATTAATAAAGGAAGAAATTGAAAAACTGAAACTTTTCCTTCTTCGGGGCCCAAAATGAAGGGGTGAAATTTATAGGCTTAATTAACATATAGAGGAAATACAATGACCCTAGAATGCTGAAATTTGGCATACTGATAGAGATTGACACATTAATAAATGATGAAATCGAAAAACCGAAGCTTTCCATTCTTCATGACATAAAATGAAGAAGGGAAATTTAACTGCTATGTATTTATTTAGATAAATAAAAGGATAAAACTTTTCAAAAATTAGTGATATCTGACCAAAAACATAAATGTGAAAAAGGGGCCAAGTTCGGTACAAACTTCGTTCGAAGATTTGACATCTAAACGGGTACCAAGTTCTATAGCAGATCCTTAAATCATAGGTATAGGAATGTACAGCGATCATCAATTGATTTAAAAGAAGATTTTTTACGTTCTTTGATATTGAATTTAAGTATGGTATAACTTGGTAAGTTTTATACACAACTAAATTGCTTGTAGTATTAAATAGAACAAAAAGTAAAGTAAAATTTTAAGCTTGTATTAAATATCATCTCGTTAAACTTCCAATTCAATATCAAAGAATGCAACAAATTTTCTTTTAAATCAATTGAGAACGTTGTACATTCCTATAACTATGATTTAAGGTTCTGCTATGGAACTTGGTATCCGTTTAGATCTCAACTATTTTGTCTGCTAAGCCGACAACCTTGAATGCCGTTTGTTCCAAATTTCGCTCATTTTTCACATTTATGTTTTTGGCCAGATGTATTCTACTCTGTACGCCTTCAAGATGTAGAAGTCGGTATATGTTAAATTTACTCTAAATTGTTTCCTTATTACTTTATCCACAATGATAGCAAGAATAACTAAGTAACTGGGGGTTGTGTTGTTTAGAAAAAAATAATTCCGTTTTTGATTTAAGTTGATTCTTCTGTTTTCAGCACTGGTTACCATTAATGATCTAAACATCAAAAATGGAAGGTAATAAGATTAATCCTCCAGTATTATGAAGATGAGAATCAATAGTTTTTTGATTATAATTCGTTTCGTCTATGTCTTAAGTAATGTTTACCAATAATAATTGAAATGTCGAAAATGTAATGTAGAATGATTATTCCTCAAGAATTAATTAGATGGGAATCAATGAGTTATAATGATTTTAAGTCAACATTAACTTCAAATATCCAGTGATATCTTATTAATAATAAAGGAATAAACATTAATATTTCAATCGACTATGGATAAAGTCTAGCAACGATATTCGTTGCAGATTATTTCTTCCAATTTTATATTGCATTTAAATAAAAGATTAAAAATATTACTTAAATAATAAAACTTCATAAGTGAAATAAAGCATTGGAAGTAGACAGGAAAATAAAAAAAAAAAAGATTAGGTAGTTCTTAAATATTTATTTACATTATTGGTTTATATAGGAAGTGATAAAATCCAAAATCTCAGACTTAATAACATCAACATTTCTTTTTTTTCATATTTTTCATTTCTTATTAATTTTTTTTTTTTACAAAAAAGCTGAACATTTATTTCTTTCATTTTTTTTTATCTTTTTTTATGTGTTACGATGTGATATATTTACGTCGTTATATACAATTATGATATATTAAAAAAAAATTATATTATTTCAGACCGAGAATCATGTTTAATTATGTAATAAATAAAAGCACCGAAATAATAAAACCAATTCATGGTATTTTTTTTTTTATTTTTTTATTTTTTGGTGATATGTACTTGATTGTGCCACACGTGTTCTAAAGCTAAAAAATCCGATATCGTTCATCTAAAAGGAGACAATGTAAAAAAGAAGCAGTTGTGTGTGATATTTTGCTGAAGACTTCATAAGAAGAGAACGAGCGAAAGATAGAGTTGCATGAATGGGAAAGTTTAAAAGTAATTTCAATTTGAAATTTTCTCCTTTTTGTTTTTATAATTTCTTATTTAAAATAGAACACTGTAGCCCGGGCTTATGGAGAGATCTTTCAAGTCGTTCAGCAACCTTGAGAAAATAATCCATTTTCCCCATTTTATTTTATATATATATATATATAATCAAGCAATAAATATTTTTATCTAGAATAGAATAATTTATATTTCATTAATTCTATTTTTTCGTTCAAAAACTGAATTATTGATTATTATGATTTTCTTTTTGTTTCTATGAACACAACAATTTGTACATTCATCTAATATAAGCAGATTTTTGTTCAGTGTTAATTTTACATTTTATTTATAGACGTTTTCACGTAAGAATGCGCATGAAATCACCACCACTCTACAAGAGTGCCGAAAAAATGTTTTCTGGTTAAGACTGAAGTGAAATAAGTAAAGTCAAAGTCATGAGTGCTTATATGCATCCACTCTTGCGCATTCTTATGGGATAACATCTATATGTAGTTTTTATTTGTTTTTGAATTCAACATCTAAAAAGTTATTATTATTTTGTTAGTATATTTTTTTTATAATTTTTTTTATTATTGTTTTTATTGATCAAAACTATAGAAGTTGGTTTTTGGTTCCTTTGTTTGTCCTCTCTGACTAGTTAAGTATAAATTACAAATTTTGTTGAATATATCTTTTCATTTTTTTTTTTTATTATATTATAGATTATTTATATAATTGTTTTTTCTTTACCTATTTACATATTAAAACGTCGTTGTGTCTCCTATATATATATACTTTTACATGTTATTTCTATTAATAACAAACTACTACAGTGATTGTAACATTTAAAATATTTTGTTTTTTTTATTTACATACACATGTAGGCTTACGGAAACTATTCACAATCATATTTATGATTGGCTCTATATAATATTAAATATTTTATAATCATTTATTATCACAATATACTTTTTTTTTATTTCCTCTTAAATCATTATTTAAATTATGAAATCGGAAAAAGATCAAGTGCGTTAATTTAACTAAATTTTCTCTCAATCAGCTTGCATTAGCATATATTTCTTATGATTATATTATATTATCAATGTTAAATCTATGGCGAAATTACTAGAATACTAAGGAATCAATTGGCAGTTGTTTTTTTTTAAATATGAAAAGTTAAGTCAGTCGTTAAAGGAGAAGAGCTGAAAGAGAATCAACCGCTACAAGATGTGTTCGTTTTCTGTTTGAAATTTTTATAGAAATAAATTATTTTCAGAAATGAGTTGGAGTAAAAAGCGTAGATGAATTATTTTATTAATAATGAACAATATTTGAAAAATTGAATGACCTTTAGATATTTACGGATGCACAAAAACCGTTCCATATTCATTTACTTGAGATACTTATTCATATGCTTCATTTTTTTTTATCAATCTCAATTTGATTTTTTTTTTAATTAATTATATTTTTTTTGTAAATCTCTTTTTATACACACATTAGATATTTTTGAAATATCAATCAAGACACACGTTGCAATTATTATCGATATACAATTTGTGGTCGTTCCCAAGAAAGTGAAAACTTTATGAACATTGAGAGGTAACTACAAATTTTTATTAGTTATTATTTTCTTATTCTTATTTTTCATTAGTTCCTTAAATACTCTTTTAGATATTCTTATATTTTATTTAATATATATATATATATATATTTTATATATACAACTCACATTTACACAATCTGTACAAATTCTGATTCTTTTGAATCAATCAAAAAATCATTCACTAACCGAGCTCAACATTTTGAGCGAAATTATAAATATAATAATTAAAAAAAATTATATAAATATTTCGTAAAATATATATTATATATATTTATATTGATAGTTTACTTATAATTTTAAAATGTTACCAGAAAAACGATAATTTTAGAAAAATCAATTCAACATTTCTTTTTAATTTTTTTTTTTTTTTTTTTTTTTTATTTTTCATTGATTGTCTATAAGTTAGTAAATTTTTTGGTTCTATGAAATAAATAAATAAATAATAAAAATTAAATACCTCTTGAGTAAAATAATATAAAAAATATTTAAAAAGTGAAAAATGATTTATTTCAATCTCACTTTTCTCTATAATTTTTAATATTTATATAATTTTCGTAGAAATTAAATATATTTGTATAATAGACAGAATATTTAAGAGTCTATAGTCTATTCAAATAAAATTATATATATATATTTTTTTCAATTATATCTTTATAAAATGAATTCTTTAAAATTATGAACAAAAGAACAAGTAATTTTTTTTTTTATCTCAAGTCCATACTTATGATTTACTTGCATTTTCGGCTTAGACCTAATTTAGAAAATTAATTTATACAGCGGATAAAGAAAAATTTGCCTCTAAAAACCCAACGTTAACGACGTTTTGTCTTCTACTCAAGTGTTTATTCATAAAATACCGAGGGGTGAACCGCGACCTAAAATCATGTACACCTACTTCCAATTCCACTTTCATTTCCAAGTAGAAGACAGTAGATGACAATAGATTATCTAACGAATTCCAAAGTAATTCCAAATAATTCCAAAGACGGTGTACCCCTAATTCCAATCGCGGTTCACCCCTCGTAAAATACCATATGAAGCAAAAATCAATCAAAGTTTATTTAAATAATCACAAAAAAGGCTATATATAAATAATAAAAAATATTAAAAAAGGATAAAATACTTGAAACAGCTAGATTGAAAACGATTTTATTTAAAATGTCGACGTTTCGATAACATTATCTTTATCATCATCATAAGATTTAATAGTCTATCTGTTTATTTAATATATTCAACAAAAAATTGTATACCTACGTCCTAATGATGATAAGAATAGAGTTAGCCGAAAGGACGGTTTTATCATTGCGTTTTTTTTATTTCAATCTGGTACTTGAAGTATTTAACCTTCATTAATTATACAGCCATAAATACATTTTAATTAATAATTTACCTCATTAATTATAGATTATTTTAAACTTGTTTTTTTTTAAATTTGTGATATTTTTTTAAGAAAATGTTTTTTCTTGCTTATTGCTCTAGACACTTTTTTAATTAATTAATTAATTAATTGGATTTTAAAGAGTATCTTAAAAAAAAGAATTGATTTTTCTAAGAGACTCGTTTTATAAGTAACATCTATTTTTTCTATATATAATATATGTATGTATTGAATAGAATTCAATCTAAAAAAAATACCAGCCACTTTGGTCTTTGAGACAAGCTGCTTTGGAACTGTTTCGATAAGTTCGATTGACGGTGCGGGTCCAAAGAAGCGTTCTTGGTGTCTGCTACAAAGTGATCGGCGCCGCGTAGCCGAGATTTTTCCGTTGGAGAAAGAGATGAATTTCGCGAAAACTGGGTCTCTCCAATTCATGGCGCCGCCAACATTCACACATTAAGTCATAAATGTCCTTTGTAGCGGCGGGTGGCCGGGGCAAAAAGCAAAATTGTCCATCGTCCAGTTGCATATGCGCCAAATTATCCACCACCAAAGGGTCCGAGAGGCCTTCGTAGGGGGTCCTTCGGCCCAAATTAAGAATTTCCCATAACGTCACAGCAAACGCCCACACATCACTCTTGGTCGTGTATTTACCCTGAGAAAAAATAGAAACAAAGGATTAATTATATTCATGAATTTTGAAAAAGAATTGATTAATTAGGGTATTAAATTAATTGTTCAAAAATCTTCAAGTCTTAAGGGTTTCAACCTTTATTTGTTGAGAAGTAAGGTTGGCAGAATTCCATGGTATCATGAAATAATTGGACCTAGAATATTTTATTCTACTATAAATAGAATGAGACTAAACCATGCTCTCTATTCGGCTCATCTTTTTAAAATAGGACTGTCTGATGAGGGAGAGTGTTCATGTGATGGTATATCATGGGGATGTCTCAATCATATGAAATTTAGTTGTCCAAAATTTAGATTTAGAGATAGATTAGAGGGTGAATTGATTGCCAACAATGTTCAGATGCCATGGAATTTGGCGCATCTTTTGTCTTTCGAGAGAGCGGAAATATACAAACCATTGATTAGATTTATCCTAGCAAATAAGATCAAGCTATAGTACAATTGACAACTACTGTTGTTATACTTGATTTATATTTTGGCTGTGAATGTTTTATTTTTATTTTTTTTTTTTATTATTTGTGACATTTTTTCATTATTTATTTATTAATTTATTGTTCTATTTATTTATTTATTATTTATTTATTTGTTTATTATTTATTTATTAATTTATTGTTTTATTTATTTATTTATTATTTCCATTGTCTGTGATATTATTTGATAGTTTATAAACTCATGGTAGACTGGCTACAATGGAATTCATTCCGAGGCCATTAGAAGGAGAGACAAAAAAAAATTGTTCAAAAAATATATTAGTTATTAAATAAACATATCCTGTTTATATAAATTTTTAATCTATTTAAAAGAAAAAAATAAATTTTTAAAATCACATTCATTTGTTCCCATTTTCACTAATAATAGTATAAAACTTGATAACTAAGATTTGTTAACTACACCTATTGTTTTTTAAGGGCTAACTAAAGAGGTGTCCATTAATTAATCAAGTAAAGGGTGTGTAGTTTCATAGTGAATGAAATAAAACTCAAAAAGATTTATACAAACTCAATATATTTCGGATTATTAGTCAATCATCAGGAGTTTACAGGTTAAAAACTAATATTATTTGAACATGTGATCACAAAATATAACATCTAAATCAAAAAGAGGTGTCCTCTGTTTGATGAGAATAAATATTTCACATATATTTTATTTCTTTTTTTTCTAGTTGAGTATGAATACTGAAGAGAATGAAGACTCGATTGTAAGTTGGGTCATTTTAACGATAATAATAAAATAAAAAATAAAATTTTTACAAAAAAACTGAAGATGAAGGTCAAGCCTTCGAAACTATATTCTCTAAGAAAGAAATAATAAGGTATATAGGTATATATCGATTGCTCAGAACCAGAACCAGGAAATGATTTTTGGTTTTCCACATTATCTATTATAACAACTGTTATACTCTCTTTAGTGTCAGAATGACGTAACCTTTACAATAAGAGTTTTTGGAGTAAAAAAAGTTTTTATTTCTGATACAAAAATAGTAACATGCAAACTTTGTTTCTGCACTCTTGAAAAGTAGCCAATATTGAGTTACGTTCCTCTGGTTCTGGGCATCAATATGTGCGTGTAATCCATTGAATCAAGCGTGTAATCCGTTTGAATCAAGCAGCGGACACCCTTTTTGATTTACTCTAAAAAATCAACAACTCTGCTACTGTAGACTAGAAAATCTTTTCATTTTCAACAGCCCTTGTTATATTCCATCCAAGCTAATTGGTCAATTCTGAATAAAGATCCAACAGTATAACTAGATGTAAAGAAATTTGATTAGCTACACATGGGGTCTTTATATTTGAGTTTCAGAACTGACCCATTAATGAAAACATACTAGGAAAAAAAATCTCTAGATGCTGATCATATAGTCATTCAAACCAATCACAATATTTAAGGACATTATTATTGTATGGACTTGGGATGCAAACAATATAAATAAATAAATAAAATATATAGAAACCATAATATATTAAATAGAAATGAAGATAAAAATCCTCTATTGGATTTTTTTATAGTTTTGTTTCTTTGTAATAGATTGATCGTAACTTAAACACAACATTTGATAATATATTCTCCATTCTAGTCATGTACTATATATCGTAAATGATTGATCTTATCAATTGTGAAGACAATAAACAGGTAGTATAATCCAAGGCTATATAACAGCGAAGATAAGGGTCACGGATCTCCATAGAATAGATGTATAGTCGATGGCAATGAATTGTTCAAGTATTGAATCAGATCAAGAGAAAGGAAGATAAGGAGCTGAGGAGGAGTCTAAATCGAAACCGAAACCTTCCAGGTGCTGAATCAACAAATCGATAGAGCAATATGGCCTAGTCAAACAATAAGCCTTGTGTTTATTGATTCAATTCGAATGACACAAACGCCTATTCACCGTACGCTATTTATGGATGCATTAGACACATCAGGCTAAGTGGATTGGCCGAATTTTGTAATCTTAAAAGAAGACCACAAGAAAAGAATAAAAACTAGTAATGTACGGTAATTTATTAACCTTTTATTGAATAAACATATATTTTCTTTAAAAACCTTCTTTGTTGAAAATTTAGTATTGAACTCAGAAAATTCGAATAACCAGTTAATTCTATTTGAGCAGTGAAGTGGGGGTAAAAATAAATTTTTGAAGATTCATACATTGTTTGCAAAATTTCGGGGATTTGAGAAATTTTTAATGCCATTTTTCTTATGAAAATGAGTTTAAATCTTTGTTTATAATTAAAAAAAATAATTAAAATTATTTCTTCAGCTCATTAGCTATATCAGTTAAAGAGATCCGAAAAAACAACTCAATAACTTTTTTTTATAATTTCTGAAGATTCTAAATTCGAAATTTAATCAGTTGATCTAAACATTTTTGTATTAGAGCCAACTTTCTAAGAAAGTTAGTTTTCGTGTTATTGTGGGTCAGAATCCAGTCAGACAGAAAAAAATGTTAAAAAATTATTTAGAAACACGAACCCAAAATGAAGAATTTTGTGATCTGTTTTTATGTTTGTAATAGAGTTTTATCACAATGGGCTTTTTTCGTGAATTTGTCTTAAAAAGTTAAATATAAACTGAAGTGGATTTTGGCGAGACAGTCCAAAGTTAAAAAAAAGAGATAATTATAACTATTTTACTTAGAGAAAGTGGTGTAGATTTTAGGTGAAGCATGATATTAATTAATTAAGTAAAGGGTGTGTAGTTTCACAGTGAATGAAATAAAACTCAAAGAGGTTTATACAAACTCAATATATTTCGGATTATTAGTCCATCATCAAGAGTTATTGTATTATATCCATATATAGGTACAAAAAACGGGGTGTAGTTTCACAGTGAATGAAATAAAACTCACTGTTTGTAATCTGTAAACTCTTGATGATGGACTAATAATCCGAAATATATTGAGTTTGTATAAACCTCTTTGAGTTTTATTTCATTCACTGTGAAACTACACACCCTTTACTTTATTAATTAATTATAACTATCTTTTTTATTCAAAACCCACGTTTCTGAGGTTTATTCATTTCTTCTTCAGTGTTTTGAAAGATCAGTGAAGGAAATCCAATGTGATATTGGAAATATAAACCACAGGGTGCCCGAAAAATCAAAATAAATGTTGATAGAGAATAGGATCATCCCTTCCTGCTGGTTCAAAAAAGATGTATTTAATCAAATATGAATTTAAAATTTTTGGTTGAATCAATACTTCTGTTACCCAGCAACTGAACAATGGACAGATATAGTAAAAAAATGTAACCCCCCTCCGATCAGAATATCTTAAATTTGAATTGAAGACACTCTATCCATTTATTATATTGTTTGGGATTAAAAATTAGAGAAAATAGCAACATTAAATAAAGAATAGCATAAAAAATATTCCTTTTTCCAAAGTGAATTTCGCTCTTTTTTTTTTAATTTATGTTTGTTTGGCCATATTCCAAATTGTTCAACCCCATATCGAACCCACTCCGTCAGAACATAAAATAATAATTGTTTTGAAATGTTAATTAAAATCCTCTGAATTCATTAGATAGCTCATAGCGGAGCTTTATTACTTTTTGCTGACAAAATTAAAATTAATTCCTTTTAGAAAGAGAAGCCAATCCTTAAAGTATCTTTATACGATAATAGAATTCATGTTGAAATGTTTAATGCAATTTTAAGAGAAAACAAGAATTCTAGGTCGGGAATGTTCTATACCCTTACAATCGTTATTCAAAATATTAGAGCTAAGAAGCTAAGAATAGTGATGATAGTCTTGTATTGAGATTTCTACAAGTTTAAAGAAGTTCCTGTTTCTTACTTTTAGGTATATATTAAATATATTTTACACAATAAAGAAGAAATATCATTGAATTGAAAATGAAAATAATTTTCTATAGAATTATTCGCCTTCCTATTTAATCCTTGTATAAACATTTAAAATTAGAAATCTCAGAGTTTGAATATTCCGTGGACTTTGATGTTAAAATATTGAAATTTTTTTTTTAAATTTAAAAATAAATAGTTTTTATTTATTGGAGCTTACTTTCGATTTTAAGCAATATAAAATATTACACTTAATATATACTAAATATAACACTATTTATAAAATAATTCGGTCTAATTCTACTTTATATGTAAGATCTTTATAAGGACATCTCACATCCCATGTAAAAAAGTATTTTTTTATTTTTAACCCCCAAAAAATTTGACCCTCTCCAAAATAATCATTCGATTAAAATATTAATAGGATTTTTGATTTCGCGAAAAATTAATAGATATAAATTGTAAATTTCAAGTTTGAATTTTATTTAGCTTATAAACTACAATGGGGAGTCGGGTTGGCCGAGCTGGCTAAGGTGCTGGTCTCGCTTCAGCATCGTTGATGACGATGTTCAAGCGGGAGGCCCAAGTTCGTGCTTGGCTAGCATATAAAATTTCTTCTGGCTAAAACTCGGCTCCATCACTAACAATACTAACACTTTACTGATGTGCTTTGTTCCCGATGATAATAAATAAATAAAAAAAAAAAAAAAAACTATAATGGTCTGACACACTTTAGGACAGACAGTCAGAAAAAATTGTATTGACACCAATATGGTTCGTTTTTTGTTTGTAACAATTACTAAAAATAGTGAGATTTTCTTTTGTGAAAATATAATAATTTTAATTAAGAACAAAATATTTAATCTTTAATTTGGGACCGGAAGACATTCTTGGACACCCTTGAGATGATCCTTGTTTATCGTGAATTTATAATAAATTATATAAAAAAGTAAAGAGGTCAAATCTAATTTTTTTAAAATTTATTATAGTACGGCTCAATTCATCTCAATGTGTCGTGACCTTTATTACATCCTCTGAAGATTTTATAGGACAATATTAATTTCTTCCGTTCAAATCGTATTATAATAAATTACAAAATTAGAACTGAAGGTCTATATATATATTTATTTATTTCTGTCCATTTTACCCGCTTTCAATGTTGTTTTGTTTATGTATAGTTAAGTGTAGTTTAGTCAGATTATACTCAGTTAAATTTTTAGTGTAGACTTAAACTTGAGTTCGGAATTACAGCGAGACCCCCGGTCAACAGGCCTCCAAAAATGTTATTTAATTAATGCGAAAAAACTTCTTTATAAAAACCAACAACTTTAAATGGTATTTTGTTAAGGGAGAATAGTTTAGGTTCTTGGTGAAACATATTAAATAAAAGCAAAAAAAGTGTATATTGATCTGATGTTGATATTTCAGTTTTGTTCAATTCTGGCTGCAAATAAAATTCGACCTTTTTACCTAAATCCAAAGTCTAAAATAATATTAATATATTGCTTTTAACTAAAGCCAGCTACTACGTAAAGAATAGTTTAGGAAAGCTCGCTGCCTGTATCTATGCAACCGAAAGACGCCCCTGGATCGTACTAGCCTACCCTACAGGCGTCTCAGTTAAATGAATATTTTCCATAATAGTAACAGGAGCAGTAGGGAATTGGATAAAATTAAAAAAACAGTTTTTTTTATTAAATGGGCCAGACGTTTCGTCAATTTATTATGACTTTCTCAGTGGCCTATTTTATCACTCTTTTTCATAATGTTTAAAATTTGACGGCCATCTTCCATGAGAGTTCATTTCTTATTTTTCTAATTAGCAATAGCGGCGACAGGGTTCAAAGTTAAATTACTAAAAACAATTTCGTAAAACTTGGTCAACTCCACAATAAACTCCAAATGCCAAGTATCTATTTCAATTATATTTTGAGTTAGAATAAGACAATTTGTTCTCCTTTCTTTTATTCCTGATTGATCATCATTTGACTATAGCACGTTCTATTTATCGTATGAATATACGAAAGTATTTTCACTATTAAATAAAAATTAAATATTTAGTAATAATATTCGATTCTATTTTATAAATACATAATAAGTCGATAAGAAGTTTTTAGGACATATATAACAATATTCTTCTTTTAAGTGCCATATCAGGACTCCCTGATTTTCGACTCCTCTCCGCATATACCTGTACTGAGTGCGTTTAGTTGTTTTACACAGATATACGAGACCTACTTTTTAACGCCGATTCCGAACGGCTAGTTTAGAGAGGTTGACTAGACAATTATACTCTTTTTCTAGGTTGCCATTGCTTTCCAAGAGGAGGCGACTGCAAATATCTCCCGAGACTCAGTCTCGAACCAGCTTATTTCAGGCCAGCGTCCCGACACTCTAACCAGTGACCCACAGTCGCCTCATATAACAATATAACAATATTATTTGATTCTCTTTTGAATTTTAAACATAATATCAAAAGCTTGTTCAATCTCTTGCTTTTAGTGAAGCTATTCGTATATTTTCGATATTATACAAGGCAACTCAACTAAATAAAGCCTTCTGACTGGTTGATATTGACATGAAAAATGATCCGATTTATATATGGGTCAAAGTATTAAAAAGATTAAAAAAAGAAAATCGGGCTTACCTGATAGACCGATTCCCAGGCCATCCACCGAATTGGAAGGGCCATTGATCCATCGACTTTATAATAATCGGCAGCGTAGAGTTCGTTATCGGTGCCGAAATCAGAGATCTTGATGTGATAAGCTTTTCCCACCAGGCAGTTCCTAGACAATTCAAAACAAAACAGATCGATTATACAAATTGAAACGGCACATGAGGAAAATTATTCGGATTAATCATTCAAAGTTTTATATGATATTGATAAATTCTGACCGAGTTATTTTTTTATTATTATTATTTTTTTTATTTAAGTATTTTTTTTATTTTTTATAAATGTCCAAGTTGCGTGCGGTTTATCATTGAGCACAAGGCATTAATCACAAAAGGATTTCACTTCGGTCGAGAAACAAACAATTTCAAATAATTTCGTCTATTTAAATATAATTTTTGTTTTTTGTTTATTTTAAAGATTTTAATAACTATTATTCAATGCTAATAAAGAAGAGTTAGCCTGCATCGCAAATTCTTATAAAAATCTAAATCAAGCGCACACTATATGACTTTACAATACCTCTGTCACTAGTATAATTATATAATTTTTCCTATTATAGTGTAGGTATTCGTGTTTTTATTTTTTTCAAAATTTCTCAAAAAGAAGTGAATCTTTTTTGATAAATAGATTTAGCATTTATATAACAGTTTAAAAATTTTACAAGATATTAATTGATTTAAAAAATTACAAAAGAGTGTTTTCATTCTATTCAATCCGAGCTGTTATGGATGATTTTTATTTTTATTATTTATCAAAAATGTAGCCAAGAGGGTGAATACAAACAAATTGGCGTTTAATAAAAATGATTCTTAGCAGTTCGAATTTAGTAAATTTGATTTTTTAAAGAAATATTAATTCTTTATTGTTAAGGATAAATAAATTGAATTTGCTTCTTTCCAGTAATTTATTTTGTTTTTCAAATGGTTATTCCAAATATTTCGAGAACGTTCTCAGCATCTCTTCCACTCCCCAACAATGTGCCGACTCCATCAGTTTGTACAGAACATTGATAAAAAGCTCGATCACACAACACACACATACATATATATATACAAATTTAAAATGAGATAACATACGAATATACAATTATTTACATCTCTTTATAATGAAGTCCAATGAAATTCATTCTCATTTTAAATTTGTATATATATATGTGTGTTGTGTGATCGAGCTTTTTATCAATGTTCTGTACAAACTGATGGAGTCGGCACATTGGCGGGGGAGTGGTTTCCACTGAGGAAGAGATGCTGAGAACGCTCTCGAAATATTTGGAATAACCATTTGAAAAACAAAATAAATTACTGGAAAGAAGCAAATTCAATTTATTTATCCTTAACAATAAAAAATTAATATATCCAGTACACACCAAGCCAGCAAAATTCTTATAAATATTAATTCTATTTCACTCGACCAAATGACCTCTTAAATATATTTTTTACTATAGGAAAAATTAAAGAAGTAAACATCAAGTTAATCGGATTCAATTTCAACCAAGATATATATATATATATAGGTAGAATAAACACAAAATTTGACCAAATACAGACACATAATCATGAAAAAAAAAAAATTTTGGACTCAGGAGACCTAGAAAGCTAAAGATCTGCAAAAATCTCAAGTTTTTTCTGCTCAATGATAATACTCTTTATACTGGGTATAATAAAGTAAAAAAAAAATTGCACCAGTACATTGATCTTAATCTCTTTGTTTAAAAGACTCTCAGCTGAGTAGCTGGTTTATGATTTCGCAGAGAATTGGAGTAGGTACAGTGTCCACTCAACGCAGAGTGGATGCGTAAGCAAATATCAGCACATACGGGTGAGCATGTGTATCTTACAAGGATTCAGTGTATATTGCACAGACATCCGTATGTATATATACATATATATTTGATATGCAGGACAGGGTCCGTTTATTGATTGCACCAGCAGCCGGTACTAGAATACATTGAAAAGGCCAAACTTAAATATTTGATTGTGTTAAGGGGAAGTTACGAACGCCAATGTTCAAATCCCATTCCCACACTCAGGTGAATACATTCAAATATTTTAATTATGAATAACAAGTTCTGATAAATATTAAATCAAAGATATAAATCTAATAGAATGTGAATTAAAATCATTTGAAAATGCAAACACAAATCATGGCTAGAAAATTGAATAAATTATCTAGTTTACATACAGTAATAATTAATTTTTAGAAATAAGTGAGTGGAGTGTAATTTAGTTAAAATAATGTAATATTATACTATATCTACTGTTTCTCTAAATCATGTACCTACAGTTGAAAAATTTAAATAATTATAAAGAGGATATACAGAAAAATCTAATTTAAATATTGCTTATACAGACCACTTGACACTACCATATACTTTTCTCTTTTCCGAATCTATATATATAAAATTAAGGTTTTGACTGTACATTGCTACAAATCACGCCAAATTTTGGTTGCACACGTTTCAAGCAAAGTTATGAACGAAAACACCCTCAACAAAGTCCTGTCTGTATGTCCGTCTTTCTGTCTTTCTGTCTTTCTGTATGGCTGTCTGTATACATGTATGTCTGTATGTCTGTATGTTTGCGTGGTTTCCGTGAAAAGTTGCTTACGATTCACGTAAAAACGGCAGAAGGTATTATTATAAAATTTCATATTTGGAACAGATGTCTTCTAATTTACGTTTATAGCTATATAACGTTTTGATATTTTGACCCCAAAAGGGGGTTTGTGGGGGCAAACGAATGAAAATGATCAAATAACACCTAAACTATTAACTCTACGGCAAATTTTATTATAAGCAAAGTTGTAGGGGATGTGATTTCGGACAACTTTTGTTTAAAAAAACTCTCCCCAAAAACCACCCAAAGGGGGGGGGGGGGGTGAAAAATATGTAAATTCTTGCCCTTGGAGCAAACTCAACCAAATTTTGTACACATAATCTGTCGGCCTCTAGAGAGTTAGAAATGCAAAAACTAATCACCCTCGGGGGGTATGGTGGGTGGAAATGGGGTGGGAGGGTTTGTGGGTTGGGGGTCCAGGGGGCGTAGCCTTGCAGCTAGTATAATATATAATTTTCCTTCCATTCATATAAAATAAATTCTTATATATTAATTGGATGAAAAAGAGCGTCTCATTGGAGCCTACATAGTAACACATTTAAATGTATTAAGCTATTAAAAATTTATTTAATTAAGTTGGGATTATTTCAATTTCTTAATTAATTTTAAAATATAAGTTTGGAAAAAAGTTAAAAAATTTTCAAGAATCCGGGCGCTTGCTAATTAGAGCCGAGAGTCAGGCATGTGGGTTCTATTGTCAACTCTTAATCTCAATATAAAACACTTGATATTCATTTTGAAATACTTATTGAAATTTAAAATAAAGAGCACTCAAAATTTTACCACCTCATTCACAAATACTATACTACACAACATAGAAATTTTGACAAAATAATTAATATCTCTATTTTTCCGTTGAATATATAAGACTTTTTATTAGTATTAACCTCATGATGTGCCTAATTTTCTAATATTAAAATAGTTTTAGCTGTTTTTTAAGATAATTCAAAAAAACGAAGCAAAAATACCATGCTAAATAAACATTTGTAAATTCGTATATAATTCGTCTGATTTCAAGTAGTCAGAAATTATTAAAATTCTACAGGTTAAGTTCGATATATTTTCCCAAGTTCCTTGAACTATACCTAATTTACTAATAATAAAATATATCTGCTTACTGAATATGAAAGTGTAACTCAAAAACTTTTATTACCACTGGAATCAATAGTACAGAATGCTAAACAAAAATGTTCTCCTTTTGAGGTTCGTAAGATGTCAAAGCAATAAAACCCCAATAGGATTTGTCTATCACGCCCAGGAAAATGACTATCAAAAATTTATTCTCGGACAGTCATCAAAAGTAGCTAAATCAAAATTATTAAGTTACAATTCCCTAAGTCATTGTCATTTTGTTGTTTCCGGTTTATAAATTATAGCCCAAAGAAACAGCAACAATAATTTAGAATCACTCTAAAAACATTTTGGTATTATTATTATTATTTTTTTTTTTTTTTTTTTTTGAAATTTAAAAGTATATTCAAAGTTTACTGTTTATTCAAATTGATCATACAATAAAACAAATGATCCTATTATTTTTATATTTTTTAATATTAAACTAAATAATGTATGTATACTCTCATATATATATATATATATATACTTATATGTGTATGAGTAGTATGTGTATATAATAATAAAATAAAATATTTTAGAAGCATCAAATAAATTATATATACCTACTATACATTTTTTAAACTTTTTATTATAAATTTTTGCTGATTTATTAACTTCGAAACAAAAATAAATGAGAGTGTCGCTTTGTTTTGTTAATCGTAATATCGTAAATATAATTAAATAGTTAGGAAGGGGCAATGGCACGCCTCTGTTTGAATTTTAAATGAAATTTGCATAACAAGAGAGAAAAGTTGTCGCATATGAGAGTGAGAGTTTGCAAGTCAATGTCAATATTTTCTTAAGCCAGCAGGTGGCCTAATGAAATTGGCGGTTAATTAAGATAGGTAGGAAAGGCGTTTGAAAAGTATCTACGCTGTGTGCATAGGAATCACGTGCCAGCCATAGAGACCACATTGCTAAGCTTAGAACTAACCTTGTAGCTAAATCCCGGTGTACGAAATTGAGCGTCTCCAGGTAACGCATTCCAGAGGCGATTTGCGTCGCCATGTAGAGTAAACAGTTGAAGCTGGAAGAAAAATAATTGTATTAATTAGAATTTTTAGAATCATAATTTTAATTAAAAACACTGAAAAAGATTAAGTTAACAGTTCAAAAGAGTTTTAAGAAATATTGCTGTAAGAGACAAAAATGTATTATGCATAATCTACATAATAATTAAAATACATATTTATAATTAATTTAAATTTTGGGGAACGGCTTTTTTATGTTATAAATGATGGATATATTACTGGTATTAAATACGCCAATTTTAGTGTTTTGGAAAGCTTTTTTTTGGATTTAGGGGCATAACGTTTCAGTCTCAACTTTCGAAGACATCTTGAAAGTTTTCTATATCTTTGAATCAAAATGCATAAACTAAAAAGCTTTTTGCTACTGGCTCGATTTTTGTGAAATATGTATGTAATTGAGCATTTTTATCAATGTTTGTGAAAAGTTATTTGGATACATACTGTGCCAAAGATCACAAATATTTAGATAGTAAAAGCTTATACTATGAGGACCAGACAGCTTTTGGAGACTAACAACAAATATTCCCAAATGTAAATCGAACTTAGGAGAAATAAAGAGTCCTAATTACTAAAATGTTAGATTCAAAATAACATTCAAAATATGATAAATTGTAACCTATTAATTGAATTAATTTACAAGGAGTAAAAATAATCTTATTTTAATTAGATAATTATGATATTTTAAAGGATATTTCAAGAAACAAAGGATAAATGGTTTTTTTTCATATATGTAAACGGGATTGGAAAATTCAAAACACTGGTTCCTAAAAGATCAGCGAAGCTAAGAAACTTATGGAGGGTTGGTTTTTGGCGGGTAACCACTGTGTATGTACTGTTGGCATATTTATAGCCTTCTCAATTCCAGTCATGATGTGCGCATCCGTGTTTCATGATTGATTCGGAAGATTTAAAGAGAGATTGTGGGAATTACAACCTCGTATTTTTGACAGAAACGCAGCATCTATACTCCTTAAAAATAGATATCAGAAGCTAGCCAATATAAATATAAAAGTTCATAATACTGATAGTAGTCTTAAAATTTCTAAAGAAATCACAAGAGATTGTTATCTACTAAATTGTTATGTATGATTTTTATTACACCTCCCTCTGGATTGAACCCAAGTGCTAAAAAAGCAATCGAGGCCCAATGAGGTGGACTCATATAAACACAGGCTTTTTTTTGTATTCGGGTTCAATTCTTGAGGAGGTGAATATTCTGATAAGTAATACAAATTATCAACAACAGCTCGGATTTAGCAGATAACAACCTTGCGTGAGTTCTTTAACAATATAAAATATTTTTCGCATATAACGCATATAATTCTAATTATTGACTGATCGATTATCACATATCGTTTTTTCATTATGTATTTAATATTTTTCTTGCAATATCTTACGAAGATATTAATGAATTCCAAATTGAGAAAATTGAAATTATCATCCTATTGTTATTTGAAGAGTGGGGACCTCTCACTCGCCGCGCCTTTCGCACATTTATAAAAAACCAAGCCTGTTTGCCGGATAGATAGATAGGTATAATAATATAATTTTAATATATGCCTATTTAACATTATAGAAAAGGAAAAGAAATATCAATACGTTTAACCCAGGACATGTTTAGTGATGTCCGCTGGGAAAGCAATAAAATTTCCGCTGAGTAATTATTTAGTTTGCAAAAGCTGGTTTCGGATTTCGCCGAACGGATGCACCTCCACCCGCCTCTCCCCAATATCAAATGCCATTGTACGCAAATGAGCAGGCTGACCATAAGGCCCTGGGTGTCCAGTCCGTGACAGGAATGACCCTGGCTACCCTGGCTGCCTGCCCGGCTATACCGAACAAATCAAATAAAATAAAACCAAAGTTCCAACTCTTATTAATCCCATCAAAGAGTTTGCGACAATTAATAATTATGTTTGAATATTGATTTTACCGGAAGGTACGTGTGTACACATATAGTATATGTAGGTATATATGTTGTAGCGCAATCCAATAAAAGATTTTCCATTCAGAACGGATTAATTAAAATGTTTAATATATTAAAAAGCCACTTCAACTAATTTCGAAATTGCGAACCAAACTAATTACTCTCCATGTATTTGAAATGAAAATTAATTTTAGCGAACTTTTAATCAAAATATTCTTGTTTCGAAAATGGATTAATTCATCTAACTTTTTATATGAGCAATATTTATTTTTTATTTTTATTATTATTATTTATTTTTATTTTTTTGCTGTTGCTTTTGTAATACTTTTAATTCTCTCGGGGGAAATTTTGTTTAAAACATTTTGTTTGAGCGATTATATTATTATTTATATTAAATTCGATAAAACAAAAACAAAACGAAAAAATAAATAAATAATAGCTAATAGCAAATCGTTAGATGGAATTATCTACCTGATTACATTTTTGTTGAAAAATTTAAAGACTTTGAAGAATTAGTTTTCAAACAATTATATATTTTCATTTTATATTCTGATGTATATTTGAAAGTTTTCTTTGGATTATACCACACACGACTAATATGAAATTGGAAAATTATCTGTAATTAAAATTATTATATCCCGACGTTGCGACTCGTATTTCTGGATTCCTCGACAAACGTGATTTACAGTCATTCAAGTCAGCGTACTTTTGGTATCAAAGGTTTGAAATCCCTCACAGTACTGACTAAAGGAGCCAGAAAGTGACTCCCACTCATATCGACAACAATTTTTTAAATGTATGAAACTAAAGGGTACTACTAATACTGAAATATTTGAAAGGAAACGAAGAAATTCTTGACTTTATTATAGCTTGTCCTCAACTAAGTTATTTTAATAATAAAAAGGTTATATATTTCTACCTAAGATTATTAAATATAAAATCTCTTTAGTAAGTATTATTCGAGATAAAAATATGTTTTATATTTCTAGTCAGGGTGAAATATAAAATCAAAACGATATATCAAATTAAAAGGCTTAGTTGAACAGAAGGGGCCGAAGGCGAAGTCGCCCTATGATGGTAAAAATAGAAATATATTCATAAAAAGGTTCATATTCTTAATGGATTGTAATAAAGATAGGCAGTCACAAATTAACATTTTATGACACAAAGAAGTGCTTAGGGAGAATAAATAAATAATTACCTGAGCGTTTTGACAGCGGTGGGCAGTGTGCGTGTGTTCTCGGCAGACACGTGACTCTTGAGGAACTGACACAGGTCACCATGGTCCAGGTACTCCATCACAACACAGAGAGGTTCCTCGGTGCTACACATTCCGAGAACACGCGCAATGTTCGGATCTTCCAGTGCAGCCAGGATGCGAACATCTCGGTGGAAGTCCAATCTGTCAAACATCAAACACAGTGAATTAATATAACAATGCAAAGGAACAATAATCGCACCAAGAGCCAAAGAAGGAAGACTTGCAAACAATTCTCTAATCTAGTATAAAGAATATTACATCTTTTCTATGTGTATTTCAGAAAACCCCAATTATATTTCAGAAATCTCAATTCAATTTAAGAAAACCTTAATTGTATTTCAGAAAATGTCAATTGTTTAGTTAGTTGTTTATATATATGTTTATTTTTTGAAATAAAATTGGAAAAGGTGTAGAATTAATTATTCAATAATAGTATACATTTATTTGGTCAGTAAACTCAACAGGAAGGCTTTTTTATTGCTTAATGTATTAATAAATGTCTAAAACGTAGAGAAAAAATAATTTTCAAGCTAGCTTCAGAACTTACATTTCAATAATGTAGTAAAAAATTCGAATTGTTAGTTAGGGAGCTATTGAATGATTGTAGACGAGGGGTGAACCGCGACCTAAAATCGTGTACACCTACTTCCACTTCCACTTTCATTTCCAAGTAGAAGACAATAGATTATCTAATGAATTCCAAAGTAATTCCAAATAATTCCAAAGACGATGTACACCTAATTCCAATCGCGGTTCACTCCTCGATTGTAGGTAATGAGCTGAAATTTGGCACACATGTTTGTGTATTAATAAACTGCACTTCTCTTGCAAGTCTCAATTTTCTAGCTCAAAACGGCCTTTCATCAAAAAATTGGAAAATTATCAAAATTTGTGGAAGCTTTCAGAGTCTTGACTTTCCCTACATTTTCGAAAAAAATTTATAATAATTAAAGCAATTTTTTAAAAAATAAGTTATAAGGACAGTTAAGATGTACAAAAATAAAAACTCTTGTTTTTAAAGATAAATATATATATATTAAGAAAACAAGTTAATTTTATTTTTTGGAATATAGTTTAGAATTAATTTCAAGATATAAGATCAAATGACCAGTTTTATGTGAATCGAGATAAGAGGGCTCGTGGTCAAACAACAAAAATAAATGGCTTATTCCAAATCTTCATATAAATATAATATAAAAACAGGTTTTTCTTTAAAGTAGCTGGCTAATAAAATGATAAAATTTACAGAAAGATGATAAACTCAAAGACAAAGAGTTATCTTTAGTAAAAATGAATAAAATATGTGAATATATAAACATTATTAAAAAAAAAATATATATATAATCGTGTAGAAAAATTTCGAAAGAAAGTTACGGAAATTTATTATTAAATTCATATTTTTACTTTATTTTAGATAGAAATTAAGTAAACTTTACATTTTTTTATTTTCTATTATAGAGATATTTAGATAGTATGTTTCTATATTAGATTGAAAGTTTTTGCCGAGAGTAGCAGAATTTTTATATATTGAAGGAGACAATAAAAGAGTGTCTTCTGTTGGAATTATAAATTTTATTTATTTATAACGAAACTATAGTCTCGTTATAAATAAACTCCAATTTATCAGAAGTCTGGGTTTCCCAAAATCATTCCTACCAATATCTAAAACATGTTTTTTACTTTCACTTATTTTTCACTATTTTCCTGCTCAAGAACCAATTAAAAAGCAACGTAAACTACCTATCTTTGTCTTAATTTGTTTAGTAGTCAATTTAATCTAGCAATGTATTTATCAAATAAATAACACCACGAAAAAATGTCGC
The DNA here is from genome assembly GCA_024734495.1 of Forficula auricularia. Taxonomy (NCBI): domain Eukaryota; kingdom Metazoa; phylum Arthropoda; class Insecta; order Dermaptera; family Forficulidae; genus Forficula; species Forficula auricularia. The sequence continues at coordinate 20,305,029 of JALMQS010000070.1, forward strand.
TCATAACATTAGGAAGTATAAGGGAAGAAGTATTCGCAAATAGGATAGTCTTTCAGTAATTTGTGAAAGAATAGTCAGGGTTTTAATGTGCTAGAGGCGAAAATATATAAAATCTTGACCAAGTTACCCAATTCATGTGATTTGTAAAGAGCCAAGCCAAAAAGTAAAAAAATCGGTGATCAGTTTTTCACAAAATAGAGAAAAATCGTTAACATCTGAAGTAAAGATGTAATTACGGAAGAATGATATAGGTAAGCAAAAATATTTATTTATTTATTTAAAATGTTAAATATCAGTCTAAGGAACACCCCGAAAATAAATGTTGTTTTAAATTTAGATCCTAACCAATTTTACTTATGATCGAATCAATAAGTTATAAAGTAATCGATAAGTTAACATACATTCTATAGCATTCTAACATTCTATAAGATCGACAACCCTTTATTTAGGAAGGGCCAAATTATACACTAAAATTATCAAAAGGGCCGCATGTGCCATTATTATAGCCTTTGTAACCTGTCTTTGATTAGCCCTAACGCAACTAACGTTAGATCAAGTACAATATTAAGAATAAAATTTAAAAGGAAATTTTCTAATTCTTTCTAATGTATTTGATGTTTTAATTGTGAAAAATTGTGATAAATATATATATTTAGATTATTACTCGATTACTTGGTGGGTCGCATCAAAGAAAATGGTGGGCCGTAGTTTACCGACTGCTGTTCCATAGGTAAACAAAATTTAAATGAAAAAGGACCAGTTTAAACAACTTTAGGCGCAATTGGTTTTCTGGATCTGACAAGCACAGAAATAAAATAATTGTGCAGGGAAACTGTTTTTTTCTTCTGAATTTTAAGAACTCGTAAAAATCGATTTTAAAATTTTATTCATCACCAAGACTTCTTTGATTAATAATGAACTCGAGTAGAATATGAAAGTAAAGGACAAAATCAATACGGAAGAGGAATTTTCTACTTATATCTGGATTTGTTTAAGTGTTTTTTCTAATGGGATTTTTTTATCACGAATTCATAATCTGGATTAGGAAATTAAGTCATTATTTAGGAGGTTCCAAAATATCATTCTTTTCCTACTTTCGATTCGAGCAAGAAAACATGATATAATTTATAGAGTGTAAATATAATCGACTATAATTTTTCTCAGTCTTTTAAACATTTACAATTTTGGTAGATATTGATTCTATATTAAGCTAATATTTGAACAAAAGTCCTTATTGAAGATTAAACTTGAAGGATATTTTGAATGCCACTAAATGATAGGAATTATTTTCTCGTTAGTCAACTTAAAGAATGAGTGAGTTCAAATTAGAAAGAATAAAAAAAAGTATAATTTTCGGATAAATTTTCAATCAATAAAATAAAAACAAATTAAAGTAAATTTCAAGAACTTTTTTTAGCATTCTATAATTAGATAAAGGACTTAGGAAAGATGAGATTAGGGAGGGAATTCCAGCACTAAATGTCACTAAACGAATTGGTGAATGATTTATTTTTTAATTTCAGCGATAATGGATTTTAGGTGTTTGAAATGTAGACTTCTTACTTTCACTTAGATTCGGAAGTAAAGTATTAAATTCATTTATTTTAATTCCTTATGGATTATGTCATAGGGTAGTAGGTATAAACTAGTATTTATAAAATGGGAAGAAGGCATAAACGCTACTACGATAATTCAAGAAATCAAAAGAAATAAAGTTGTGAATTAAAAAGAACATGAGAATTATATAATTAAATCCGAGGGGTGAACCAGGATTGGAATTAGGTGTACACCGTTTTTGGAATTACTTTGGAATTCATTAGATAATATATTGCCTTCTATTTGTAAATGAAAGTGGAAGTGAAAGTAGATGCACACGATTTTAGGTCGCGGTTCATCCCTCGATTAAATCGAAGATATGATTTTTATAATTTTTATTTTATGGAAAATAGATGGAATTTTTTTAAAAGATTGTAAAAAGAACTAGCGGATGCACCTTATCTCCACAATTTTTTAATTTAAATAAATACGAATAAGAGAGAAGGTCGAGAGAGAGGATGAACCCTTCTGACATATAATATAATAACTAGATCTAATATTTAAAGTGACCTTCTCTCTTTTTTTGTATTTATTTAAAATCAGAATTATATTCAAAAATTTTGCTCCAAGCTTATTGTAAGAGAGACAAGGAGCTTTCCGCAGAAATTCTTCAAATTCTTCTAATAAATATTAGAAAGTGACCAGAGTCAATCACAAGACAATAATATTCTGTCAAGGTCTTTAACATCACTAATTAGAAAATGAATTAAAATATGATTTTGTAAGTCAGGAGTTAGTTAAGAAAAACTAAAGCGCAATGTACGGTATAACATGTAATATATTATTTACTTTTTTATTTTTAGTGGTATTTTTTTACTGTTAAAATCCAATCTCGTAAACTACTCTAGATGGATGGTATTCTATTTATTTTAACTTTTTATTTCCTTCTAATTTACTTTTATTATAAAAGAATTCACTACTCTAATCCATGGAGAATAGTTCTAAATTGCCTAATATATTTTACTTTTTTACTTAATTTTTTGACCATTTGAAAGATCACACAGATTCCATTTCATACCTTCTACTACTACAATGGCAAACATAAATTTCTTTTACGAAAGATTCACGATCCAAGATTGGGATAAGCCTAGATAAAGAAAGGCTATATTTTTTACTTTTTATATTTGTCTACCATTTTATTATATTTCATTTTCTCTACCTAACAAAACAAGCTATGTTTTTTTATTTTTACGAAATTCTTAAAAAAAAAAGATGATGAATATTTTTCAAGTTATATAATATGAATCATATTTTCATTGAAATGACGGTCATTTTCAAATATTCTTTGAATAACTCCCAACTTCAGCAAGTTAAATTATACAAAAAAAAAGAGTTGTTTGTCTTGTTGCGAAAGAGAGGGAACGAGAAAAAAAGAAGCCGAGAAAAAGTTGGTAAATCCACAATAATTCACTTTAAGAGCTAACGGGCTTCTCGAGGATCTTGTCTTACCCTCTTTGCACTCCATCTTACCGTGGGAGAGAGAACGAGGTGAAGAGACGGAGGGGAGTATTTTTTTTAATTTAGCTACGATACGATCAGCTTCTTAAGCGGAAAGTAAAGATATCTGAAACGAGCATCTCTCACACATCCGATGGTTCTTTATGGGTGAATATCGATGGAGGAACGTGGATTGGTTTGGCCAGAGATTGATGGTGGGACCACAAGTTGAAGGGTGGTCAATAAATCTTAACTAGAAAAACGACTCAGCTATCATTAATACTATTCGGAATTAAGACACTTTGCCCTTCCCTTGCAAACCACAATCCCAATAAGTTACATTCTCTTCAGTTAGGGTAAATATCAATTTCAAATAACCCTCTGTATGGCTATTTATATAAGAATAAAAAAAATTGTGATGTGGCCAACTCATGACTTTACCATACCTGTCCTAAACCCTCGAATATTAATATTAAATAGAGGGTTCAGATGATTTAATTGAAAAGTTTTTGTTTTGCCGAGAGTATCAGAGTTGTTTATTAACAAAGAGAAACAAAGAGGTTGTCCTCTGCTTGATGCAAATAAACATACACACATATATATCGAGATGCTATATCTGTATTGTATATATATATTATTATTTATTTGTTTGAGACTATAGTTTGAAGACTTGGTCTTCATCATCAGTCTTTTTTAATTATAAATGCTGTTTTTCATGGAGTCAATATCCATACGATATTGACTCCATGAAAAACAGCATTTATAATTAAAAAAGACTGATGATGAAGACCAAGTCTTCAAAACTATAGTCTCAAACAAATAAATAATATATATATACAGATATATCATCTCGATATAATATATGTGTATGTTTATTTGCATCAAGCAGAGGACAACCTCTTTGTTTCTCTTTGAGAGGGTTCAGAGTTAGAGTGAACCAAGTCCATATTGTGTTTGGGTCTATTTTGCACTACACTGACATGGTATAATAAAAATTTTATATTTTCTTTGTAATAGTGAATCAAGTTTATAGTTAAATATTTATCCACCATTGGGCCAGCAAGAATAATTAGAAGTTTGAGATCTTTTTTTTTCAGAAATGAATTTAATGGACTTGGTCAACTTTAGCTATGAACAACCCTCAAACAAAAAAAATGTATGGTCATATGTGACATAAAATGTATCGGTGCAAATTTGGTCCAAATCGAAGAAAGGGTTCAAATTTTTAAACCCTCTCCCCCTATTTTTTGGTCTGAAATCTAATCAACTCTTAATCTGAATATAAAATATTTAAATATAGGATTTCGTTTTGATACCTTTAATAGGTTTTTAGCTAGAGCGTACACAACATTTAATAGACATTTTGATAAAATAATTAATATCTCTTAAAATGTAAATTTTTATGTTTACTATAGTAAGGCTTTATTGTTGTCCGAAACGCCGTGAGTTTCCTACATTTTTTTACTAAAATAGTTTGTGATATTTTGAAAATACGATGCAAAAACACCTTTTTTCACGCATTACAATACTCTAACATTCCCTTTATGGTAAAGAAAATAATATATAAGAAATCTTGATTACCAGTTATACATTTAAGGACGTTTTATTTTGGTTTTTTTATTGTATATTAATTAAATCAATTATAAAGATTTTTGATCGCGTTATGTAAAACCGTGTTATTCGAATTTCATGAAAACATAAGGGTTGTATCATGATGAGCCTCGCTTGTGTAAATTCTTACGTGATCTAGTTACATCTAGAATTTTATACAAATGAAAGTTAAATTATACTTATTTTAATATAATATATAAATGCATTGCCTCATTAAATTAGATTATATACAATTCATAAAGACACTTTTCTTTTTTCTTTTTTAGAAAAAAAAACTTTTAAATTCCATTGACAAAAGGAGAAATCCTCACGAAACGTTAGGGATTTTAAAAGTTTAAAGATTGTTTTTTTATAAAAGATTTTAGTAAGTATTTATATAATAATCTTACATGTAAACCTGACACAAGCATTCTTTGGCTGTATTTCGCAGTAGGCTTACAGGTACAGGCGCAATGGGCTTACAGGTACAGGCGAAAATGTATATAATGGGTAGTAACAGATACTGCATTTTAATTCTATATACTCGGAAATCGTTTAAAAAAATGTGAAAACGTAATATAAATTATATTTCCTTAGACATAAAATGATATTTATATGTAAAATTTAATTTAATTTACAATTTTTGGGGCGTGTGTGTATGCTGAGATTGGATTAGTAATAGGGTTCTTGGTCGCTGGGGTGGCTCCATATTAGATGCAGGAACACGTCGAACTCACCCCACGTTTACCCATCTTAGAATAAATCTGATTTTTCTTCGCGATAATTACTGTCACATGGTTCAACGGGGTTGTCGACGACAACATCCCCCATGGAAACAAGCAAGGGAAAGGTATTTTATGTCCTGTAAGAGAGTGCAAAGAGGCGTGAGGGTGCCACAAGGTGATACCAACGACCTGGGAGGCTTTATTAAAAAAATATTTTATTTTTCAAATGGGCACGAAAAGATAAGAGGTGTGGGGTGCGATCATTTCCGTTGCATCCCTGCCTCCCCTTGTCGGGCTGCAACTAAAAGTGATCTATGTGCGCACCAAAGCAATTCCAGGGTTGTTATTTATTGACACTGGATGACGTAAGGAAAATGAAAAATACTTTGGAGGAAAAAAATAGCGCTACATGAAGCAAGAAGGGAATTCGGAAGGAAATGAACAAACCCCCCATTTAAGAAAATCCCTGGGCTATTTATGAACCTATCAACATGATAATGGTCAAAGTTCGAAAACTTTGTTCACACTTCTATTGATATTATTTTTCGTTTTATTTGCTTTTGAATAATACATTTCAAATAATTCTGCAAAAATATTTATTATTTTATTCTTAACGATAAATCCATTAAGTCCCCTACACATTACCGGGCCGAACGGCTTGTCTGGGCGAACCATCACATTTCGTGGCAAGCCTACTCACTATTGGACTGAAGCACCAGCCCAAGAGAGAATCGGAGGCGATTGATCAGCGTTGTATTTGGCTTCGCATGGAGAGAAACTTGTTTAAAACATTGTTTCCGTGTTTTCAAAGAAATACAAATCGTCATAATCTTTAAAGAATTTGGTGTCGGTTCTAGGTGAAACATTTTAATAGATTATAAATTTTCTTTTGTAACTCCTGATGATGGGCTCATAACCCGAAATATATATCGAGATAAAAACTCAAAACATATATTTGTTTTATTTGTGAAACCCACCTAGAAAAATATATTTTTACTTATTATCAAATACATACAAATCGGGCTACCTGTCGGTGTCTTGTTTCTCAGCAATGAGAACCGTTGCAGAAGAGGAACAGAGGTTTTTCGCACCACGATTTTGATAGATATTAATTAATTTAAATTTAACATTTTTTAAAAAATCCAGAATTAAATCTGAAACGTCGGAAAAAATTATAAAATTTTGATTATTAACATTTTGTTTATAAAGTCAAGTTATCCGTAAAACCTACACACTTTGCTCAATTGATACATGATATCGCTTGTGTCATGGCCGTACTCAGCCGAAAAGGCACTGAAAGGATTTCCGAAGGCATTATGAAAAGCTCCCTGCAAGGGGCAGATGCCTCCGAACCGAAGGTCTGGTGGGCAGCTTTATATAGATATATGTACATTTGTATACTGAATAGTGTATAGTGTATACTATACTACATACTACTGTATACAGCTCTAAGTTTGTTCTATGTACCATTTGTGTACTTGTCATTCATAAAGAGAGCATGAACTAATTGTAATAGTTTTTTCTAAATTTTAATTAAAATACTTAATTGAAATAGAGCTGGTATACAAATAATCTAAAAATGACCACTTTGAGGCCCTCCCACACTAAGATTTTAATGAGAATTAAATCTAAAAAAAGTAACCTAATTCTATCTAATGATTTCTTTTAGGGGATACCTCCTCTCAATGGTAAACATTTTTTTTTTATCTTTGACCGCACCAAAAATTCATTCCAAAATATTAATCTAATCAAAATTAAAACAAAATTTTTAATTTTAGGGAAAATGAATAAACATTTGTAAATTTCAAGTTTGTATCTTGTTTAGTTTACGAGCTACAATGCTCTAACCGACGGAGGGACAGACTGACAGGCAGGCATTGTGGGAACATTAATAAGGTCTCTTTTTAATTTTTAAACAGAACCCTAACGTCCAGAGTGGACAAAGGAATTTCTTATCTTATCTTATCTTATATTATTAAATGAGCAATTCTTAAATATAAATAAATATCCAATCGGGTTCTCGAAAACGGCTCTAACGATTTCGCTAAAAATTGATGTACTTATCAAGTGATCAAATTTTTAATCCGATATAAATAAAAGAAGGGGGTCATGTCGCAAAATAAATATTTTAATTGTTCATATCTCGTCTTCGGTAAGTAGCAGAGCCTTAAAATTTGAAACTTAAGCTATCTAGATGCTACAAGAAGTACCACAAGATTTTGGCTAAAATAGAAGTACCGGAAGTTGATGCTTACGTACTTTAGAATGTACCCCCCTGCGTTTCTCAACCATAAATGTCAGAGCTACGAAATTCGAAACTTAAGCTTGATTTAGGCTAGAATGGGTACATCAAATTTTTGGTTGAAATCGGAACACCGGAAGTGCATATTTACATGAAAGTTTTTTTTCTCAAAAATGGCACTAACGATTTTTTTTTAAAATTGGTACACTTATCAAAGGTCATGAGTTATTAGTCCTGTATAAATTTTAATCTGATTGAAATAAAGGAAGGGGGTGTAAATTAGGAGTGTCGTAAAATAAATATTTTAATCATTTATATATCGTCTTCGGTAAGTCGCAGAGCCTTGAAATTTGGAACTTAGCTAATTAGAGGCAAAAAGTTACCGAGCATCGCTCGGTGATCCAGGCACTACTTAATTAAAATTCCAACTAGAAGGTATCTAAATAAAAATATAAAATATGATAAGTAAATAAAAGTTTATGATTTCATTGAAGAATTTACAATTTTTACTCTATAAAAAATTTATAAAAAAAAATGTATAAGGTTTAAAATTGCATTTTTTTAATTATTTAACTGATGAAAGAAAGTGTTCGTAAGAAATTTTGTGGTTGGAAAAACTTTAATCTGTTTGAGAGATCGAAACGAACGAAAAGCTAAAGAAAAACTTGAAGTTGAAGATTTGAAGGAGTTGGTTCAAGTGGGCTCGGGACTTTCCCCGGCTGTGTTTAACTTTAATTAAACGATGGGGAGGGTCGGGTGTTTGAGGAAAAGATCCAACGTCGTGTGTCGGAGCAGCTGATTGCTTAGTTTGTATGAAGAACCAGGGATTTCTCCTCTTTATGGACTTCAGGAGATGCGAGATCAGAATGAAATGGAGAGAAAAACTCGCCAAAGAGATGTCAAGTGAGCAGATGACAGGTCGTCTTGGACATGGACATGTTCTCTCTCCCCTTTAAATTCTCACTCATTCAACTGATTGACAGTCAAACAGACAGACGGGCAGGCCAAAGAAGAAGCATATTTGATTTCATTGAGGTCAATCTGATTTAATTTAATTGTCAGCCTTAATGAACCACAAAAAAATTTTGTTTTGATCTTTTTGTTATTTTTTTTTTAACTATTATTAGAAGTCATTTAAATAACACGATTATCTAAATGGACGTAAACGAACAAAAAAATGACAAATTAGATTTTTTCAATTACGGTAAAAAACAGATGCTTTTATATCGTATAAACGAATCAAGTGTCAAAAAAGAGCAACGAAATGTAATAATGTGGAATGTAGATATAATTATTTTTAATTACAAAGATGGATAAAGGAAACGAAAATACCAGAGGTCTTTTGCCCAGTTCAGAAAAAACTTTATGTTTAACTGCAGGTCAACTTAGCACATGAGTTTAAATCAGGGGTGGCCAACCCGCGGCCCGACTTGAACATTTTTTCGGCCCGCGAGATTTTTTACACTTTTACAAAATATATTTATTTTATAATGGCGAAAGTAGTGAAAACCAATGTATTAAAAAATACATTATTTGTGCATCCATATTTTCATTAATATGTTCAAAAATTAAATTTTAAAATAATATTCTTGCGAATATATGACAGATATCGATGTGAAAAATCTTAGTAAAAGAGTGGAGAAACAAATATCGCACTAGTAAAATAAATATTTTTTAATGATTTCATTTTTTTTATTTCATTTATATTTATATATTTTTTACCATATATTCCATTTTTAGTCATATATTTCTTTACAATATTATTATTATTATATTATCTATGTTTACAATGTAAGAATAATAAAAAACACATTAATAATAACTCATTATGTTTCAATTTTTCACTCCAAAATAATATCTATATAATGGGTCTAAATCTAACATGGGATAATATAATTTTATATGCGGCCCGCAGAGTTATGCTAGATTTCCAAAGTGGCCCACAAGATCATTTGGGTTGGCCACCCTGAATAGATGCTGTCAGATTGGTGTCATTTTGGTTCTAACATTTTAGATAGATGTACATGTACATATGCAAGATATATCTGTGGATTAATTTACTTAGCAGGCAGTCAATGATATCTGGTACTTTGACCAGAGCTGGACAAGTCGACACTTATGATCAAGAGTGACACTTGAATATTAAGTGTTATTGACTTTACGCTCAAGAAGTCAAATATATGTGTGAATTCGGTCTTCGGAAAATTCAAGGTTAAGGGATTCAGCAAAATTAAACATGAAGAAAATTGCAGCCTCTAGAATCCTAGGAAAATAATTGTCAAATAAGTTTTCAAATTCGTAACTAATTTATGAGGAAAAAGACTTGGTTTAAAATGTGTTTTTCTTGCGAATGAGGCTTTAATGGGAATTGTAGATCTTATTTCACCAAAATATTATTTATAGATAGTATTAAATATGTTACCGGTAGTGCAAAAAAGTTTCTAAAAAAGGAAACTCTTTGATCAAGAAAGTCAGGTTCTAATCTTTAACTTGAGCTTACGAATTTCGTGTCGATTTTTAGTTAATTAGAGAAAATAGCTATTTAAAACATTTTATCTGAAGTTCGTAATAATTTAAATTAATTACTAATTATTTCACACAAAATAATTTTTCATTTTACCCTTGTGTTTATGCAACCATATAGCCATTACTTCACACCTTAAACATACCTTTCAGGAACTTTAAATAAATCATTCTAAACAATCTAAACATTTTAAACTATCATAAAATTATAATATGTTTATATTAAGACTTTATTTCCATATGAACTATCAAATAGAATTATTTATTTTATTTTATTAGAATATATAAGGGTTATATCTTTAAAAAAGAGAAAGAGCAGAAAAGTTTCTTCAAAGACCGACAGGATAAAGAAAATTATGATTTTTTTTCCATGTAGAATTATTGAAGACTTTTGTTTCCTTTTTTACCCCATAATAATTCATTTTACTATGGGAATATGGCTTAAGATCTTTAAATGAAATACAAGTAAAAACAAATATTTATATTTGTAAATAAAAATAGTTCCACGAAAATTATTTGATTATTTCTTATATAAAATAATTAAATACACTTTGACGAAAATTTTTTAAGATGTAGAAATAAATTTATTCTACGATCTAATCATCTTTGAGAAAATTAGGTGGCATTTTTCCTTATGAAGGCTTTGGGGTTGAGATTGGTGAGCTGGGAAAATGAATCATCCATGGTGAATTTAGAAAATTAATTAAAATTTTCTAAAGTTTTCCAAGACGTTACAGCTTCTAATTTTAAAGTGTCTTCAAATGAGGATAAATAGAGTATGAATCATTAATTCAACGCTAGCTATGTAAATTTATGACCATTTGAAGATATCTTGAAAATTAGACGTAGAATCGGAATAATTAAAATTTTAATTAATTTTTTACTTTTCCAACAATAAAGAATTTCCTACATCATGGACGTATATGTACTCATGCAGTATACAATTGTATTTACTTATTTAATACGTTTTTTGGTAACAGAGGAATCGTTACACAGATAACCTTTATGTAATTCGAAAGTTTTTGTGCCGAGGGTAGCAGAATTTTTATATATTGAAGGAGACAATAAAAGAGAGTGTCTTCTGCTGGAATTATAAATTTTATTTATTTATAACGAGAATATACTTTCGAGGTTTTGCCCTCTTCATCAGTCTATTACAATTGAAATAGACTGATGAAGAAGGCAAAGCCCTCGAAACTATAGTCTCGTTATAAATAAATAAAATTTATAATTCCAGCAGAAGACACACTCTTTTATTTTTATATTTTTTATTGTCTCCTTCAATTTATGTAATTACTTGGGAATAATTTTTGGTAGTCAAACGGTAACTCAGGAAACCCCGTGACAACATTTACATTTTAGTGAAATAGACAATCTAATAGAAACTTTTCAAAAGTTTGTCTAAGTGTTACGCAGTTAACTACTTGAACTGAAAATTTTTTGATTTGTCGAATTGGTATGAGAAATTATTGTAATCGTGTAATTTAGTAGTTATTTATTCATGAGCCATGAAATATAACTAAAGAGACGAATAAATTAAGAGACTTTGAGAAGTCTCAAAAGTTAAAGTAATCAATCTGAGAATAATTACATCAAAAATTAATGTTGTAACGGATTTTTTGTTACATATAACATTAAAACGAAAGCCCGCATATTGAAATGTTTTATTTTCGTTAATCAGTTTCAGTTAATTCAATTTTAAAATCAATAAATAATATATCAGCTTTTAATTGGTGAATAATAAATTTCAACCAAGCTATTCTTATTCATAACAGATAAATGGAAGTTCATTAATTTTCATTCAACGCTCTTTTTAAGTAATTAATTAATATGGAAATCATCTTTATTTATCACTTAATTCAAGAGGAGGTTTTATTATTTTTAATCTCGATTAAATTTATTCATTTAAATTCATAACAAAAGCCATGCAATAAAACAAGGATGATTAATCATTTGATGATTGTCATCTATTAATTATTGATTTAGTAGATTTTTTTATCTCGTTTATGTAATCATGCTTGTTTGGGTCAGTCAGACTTACTTTTCCTTTTCATTGGCGTTCTGAAGAAGAAATTTGACGGCGACAAGCCGCTGGCCCAGTGACACCGAGGCACCGTACTCGGGGATACCATCAGCCTCAGCCACATAAACCTGCACAGAACACAACATAAAACATACAATTAAACTGTTCTCTGTTTTATGAAACATATGTGAAATGAAAGAAGATAAATAGGATGTCTAACTTGAGTATATATATTATTGCTAGCTTTGATATTATTCGAGCTAAAGAGTTGGTCAAACAAGACAAGGTAATGCGATTTTTCGAGATTTATTACAGCGTCAATAAACAATTGAGTATTGCATTTGTAGTTATTTAATATATATTACACTTTGATAGAGAATTCGATTCTACCGACTTCAAAAAAGGAAGAGGTTCTCAATTCGACTGATTTTATTTATTTTTTATTTTTTGTTTTTTGTGTCTATGTTACCTCATATCTTTGTCAATTGTGAACCGATTTTGATGATTTTTTGCATTGGGTTCAGTCTAGTTTCCGATTGGTCCGTTTTTCATTGGTATTGGACCTTTTTTGATATGTTTGTTCACTTCTTTGTTTATGAACCGATTTTAATTATTCTTTTTTTATTAGAAAGAGGGTACCTTAGGGGTGGTACCATATTAATTTGGTCAAGTTCTGATGATATGATCAATGAAGAATTAACGGAAATATCCAATTATTATGACCAAATAATCGAAATTATAATAAATAAAATCTTTTATAAAAAAAATCTTAAAAAACATTCATTTAAAATCCGCAAACGTTTCGAGAGAATTTCTATATTTATGAATTGAATTTTATTATCATTTTCTGATTCATTCGCCCGACGCTTTCTCTTACGAGATGCATACAAGGTATTATATTAAGTCACTATTAATAACATCACTAAAAAGAGAAAAATAAAAATAATTTTTATAAAAAAATAATAAAGCCGACTTCAAAAAAATTAAATGCAACAAAATAAGAATAAAATACACTAAAAGGTATAAAATAATTATCTAATTTAGGTACAACTAAACGACGAAATATTAACATGAAATCACTTTTTGAAGTCGGTGCCAAAAATATTCATTTTATGAATCGCACTCGACGGATCTTACTTAGTATGATTGCCAGGTACGCTCGCTTATAGGTATAGTTTGTTTGGCACCGACTTCAAAAAGTGATTTCATGTTAATATTTCGTCGTTTAGTTGTACCTAAATTAGATAATTATTTTATACCTTTTAGTGTATTTCATTCTTATTTTGTTGCATTTAATTTTTTTGAAGTCGGTTTTTTTTATAAAAATTATTTTATTACTTAGTACGCCCGGAAGGCAGGCCTACTTAATAATGAATTCATTTATTTTTTCTTTTGCTCAATGTGTTTAAAAATGTTTGAAATGTAAGAAAAAATCAATTATAACACTGATTTTATTTTCTGTATATCTAGATTCTGATACCAAAGATTACTCAAATTCAAAATTCGCTGAAAGTTAAGTCTGATGACAAAATGTTTGTATTTCTAATGCAGAAAACTTGTTAAATTTTAGGCTGTCTAACTTCAAAACTTACAGTAGAAAAATGCAGAAAATTAATTATTTTGAATTATTTTCTTAGGATTATAAGGCCTTGTTATGATAAAAGCATAAACAAATGATTATTAATCAAACTTAGGGACCTCAGTGTTGGTTTATAGTGAAAAAATCTTTTTTATTTTCCTCTTTGTGAAACACCACCAGCTCCTACCTAATATAAATTATTATTATAGATATTATATTACTAAAATTATTTATTTTAAAATTCATTTATTATTTATATATAAAAATTAAATAAATGGCGATTTAATTAAATAAAAATAAACTTTGAACAGTTTCTTATATTTATATATACCTCTAACTTCCTGCGATAGATTACTCCTCCCCGAAAATCTGCAAAATTTGCAAAAAGTGTACCGAGACTTGAAAAAGTTTCCACTTCTTCCTTCAATTTTCACATTGAATTAAGATTTGATCTCGTCATACACAAGGTTCACATGAGTTTTTTATATCATGATATTTTTTGTTTTGTTTATACGTAGCATACTATATATGTATGTATAAATATATCGTGATATAAAAACCCCACGAAACTTATATCTATTTTTGTCTCATAGCTTACTTTCAGCTTTACAATTATGTAGTATTCAAACAAATTACCTTTCATCAAAAATTTAAAAATGGTTTATCAGTCTTTCTGATTTCCTATACGAAATGTCTAGGTAGGTACCTATGAGTAATAATAATAATATCAATTCCTATTCTGGCTTAATGTTCAAATATCACGTATTTTGAATAAAATAGATACCCACATTAAATTCATGTATATAGAGATATGAAATGGTTTACTATATATAGATTTATTGTTGCTCATAAAGCAAGTGAAAAATAGATCGGGAAATGATGAAGTCTCGCCAGCCAAGCAGTACCCGTCGTTTTTTCTAATCTCGCTATATGAGCAGAAACAGAGTGTATCTGTCAAAAAGATTCTTCCTTAGCAGATAATGGATCTTGTTTGAATGATTCATTGACAACCGATAGATGGATATCAGCACTCGTAGCCACTTTTGAATGCGGCTCTAATTGCCCAGCTAGGATATTTATTACACGTATTGACAGCCGATTTGTACCTAAAGACTACCTATTAAATTTAATAAATTATTTATTTCTAATATCCAGTTGAATTTAGTTAATAGCTAACCCAAAGAGAAGATATAATATTACATACGAGTCAGATAGGGTATAGGTGTTTGATTATTTTGCGCTCAAGGCAAGGTAAGGTACTTGGTCCAATGCCACCTTCAATTTTCAAAAATATTTATATGCTTGGTAAAAAATAGAAAGGATAAATCTTGAAATCGCAAAAAACTAAAAACTAAAGATTATTGAACAAAAAACTTTTTGATTAAAAATAGGTGAAAATCCGTTTCAGTATTCACCTGGAATTAGTATATTGTAGACTCTCCAAAAGTTGCTGTTGTCGGTGAGAAAAAAATCACACAACGTGCAGGAAAATTCTTTTTCTTTTATTATTTTTTTATTTATAGAAACAGATACATGTTTCGACAGGAAACCCTTGTCATCATCAGTCTCCGTCTATAAAAAGCAAGTAATCATAACCAAAGGTACAGGACGACTTAAATACATAATGCGTTGCCCAGTCATGTCCTCATAAAAATAGAAACATCGCAAAATCAGGTCACACAAATCAACAATGCTCCGGTTTGATAAGAGATTAAATATTTGAAAAGTAAGAAATAAATATAAATAATCTTTAAAGAATTTGATGTCGGTTCTAGGTGAAACATTTTAATAGATAATAAGTAAAAATATATTTTTCTAGGAGGGTTTCACAAATATAAGCAAATATATGTTTTGAGTTTTTATCTCGATATATATTTCGGGTTATGAGCCCATCATCAGGAGTTACAAAAGAAAACTGAAAACTTCTTTTGTAACTCCTGATGATGGGCTCATAACCCGAAATATATATCGAGATAAAAACTCAAAACATATATTTGTTTTATTTGTGAAACCCTCCTAGAAAAATATATTTTTACTTATTATCTAATAAATATAAAGGATAAAGAATAATTTTGTTTGTTAGATGCATTTGTTGTAGTAATGTGTGAACCGGAGCATTGTTGATTTGTGTGACCTGATTTTGTGATGTTTCTATTTTTATGAGGACATGACTGGGCAACGCATTATGTATTTAAGACGTCCTGTATCTTTGGTTATGATTACTTGCTTTTTATAGACGGAGACTGATGATGACAAGGGTTTCCTGTCGAAACATGTATCTGTTTCTATAAATAAATAAATAATAAAAGAAAAAGAATTTTCCTGCACGTTGTGTGATTTTTTCTTTTATTTTTTCTCACCGACAACAACAGCTTTCGGAGGGGCTACAATATACTCATTCCAGGTGAATCCTGAAACGGATTTTCACCTATTTTTAATCATAATTAAGCCATTTCAAGTATTTTTGTAAAAAACTTTTTATTAAAATAATGCGAAGATCATCAAAGATAGTTCGAACTCTGTCTCGTTATTTCTTGTTATATGAACAGTTTGGGCCAATGAGGAGCCACTTCATCATCTACTTTGTCTACTGTAAGCCTGCATACCAGAGTGGATACCAAGATATATAGAATTTATAAGTAACGTAAGTCTGAGAAGAAAATTGTTCCTTGATTTAATGAGAATTAATTCAATTAGCATAATTATTCAGCACATAGATTTCAGAAACAGCCTAGGTATTTACAAAGCACTAGTTTCTAAAGATTCCTCGGAGTTAAGCAATATGTAGAGCGGTTTGGTCTGAGATAGATAGCCCTCTTCAAACATTCTCCGTTGGTAAATTTACAGTCCTGATTCTAATCGTGTTGCACGGATCTCGTATGAATTGATTGGGAAAATCTTAATGAGAATATTAAGAATTGGATGCCTAAGGAGTTTAGAGCGATGTCAATAGAGGGAGAAAAATTCGTGAACAGACAAAAAGACTTCATGTCTAGCTATATTAATTTTTTATAGCTTTAGAATATGTGATATTATATAGTAGGTATATGTACATATTTAACTTTCACTAATGAGTTGAAACCTCATGTAATTGATCATCATCATCATCATCATTGAGTATACAGTCCTAAGACTGGTTTGATGCAACCACCTGTCTCCACTCGGCTCTGTCCCCCGCCAGCTGTTTGACCTCTCTAAGGGCCGGTTGTATGTCGCAAAGTAAATGCTTTTTACCACTAACCAAGGGTAGATGGTAAATGGAGGGACTGGGATGGCCAATCAGATGCCAGGCACCGAAAGTTCAGAAATGGAGGGGCTGGGATGGCCAATCAGATGACAGGAACTATCGGTGCCTGGCATCTGATTGGCCATCCCAGTTCCTCCATTTACCATCTACCCTGTGTTAGTGGTAAAAAGCATTTACTTTGAGACATACAACCGGCCCTAAATGTCTCGCATCCCATATCCCCAATTATTTGGTTGAAATATTCTGATCTGGGCCTTCCCCTTCCTTGTAATTGATAGAAAACAAATTAATTTTTCTAATATTATTACTATTATATTTTATTTACTACTAAATTAATACTTTAAAGCCCAATTTCACCAACCAAAATTAAACTAAGGTAGCACTTAAATTAGTCTAAAATTAACTTCTAAAAGTTGTATTTTAGAAATGTTATTTAGAATAAATAAATATAAATTTAAGTATTTCTAAGGAATGCTTTTTCTCGAAGTATCATTGGTGAAATACACTTTACCTTAAACGTTGGTTTGAGGTTAATTTTAGTGCTTGTTAGTTATAAGTTTGGGTGGTAAAATCGGATATAAATATTTTGAATTTTTTTTAGTACGATAATAAATACAATAGTAATGTTAGAATTCTTATATAATGATCCGGTATTTACCCCAAAATATATTTATATTCCGACTAATTAGATTAATGTTTTTTTTCAGGTAAATCAGAAAACAAAATATATCTTGGTTATTTTGAAAAGTTAAATTTTTTTAAGAAACATCAATTCAACAATTCGTTAAGTACTTATAAAGTAGATAAAAAGAGAATTATTTACTTCATAAAGAATGCTATTTAATGTATTAGAAATGAATGTACGAGCTGAAGACAAGATGCATGGTGGAAAGGAAATATATTTCCGAGGTAAAATGTTTATAGTTTATAGTCATGCACCTTTCTTATTTAAAATGCGATCAATGTAGGAATTTATTGATGTACTTGTATGTTGTTGTTATAGATAAAAAGGGAGATGGGTGCGGGTGGGAAACATCAGCCACACCCGGAGCCAGTTTTATAGCCAGGATTCGATAAGTGAGTTTACGACGTCTTGGAGCCATCGGAAGATAGGCACGCGTACACGCGTGGCTCACCAGGTCTTAAAACACGCGGGAAGGTAGCATAGACTGTTTCCGATAGACATGCAAGACGGCGTTTTAGAGAAGAAAAAAGTAATAGGCAACCTCAATTTATGTCTAGGAGAAGTGGGTTACAGTTTGGATGGAGTTTGAGGGGGATCTGACTTTTGAAAATAAATAAGGTTCAGTGATAGAGGAAAACAAGGCAGAGATATGCTGAACATCTGCACAAGTAGTTTTTTGTTAGTCTTATTTTTATATATCAACATGTTAATCTTAGGAAAAAGTTCAAAAAATGTATCTTCTGATTAATTGAGATAGTCGAGAGAGTTGTGTTCGTGCTTTCTAAGCTGGTAACTCGAGTTCAAGTTCCGCACACTGTTTAATTTAATCTTTTATAATTTGACACCTATTCCTTTTTATACTAAACCTACCCAAATAACAACACACTCAAAACTAAATAATAAACAAATAAGCAGTCTCACAAAAAATTTATTTGTACTGGTTAAGAATACGAGACAAAAAAAATAACCTTAATATAGATATTTTATTTATTTTCAAAGATCATGGTTTCAAATTTACCCTAATATAGATGTTTCACAAGGGTTTATTAAAATTTATCCCCCTCCCCCTCTCCTGAAAGAATCAAATCTTATTACAAAAAATTTTCACAGCAGTAATTTTGGAGATGGTGATTGGGTGGAGGTTCACTGAAGAAGGAAGACTGTAAAGTTTCCGAAATATTTGGATTTAATTTAACGACCAATTGAATTAAAAAACTGCTGAGAAAAAAGCCTTGGTTTTATTTAACATTTCTCGAAACCAATTTAAAAAAATTAACATCTGTAAGAATTCTCGGCCCCACCGTGACTTAAAAAATTCTATTATAATTAAAATAAATATTCAAGTCAAATATATTTATCTTAGGGTGAATTAGAGAAAGATTGGTAATTTTAATATAAAATATTTAATATCTAAAGTAAATTATAATTCGAATATTTTTATAATTCAATGAAGAAATTCTACATCTATGGTGCACTAAGCTTAATAAAATATTGATAACTATGGTATTATATAAATATATACGAGTAGTTCTTTTCTCTTCTAAACAGTTTATCTTCGCTTCATGTATAAATTCTGAACAAAACTTATAAATATTTTTCAAAAGAAACTTTCAATCTGGAGAATATCAATAAATAAAGATCAGTTTGTTTTTCCGTTTCTTTTTTTCCTTCTTTCTATTTTTATTAAATATAAAATATTATTTATGGATGAAGAAACTTTAAGATAGGGCATAAATATAATCCCATGAGCAAGTAACATGAAATATAAATTCGGACTCTTGAGTTGTTCCCATAATAATTCAAAATCAGAGATGCTATAAAATATTGTCAAAGTAGAACAAGTGTTTCTTTTGGTATGCATACAATAGGACGAGAAGGGCACATTGTTGATGTAAGGTAAGTAATTTAAGAGCTCTTGAATTCGAAACACCCTGTACAGGAAACGATTAGGATGCCTCCGTGGCTTAAACTTTAAGGGCCTGGATGGATGAAAGCGGGATGGGGTCGAAGAACTAAGACCATGTGGATGAACGTTCTGTCTGGATGACTTATGCAGCTTGGCGCAATATTTATGTTCCGATCGATTGTCATATGTAAATCTATTCCGAGATTTATTTACTACTATTGATATCTATTGATGTCTACAAGGAAGTAAAACAAAAAAAAAACATTTAAGAAACATTGCGACAAATTGTTTCAGATTTTATTTAATTGTTATTGTGGTTAAATTCTTCCTTGAAGAAGAAGGGATTTTCAGAAATTCAACCCCTAAAGGGGTGAAAAGGGTGAAATATGTTTTCATGGATTCCTAAATATTTATTAAACCGGATGTGACTTGGTTTTTGATTAAATGGTTTAAAATATAATTCGGGAGTTTGTCCTGATCAGGGGAAAGATGGGAGAAATAATATTATTTATCCATGATTCGATTCACGAGAACAGGGTTTCTCAACCTTTTTTGGTTGACGGCACACTAAAAATATCTGAAATCATTAAAAAAAAATGAAGTAATTACAAATATTATTTCAAAGTTACAAAAATCGTGCAATTTAATTATTTGTCAAAAACGCTCGCGGCACATTTGACAATCTCTCGCGGCACACAGGTTAAGAAACACTGGCTTATAGAGCCCAAAATCTAAGCAATTCTCCGAATTGAAAATATTAAAATTTTGGTACAGAACAAACTTTCTAAGAGGATTTCTTTTTATGAATTTAATTTTTCTATTGAATGATAAAAATGAAGATAAAAGTAAAACTTTTTCAGGACCCAATACGTTTGCCAATTAGAACAAGTATTTTTTTTCACATTATTGTTTGAATTTTATTGAAATTCAATTAAATATTTGCTCTCTTTATAACGAGTATAATTTTGATCCAAGAGCAAAAGGCCATTCCTAGAATAATAGAAATTAAAAATTAAACCTTTAATAGTCTGAACAAGTCTTGACTTGCATTTCTTTCGCTATAATGGAAGAAGTTAGATAATTCTATCCACACCCTTTTTAGTTATTTTTCTCGATCGGATTCTAATGAAAGAACCCCCCCCCCCCCGCACATTTATTAATTAAGAAAAAAGTGAACAATTTTCCAAGACTCGATTCGCTAGATATGCCGTAGTAATTATTAATAAACTTAAATATAAATTGTTTATTTATACCTATATTATGACTTTGCATTAAAATTTCAATAAAAATTTTTATTTTTGCATTTTTGAACCGAAAATTTTAAAGCTAGAGCATTGTTTTTCAATCTTTTTTGTTGACGGCACACTAAAAATATCTGAAATCATTTGCGGCACAAGTTGTATGATACAAAAAATAAAAAAATAAAAAAATTGAAATAATTACAAATACTATTTCAAAGTTACAAAACCCATGCAATTTCAATTGTCAAAAAGCATTGCGACACATTTGACAATCTTTCGCGGCACACAGGTTGAAACACTGCACTAGAAGAAGAAAGTATTGAACTCAATCAAAATGTTTATTTTTTGCCTTATTTGAGTTTAAATATGGTTGAAATGTGGAGAAAAATAATTTTCAAACAAGATGGAAGATTTTATATGTAATTAATGGATTTAAATACGTAAAGAAAATGTGTGATGATATACTGCACCTTTGTGCCAAGTTCCAGCTTTCTAGTTCAAACTTTTCGTAGAAAAAATAATGTCAAATTATTAGCATTTAGCGTGACTTGAAAAAGTTTTCAGTTTTCTCCAAAATTTTATTTATATTTTTATAATAATATGCAATGTGTACATAATAAATATTCAGAAATTGAAAATTGAATGAAGGTTCCAATAAATTAAATTTCAGTGATTTCAATGGGAAGATGAAAAGGGGGATTATGAAAAAATTTAAATGATTAAACTTAGAAATCTAAAATTCTGTCAGGTTTTTATTTAAGAGTATGTGTAAGTATTCCGTGACCCAATAGGAGGAGGTCGCTAAGGAATGAATTACACTGGATTATTTCATACTATATATCTACTCTTAATTCTGAATCGGAATTAGCAAGCGTTTTAGAAATGTTTGTATGTGATTCGAATTCCATACATTAAAGCTGTTTGATCACTTGACCTCTGAATTCCTCGTTAATTCCGAGTTAAAATGTATACACTTTTATAACATTGTAAACTCTATCATGTGCGGACAAGCTATAAACTTGAACTCTTAAGGCATGAAGATGACTAAGAGATTACGTGGGTGAAACCTAGTAATTAATACATCTCAAAATAAAACGATGTATTACTTAAGTGCATATAAAGATGAAATAGATATTATACTATTATTTTTTCTGATAGAGATGCAAAAAATGCAACAACTCACGTATAATTCAGGGCTGTCTGTCTCTTTCAGAACATAAGGATAATTAAATATTTTTTCTAAAATACTTGCGAACAGGTATGGGACCCAAAAAGTGCAACACTTGTAAGACTTCTTCTTCTTAAAGTGCCATACCCGAAACGGGCGTCGGCTACTCTCCACATATACCTGTGCTGAGTGTGTTTAGTTGTTTTACACAGAAATACAGGACCTACTTTTTAACGCCGGTTCCAAACGGCTAGTTTGGAGAGGTTTACTAGGCAATTATAATCTTGGTAGGCTGCCATTGCTTTCCAAGAGGAGGCGACTGCAAATATCTGCCGAGACTCAGTCTCGAACCATCATACTTCGGGTCACCGGCCCGACACTTTTAGCCACTGACCCACAGTCGCCCCTATAAGACTTGATGAACCCCAATATTCTCGAAAATAGCATAAATGATTAGCTACGTAGATTGGAGGCAATAGGCAATACTCTTGAAGTATTGAAGGTAGAAAAATGCAGAAAATAGAGAGGCAAGAAGGATTTTTCTTTAGAAATTTGTTTTCTAATTTTATTGTTAAGGCTTATTGGCTATGTGCTAAGAAAGTTTTCGGTTATATCGGATATTCGAGCCTTGAAGAATAATCTAATTTTCTATGATATAATTTACGGAAAAATATTCGATCTATTAGAAACGAGACGGAGAAGAGAAAGTCATAGGGACAAACGATGCAATTCACACATTTTGCACAATTGTGAAAAAACTATGTAACGAGATTTATAAATAATAATATTATGAGGGAACAAAAAAATTAATTCAAAATTAATGTTTATGAAGTAAGTAAATTAATGGTTTATTAAAATTTCGAAGAAATTTTTATTTACATTTTTCTATCTGAATTTAAATATAATAGATTAAGACAATTAATTACAGAGGTATAATACAAATTTTAATATTAGTTTATTATTAGTAGGGCAAAAGTTTCTAGTTATATATTAACTTATTAGTAGCTCATTTTATAAATATAAATACAATTAACTTGTTATAATAATAAGCAATCTTAAAGATAGTGATCGTTTCGGACACCTACCGTGCCGAATGCGCCCTCCGCTAATTTGCTGACCATCCGGAGTCGATGTCGAGGAAACTCTGGAACCTCGGTCTGCTCTAGACGACGTTTAAGAGCACTTAAAACTTCTTGGTTGCTCGGCGACTGCAAAAATAGAGAAATAACAAACTTGATTAAAAGGCGAATTATCACAAATAAGGGAATCTTCTAAAAGCAGAACCCGGGGCAAATATAGGGAGACAAACGCACGGCTTCTATCTACGAAGATCGAGGGTGAACCGCGATTGGAATTAGGTGTACACAGTCTTTGGAATTATTTGGAATTACTTTGGAATTCATTAGATAATCTATTGTCATCTATTGTCTTCTACTTGGAAATCAAAGTGGAAGTGGAAGTAGGTGTACACGATTTTAGGTCGCGGTTCACCCTTCGACGAAGATTAAAAATGAGTGATTTCATACAATGATTCCACTTAGACCCAAACTGATTCTCGACTTATTACGGTTAGGACATTGTGTTTGTCTCTTTCATAACATGTGCATTGCGCATATACCATAAATGAAACCAACAGTTGCGGAGATTTCTTTAACATTTTATATATGTAAGATGTAGGTATACATATATTTACATTATACATGTTTTAAGGAATCCCCGCAAATGTTTGTTATGTATAAGAAATGTTGGGCTTTGAATTTGAATATTATATCAACTAATCTTTCTGTTGTTATTCTGTTTTGTTTTGTTTTTATGAAATCCGACTTCCGACTACTGTCTAGGACCATATCACTGTCGTGAGTCGAGAAATACCTGTATTTCACAATTCCTTAGTTCACACCTTGAGTACTAAAATAGTCCACGACAAATTGAATGCTTTAAAAGTTACACCAAGCAATGTTTAAAGTGTAAATATGATTAAAGTTCAAATATAATACACTTGAGCTATCGGTTCGATTGTCAATTTTAAATTTTATTTAAAAAAATGGATATAACTGAATGTTTAATTGATTCTTTACGCTGATGTTAAACATGATATTAAAGAGTTTATGTTGTTTAAATTTAATACCCATGTGTTTACACTGCTGGTTGAGTGTTTAACACGCGTATTATTTTGATATACTTTCTTGGAACACCGTACCAAGCCTATAACCATAATTTATACCTACCAGGTATTTGATTCAATGGTCTATCTCGATAGCCCAATATTGAAAAACTATTTTTTTAATAGTGAAAAGGTTTATTTAAATGACAGAGAGTAGATCATTGTTTAGTGGTTCAATTTTTAATATGCCCCTAAAAGTATTACCAGGTTGATTCGAATACAATCGAAGAAATACTAAAAATTAACTGTTTGGGCTTTTAACTTGTCCAATTTCAATTTTTCTTATGCTCTATTTATTTATATACCGTAGTTCCTCTGTTCCTGAATCGTGTATAATATTTTTCAAAACTTTCATGGATTTTCTTGGTAAGATAGAAAATAAGTAGATATTAATAATTGAAAAAATTTTATTGATTGTTTTTTTTTTAATATAAATAAATACAAATATTTTATAGAAATATAATCTTAAAATGTTTATTTGAAAACCAAAGGTTTCGGGAAAATTTCTCCCTTTATCAATGGAATTTATGAAATATGGAGAAAAAAATAGTTTTAAAGGTAAGCTAGCTTTATATTCATTTTTAAAGAAACTATTACTTTACCATACAGGGTATGGTCAAGTATTGTAATCGTGAAAGAAAAAAGTGTTTTTTTTTCCTTCTTTTTTTCGAAATATCTCAAAAACGGCTGAAATTATTTTGATTAAAAAAATTGGGCGAAACCATGGCATTTCGCTCTACAAAAAAACTCTAATAAGTGAACATCGAAAAAATTATATTTTTTGAGATAATACTTGTTTTGTTAGTCTGTCTAGATGTCTGGTTGTCCTTTAGTCTGTGCGTTACCAAATTTTTGTGAACGAGCTAGCTCAAAAACTAGTTTGAATATCAAAACCAAATTTCAAAGGTAGTTTTGGTCCATTGAGATTAAGAGTTGATTAGATTTTGGTGAATATCGAGCCAAAATTAAGGGGGGGGGGGGTTAAAAATTAAAAATCTAGGCCATTTGAGCAAACTCAATCAAATTTTATATACATAATCAGTGGACCCCCAGAAGTCTAAAAATTCAAAAACTAACCCCCCCCTTACATGATTATAAATAATTTTAGGGGCCAGGTTCTTTGGTAAAGTCAAGTGGATGGCCACATCAGGACACGTCAGCTTATTTTTTTTTATATTTCATAAATTCCATTGATAAAGGGAGAAATTCTTCAGAAACGTTTGGAATTTACATAAACTTTTTAAGATTGTTTTCTATATTATAAAAGATTTGTATTTATTTATATTATTAATAGCAGTTTGTATTCGCTTGATATATGATTTAATAAGTTTCACTAACGATTCAGAAGAAATAGGAAAAGGTTAGAGTAGCGCAAAGAGCTGAAGATTATTCTTGGTGAAGTGATCTATATTTCGAAATATATCACTTAACTTTAATTAGCTTGTCAAGGGAGGCGGCATGTTTCAATTTGAATTCTCGCGAGAAATCCCAACTAAGCGATAAGTCATGTCCGATCGTGGTTTGCTATTAATAAAGGATCGTAGCGGATTATAAATAGTGAAAAGGAGTCCCATGTCATTCATCTCGTCATCTGATCGGACACAAAATTTAACATGGTCGAAATTAGTTGATCTTGATGCCGCGACAAGTTTAGGACTGTCAAGAAGATGTGTGGGTGGCAGATGATGGTGTCTGGCGGGGGAGGACCATCGATGAGAGATGGCAATTTGGAAAAAATTTTATTATCTCGTTGAGAAGAGAAATACAATGGGATTCTAGAAAGCAACCAGGAAGAATTATCGTTTTATCTCCGAGAGGAAATAAATGACATGAATATACTGTTTGTTATTGAGCTAATAAATAAACTGTTTTTTTTCTCTTGGATTCTTTAACATCTCAGGAGATACCCTGAGACACATTAGAACGAATATTCAATTAATAAAATACCACCTGGTTATTTAATAAGACTAGAAAAAATAACCATTTATTTTTTCGCTGCCGGAATGTCTGTCTAGTTCTGAATGGACCTATGGGAAGATATATTTTCTTCAGAGGCAACTGGCTTCCGGAGTTAAAGGATTAATTTAAAATTGTAAAAAAGATTAAAATGTTTTCGAAAATTACTTTATTAGTAATTCTATCTTGATATTTTATTTTCAGTAAATAACAGTTAGAAGTTATTTCGAGGGGTTTTACGAGTAGGTATATGGAATAAATAAGTTATAGGTATATGAGTATAAGAATGACAAAAAATATATTATAATATTGCAGGTTAAGATATATAAAGAGACGTTCTTTAATATTTTTCCAAATTTTAAATAATTTGAAAAAATTTAAAAATTAAATAATTTTATTTTATTTATTTTTATTTTTTTGGTGACAGGGCATGATTAGAACTTGCAGACTTTGTTTCGTTTTCTGTAACAATGTAATACAGACTTAAAAGTCCAAAAGAGTCCTTTCGTAGTCTCGAACAGTATGACTACTTGGTTATACAAATTACTTGCATTTGTGTTAATGTGATATACAAATTAAAGTTATAACTTTGATTATGAATAATACTATTAGTATTGATCAAATGAAGAGGGCCGGATCTAGGGGGGAGGGGGGCATGCCCACTGTGGCAAATTTTAAAAAATTTTAAGTGGCACATTTTGGGAACAGATAAATTTTTAAAATACAATGGGGTTAAAATTTAAATGATTTATTCTGACACTATAAAACCATATGGTTGTTTATTATAACCCATTTGCTATTTTTACTTTACCATACAGGGTATGGTCAAGTATTGTAATCGTGCATGAAAAAAGTGTTTTTTTTCCTTCTTTATTTCGAAATATCTCAAAAACGCCTGAAACTATTTTGATTAAAAAATTGAGCTAAACCATGGCATTTTTCTCTACAAAAAAGCTTTAATTAGTGAACATCGAAAAAATTATATTTTTCGAGATAATAATTGTTTTGTCAAAATGTCTGTTAGTTAGTTAGTTAGTCTGTGCGTTACCAAATTTGTGGACGAGCTAGCTCAAAAACTAGTGTGAATATCGAAACCAAATTTCCCACGTAGTTTTGGTCCATTGAGATTAAGAGCTGATTAGATTTTGGTGCATATCGATTCAACATTAAGGGGGGTTGGGGGGGGGGGGTTAAAAATTAAAAATCTAGCTCGTTTGAGCAAACTCAACCAAATTTTGTATACATAATCAGTGGACCCCAGAAGTCTAAAAATGCAAAATCTAACCGCCCAATGTGGGTGGGGGGTCAAAAAATAAAAATCTTGGCCATTTACCAAACTCAACCAAATTTTGTATACATAATCAGTGGGTCCCTAGAAGTCTAAAAATGCAAAACTAACCGCCCAAAATGGGGGGGGGTCAAAAAATGAAAATCTTGGCCATTTACCAAACTCAACCAAATTTTTGTATACATAATCAGTGTGCGCCTAGGAGTCTAAAAATGCAAAATAACCCCCTCCCCTACATGATTATAAATAATTTCATTAATTATTAATGTAAGTGATGTGATGGGCCAGGTTGTATGGTAAAGTCAAGTGGATGGCCACATCAGAACACGTCAGCTTTTTATCATACTTTACTTGTTTTATTTAGCATTTGGGAAGGGGGGGAAGCATCGTTCAAGATTGCCCCTCCCCTTAGAATAGAGACATACATTTATGGGAATTTAAGTAGTAGACCTAAAACTACGATTATTATAAAATATTCCCAGGTCACACAGTCTTTTAATTTCAAGAGAATTTCTCTCATCTGCTAGCAATCTGTTCCCCGTCAATCGTTTATGGTCGTCTTGTCTTGATTTTGGCCCGATTCCAAATTCGGAGAAGCTTTGGAAGCCAACAGTAAGACAAGGTTAAGATGGCTCTCTTCCTCAGCAGAATGCAAGAAAGCCATCAGGAAAAGCTCTCTATCTGGCTTTGTGAACCGGGTGACCCAACATGAATTTATTATCCAATCCTCCATTATAAAAATGTTCGTCTAGTTTGTTTGACCTACTTTGATAAACAAAACATTATATTCGATTCCACTATAATTAATTTTGTGTTTTTATGTTGATTATTAATAATAAAAAAATCTAGATGCGTGGTCTGAAAAACAAGAAATGGAATATTCAAATTAATTTCTCTAATAGATCTTATCGTCGGCAATTATATCCAAATTTATTTATTTATCTTGCTACCTACGTTCTAAATTGATTATCTAAAGGCAATCCATTCCCTTTATACATTTACTTTTTTCGTCTTTTATTTTAATAAAAAAACAAAAATAAAAAATTAAATATATTTTCTTTATTTTTAATAAAAAAACATTTTATGCAACGTTTATTTGACATTTTAAAATAAATTATTGTTTTCATGTGAAAATAAAACCAACTAAATCAATAATCTAGTTTGATATTTATTTTTTCTGAAGGATTTTCTCAAGCATAATTAAATATTGAATTTAGATTTAAGTTATTTTTGTTCTTGGTAGCTTCTAATGTTTTTATTGTTCTGATCCTATTAAAACAACGCTGTATCCATTAATCTAACGGGACAGGTAATCCATATTATATATAAAAAAAGATTCTTTGGGGTTTTTTCGATACAAACGACTTGTATCTTTCCAGTTGTGTTATCTCACATGATGGCCCATGTTTATATCTTATCTATGCTATAACTAGTTCTACTATTTTTCTAATTCGTTTAATCTTTTCGATATCGGGACTCAAGACGATTTAACAAATTATAATCGGCTTCTTATCCTTTCCCATTTCACGCTTGTTTTCTTAAGATGCTCTCATACAAAACGATGAGAATGCATTTCTAATATAAATTAAAGATTTTTATAAAATATAGAATCTTCTTCTTTAAGTGCCATATCAGGTCTTCTTGGCGTTTTGGCTCCTCTCCACATATACATGTGCTGAGTGTGTTTAGCTGTTTTTACACAGATATACGGGAACTACTTTTTAACGCCGGTTCCGAAAGGCCAGTTTGGAGAGGTTACTAAGCAATTATACTCTTGGTAGGTTGCCATTGCTTTCCAAGAGGAGGCGGCTGCAAATATTTGCCATGACTCTGTCCCGAACCAGCGTATTTCAGACAAGTGGACCGACACTCTAACCACCGATCCACAGACGCCTCAAAATATAAAATATACATTCATAATACTATTTGCTAGAAAATACTTTGTTTTTAAACTATCCTGAATTGCCCCCCCCCCCTCCACCCGCTTCTTTCAAATATTTATATATAATATATTAATTAATTGAAGGAGATAATAAAAGATGTTAAGCTCACTTTCCAATCATACATTAATTCTTGTGAATCAATTGTAATAGACTAATGAAAAGGGCAAAACTCTCGAAACTATAGTCTCGTTATAAATAAAATTTATCCAGCAGAAGACACACTCTTTTATTGTCTCCTTCAATATATAAAAATTCTGCTACTCTCGGCAATTTTTTTTTCAATTTAATATTAATTAATTATTAGGGGGTCGGATAGGCTAGGTGGTACCGTGTCAGCCTGCTTACCAAGTGGACCCGGGTTCGAATCCGACTCGAGGCATCCGGCTAAAATCTGACCCCCGGGGTATGGACAAATTTAAATAAAATAAATAGTATCGTAAATTGGCTTATGGCTAGAAAGGCCGAAAAGCCACAAAAAATTAATTATTAATAATTAAAATTGTACACTTTGTTTTTCTCCCACATGATGTTGAATAAAAATAAATAATTAATCTATTTTAAAAAGTTTTTAAAATTATTAAATTCAGATAAAATTAGTTACTCGAAATATAATTCCAAAATAGGAGTGAAGTCTGTACACGAGGGAATAGATTTACACCGTGTGATATAAAAGTATATATTATAAACTTTTTAATTCAAGTTGTATCAGAAGGATTTCGGTACGACGGTGACGTCACCACCAGTTGCGCTTTCTGCACGTTTGCAAAAGAGATAAAATCATTGTAAAAAAGTGAACAAAATGTGTTTTTGTGAGAGAAATTTTTTAATCATATAGAATTGATCTGTCGCATAAAATAATTAAAAAAAACAATTAATTTCTAAAACATAAATCATTTGTATTACCAAATCCTACCCTATTTGACTTAATTTATTTCACACATCCACTTTTCAGTAATTTATTTATGATTATGTTAACTAAAAGAGATTTTTTCAAGATTGTGTTATTCGTTCATCAAATGCTGGTCATGTCGCAACCGATTATGATTTATCATGGATAAATTGAACTATAAATCTATTTCAGTATATCTAGTATAAAGGCTTAAATCATTTGAATTCATCATCCTTTAAAGCTGTTGTTTTTTTCTCAATATTTATATTGATAAATGATTTATAACGAGATACATTCCATTCGAATTTCAAATTTCTATCTATTTTATCTGAATAATTAATATTCTTTAATTTCGAATAATTAACTGGGAGAAAAATAAAATATTTATCCCCTAGTCAGAGCAGATAATTCATTTCAATTAATACGAAATATTTCATGAGTTGTTCATTTAAAATTTTCACAGCTAAATAAATAAATCTATTTGCTTATTTCAGTGTGGATATTTATTATTTATATAATTATTTAGTGAAATTCACTCCCTTTAATTTCACTATGTATTTTAAATTCTCTCAGTGTATCTCTTTCTGACACATGCACACATTTGTTATTAACCAATAGTGATGTTAATTAACCATTCTGTTCATTTTTATTTTTACATACTCAAAATACTAGATGATTGTGATGAGCCCAAAAATACACATTTGAATTTTTGACAAGAATTGCACCTTTTGGGATTAGTTAAATACAAATAAAATCATTTTTTAATCTATGATCAATTTATTATTGACCTGTGAAAACATAATGCTTTATTTTTTCAAAAATGCTACCTTTAAAGATTTCTCTTTATATAAAAATTTAAATACACCTAGACCCTATTTCCATTAGATACTCAATTATAAGGCAATGTAAAATAGAGGCAGAACCTATTCAATATAAATTATATTAAAATTAAAATTGGGGTTTAGTAGTCAAATCCAAATAAAAAAAAAAAAAAATTAAAATTAATTAATTAATTAAAGATTTTCTCTAATGAACATCTATGAAATGGGTTATACATGTATAATTGTATATACTATATGTTTATTTGAAAGTAACATGTTAGTCATTAAGCTGTGCAATCTCAGGTCATTCACCAAAATTTGAATTTATTCAATAAAAAAAATTATTTAGACCTATTGAAAGTTGGTTCTCCTATTTGTATTTCAAAAACAAAGAACTGATTACACTTCGAGCTTTTTAGTTACAGAACTAATATACTTATATAAGAAAAATATTGAATTATAAAATGCAAATAAATAATAGTACTAATTAAAATCTTCAAAAAGTAGTCTTAATTTGAAATTAATTTATGACGCTAGTGCGCCTGTATTTAGACAACACATTTCCGCGCAGAAGAATGAAAGCTGCGTAAGAGCTAGGCGAGTCCAGTCGTTGATGGAATGCTCCAGACCGTATTGCTTGTAAGCCATCAAGTATGTACGTATGAAAGAATAATTGTTATATAAGCTTTAAATAGGTAGAAAAGATAGAGTTTAAAATTTTTTAGTCATAGGTGTAAAAGTAGAATTGTTTTTCAGCAGTCTCCTGTTCACGGTTTATCGTTGTGATACGGGAATTTAATTGTCAGAGATTATAGTTTTGAAGGTTTGACATTCATTATCAGTCTTTTAATTATAAATATTTTATCTGTTATTTCTCATTTATTGAACAAAATATTTTATTTCCAAATTAAAATTTACATTATTACTTTTAATTTTACAATTATTTGTTATTTCTCATGAGTTCACTTACCCGATTGGATATACATTAGATAAATTTGTTTTGTTGTTAGAGCAATCTAGCCACACAACAAACAATTTATCTGGTAAATGAACCCATGAGAAATAACAGATAAAATATTCATAATTAAAAGACTAATGATGGAGGACAAGGGTTTGAAACTATAGACTCTAACAAATAAATTATATATAGGTACTACATATTTATATTATGTATATATATGGTGTGTACTCTTTATGAATCAACAACTCTGCTACTCTAGACAAAACAAATCTTGGCAATATCTCTAAAAAAGATGGTGGCATTATTTGCTTATTAAATTTTAATATTTATTTATAAAACAATGAGAGGAAGTAAAACATGACGTTGCGTGTTCTTACAATTTGATTATTGCATGTTTAAAATAAAAATCATTCTCTCTCTCACTTGTTGTCATTGCAGAGTTTTCAAAACTAGACAGATACTAAATTAATTATCGATAATCTATTAAATCTTGGTGGTGATAATTTGGAAATTGCGATATAGCTTGGGTTTGTGGCGTTATCAGTCGACCCTTATACGGGGAGCCCTCATCTCCTCCCCGACGCGTATTATTTATGTGCGGCTTGTGGGGGCAGCAGCAAAGGGGGCAACTTCGCTATTTGACTTGGCGAAGGGCACCCAAAGGGAATAGAGACCTATAAAAGAGACTTTCTAATTAATTTTGCAAAAGGGCTGAGTCTACGAAGTGAGTGGGGTCGAACACAGACACAAAGTAGAGAGCCAGGCACAACAAGTGAGATGACGAACGACTTTTTCTATGAATGAATGAAACATAACAACGAAAGTGAATCAATCACTAATCAATAGAGCAAGAGGAGGCCTTTTTTAGATGTCTCCATCTCTATTCATCGCTATAAAAAAAAAAAAAAAAAAAAATTGCGGTGAATTTGATTTTGAAAAGCATTGCGAGCATCACCAAAGCTTGGTTCAAAGTTTTTCTTTTTTTTTAATTGTATTAAACTTGTATAAGAAAAGTAAGCAACAAGAAAGAAAACAATATTACGGCGGAAGAGGAAATAAACTTTCGTTCTACAAATAAGTTAAACTCAATTGTAAACAAAAAAGTATTTTATTACTTACTTATTTAGGTATATGGGAATATGTTTCTGACAAAATCTTGTTTACTTGACTTACTAAATATGTACATATGTTCATATGAATAGTCGAGGGAGAAAAACGTGTTTGATTTAATTTTTCCATTAAAGTATTTTTAATGTTTGAAACGACTTATATTATTTGATAGTTATTAAAATAAGTTTATTTAAATCTATCTGACACCCAGATAATCTTATAAAATAAGAAAAAATAAATAAAAGCCACACCCTCAAAGATGATATTAAATATATTTAATTTAGATGTCAGAAGGGTTCACCCCCCCCCCCCAGAGGGTTAAACCCAAGGGGTGAACCCCGATTGGAATTAGGTGTACAACGTTTTTGGAGTTATTTGGAAATACTTTGGAATTCGTTAGATAATCTATTGTCTTCTATTTGGAAATGAAAGTGGAAGTAGAAGTAGGTGTACACTATTTTAGGTCGCGGTTCACTCCTCGGTTAAGCCCAAGTGCCAACATGCTACCCTTCTGACATCTATAAATTTAATAACATATTTGAAATTGGATTTTAATCATTTTTCTTAAGTAAATTTAATATTTAGGAAATGAAGCTAGAATTTTCGAAAATTTTACATTTTTTTAAAAATTTAAAAAACACCCAAGATTTTCAATTATAAAGTCATTTAATTTTTTCTAAATGAAAGAAAATAATTTTACTTAAAAACACAAGGCAAAATTATTTTTTCCTTGTAGTTTTTTTGTTTTCTGACTATCATCGTAAAAATGTAATCAAGATCTATAGCCTAAAATATGTAATTGAAGTAGGTATATATTTATTTAAATTTTAAAAAATTATAAATAAATACTACAACGGCGACAATAAGTGTGATTTTAATTTAATTAAAATTTTTGCCCCAGCTGAACTCGATGAGATTTCGATTTTGCTTTGACCAGGCTTGCTTGCTATGCTAATTTCAGTCTTTTTTCTATATTTTTATTATGTATAGGTGGGTGTTATATGTAAGCAAATTGGTAAGAGATCAGATCACTGTTGAAACCTTTCTGGCCTTAGTTTTTTTTAACCTTATTAACTTATCTAAAGTGGTGATCATTCCATTCATTGGTTTCAAAAAAATTGAATTGAAGTATATATATAAATATAAGTTCGAAATCCTCTAAATTTATTTTCAATCCTTTATTAACCACTAATTCGAGTCCAGCAAGAAACATCGTTCGTGAACAACTTTCTTTTGAGTTTTTTTTTTTTTTTATTCATACCTATACATTATAGAACCCATCTGACGCATAAAATGAGAAAATCAATTTAATAATATTAGATTTATAAGAAACTACCTCAATGATCATTTCATTTAATTTCACTCTTGAAAAAGAAAAAAAAATACTTTTTCAAAAATGTTTTCTGACTAATAGACTCTCTTCTGAAATTGAAGGAAGTTGGGATGTTAGTTTTTTGTGTTCATCTAAAGACCCTCTAATAATTTTATCTGATGGGCCAGTTACAAAATCATTCCCTTTCAGAAGGCTCATCTATTCTTATTAGAGAAGATTTATTCTAGTCGTTCAAATGTTGATCCGGGTTGCCACCCAGTCTTTTCTTTAGCCTTCCTCTGCTTTCAATATTATTTACTTTAAATGACAAGAAAAATTTGCACATACCTTTTTGCCTTTAAGGTCTTCGGCCTTAACGGTGTATTTGCCGGGTGGAGACGCCCCCGATCTAGAGGCCGCGAATATCGAATCCCTATCTGTGACGAGGGGCCCCGGGGGCGGCGGGGGCGGCTGAAGAGGCACGGGGGCGGAATTCGCTCCCGAGGAGGTTGTCTCCGGGCTCAAAAGAGGCATAGTTCCGAGCTCAGGAACGGCGTAATCATACGAAGTATCTAAACAAAAAAATCAACATTCCATTTAAAATTTTTATTTCTTTTAATTAACCTAAATTCTAAGCACATAATATTACATTTTTGTTTTTGCTACGACATAATTTTTCCCACAGACATATGATTTGAAAAAAATTATAGCCATCAAAAATGTGATAAAAATCAAATAAAAAATATCATTATAGAAGTTTATGCGGAAATAACAGGGTGAAAGCGTAGAAAAGGAGTATTCTGGTTGGTAGATTCAAACCGAAATCTTGTTTTCTTATGTACCTACAGAAAAATCTAACCCAAAGAAAAGTATTCAATAAATCAATTATTGGGATTCATCTTTTCATTTATCCTAGTAGTGCCTTCCATCCGATCCTCAATTATCTAACTCAAGTTTTATTTCACTGAAATCCACCGATTTTAAGTTAGAGTGTGAAACCAATGTCTGGATGAAGTTAATTTCAGGCTATATCCAAATGTGTTTCTCTGGTGAAAAATCAAATTCAAATTTTTGAGACTATTTAATATTTTTGTCCAACCTTAAATAACATAGAACTAGAAAAATTTAAAGAAAAAAATTCAATAGAAATAGTAATAATATTCTTCAGATCAAAGCGATAGATAGGATTATGTATTGGTCATTATGTGGAAGAAGACTCGAGGAAACATTCTCTAAATATATTTACCGTATATAACATTAGAGATATTTTAGAATGGTTCATGAAAAGTTCCTGTAGAGTTAAAAGTGTGAAGAAATGGCGTTAAGTTGCATAAATGGCAGAAGAAAATGATTTTTATGTGAATAATAAAAATATGTAATTTATGAAGAAGATTTTCGTGAATATATAGTTTTCTTAAACTCTTCCATTCCAATCTTTAAAGGCAGCATTGGCTTACATTTATAAAATGACTACTAAAGACCAAAGTGGACGAATACGATTGAAAAACAAATAGCCTTCATATGAAAAATATTTAAATATTATATTACTCGATTTATAATTGTTTAATGAATTAGGCCTCAAGCTAATAATTATATATGAGAAACAAACATTGTATTCTGTTCAATTATCTATTTTTATACACTGTTAAGCTAGGTGTACTTACAACTATATAAATTCTTTAAATATCATTAAATTTAATTTAATTATATTTTTGTATAATTTTATTTATTATTTTTATTTTACATTCTAAAACACTTTGGGTTAATCAATATGTGTCAAAAACTACTAATGAAATTTTAATAATAGCTTTTGTTGATCATGAAAAAATAAATAAATCTATTTCTATCAACAGCAAAAATAAAGCATTAAAATGCAAAATTCAATTCAATTTTTAAATTAAATGTTTAGAAGACATTTGATAATGTGTAATTTTAAACTACCTAAATGATCATATTTAAAGGAAATGACATTCTTTATATATATATATATAGCCTCCATTAATCTCAAAACAGATCCCTGGAATTTCTGTTTAGATAGATAATTAAACCGTTTAACGTTTAATTTATTTTAGCGACTTAAAATAACAAGAATAAATCTTCCTCTCGTCTGCATAAAATCTTAAAACGTCTCCATTCACTCGGAATATATAATTTTTGAATACATTCCGAATGCAGATGAAATATTCCGTTTTCCTTCGCTGAATGCCTAGGAGTGAAATTTTATTTCTAATAGAGACTTGGCTGGCGTCCTCCCTGGAGTAATTAATTATATAGTAATTCCTAGCAGGAACTAGTAATTTCAGGGCGAATCCGAATACGAATCAGACAGATGTCGAAAAGGTAATTTTTCATTCGGTCTTTAAGCGGACAACCTGTTGTATTGTAGAAATAATGTAATCATGTGTGGTGGGGGAAATTATGAACAGCTCATTAACGCCTTTGTCTACATGTTGGCATATGTGGGGATATTGAAATGCATTTGTACTAACAATAGGAGGAGTTGGCTGCTTGCATATGAGACGTTCTTTTATTCCATTTGGAGCCCTCGGGTTTTTTTACACACGAACGAATCTAATAATATCGGATTTAGATATTATGTTTTTATTAATATTATCATATTAGTTTATTATTATTTTTTTTAGAATTGGAAATTGAGCCAACAGTCGTATAGACATATGTTGCTTTGTATCAATATTTTTTTGACCAATTTATTTTTCGGTAGGATTATATATGAATATATTCATTCTATATTAAAATTTAACATGTACATTCATAGATATTTCATATAAAAAAACGAACAAAAACAAATTTGTTATAGTTTTAATTTCAGGTCAAAAGTTTAATATAATTTTAACGTAGATTTTAATAAATTATCTATGATCGCTTAATTAAAATAGCAAATATCGTATACAAAGTGACCTAATTATTTTTTTCTTCTTTATGAATTCATATATATTGATTAGAAATAATTTAATATAAATTTATAACCAAGAGAAGCTGTTTAAACCGAATTTCTATTAGTTCTTAATTAAAGAATAGAAATTTTTTGAATTTAATATTAAATACACAACGTTTCCGTTAAATATTTGAAGAAAGATAAGCAGTCATTTTATTTTGTTCAACAATTGATGAAGCTCTAGACTGAAGCCTCGTGCAATTTAGAGAAAATCAAAATAATTATCTGTTTACTCACATGAGGTAGCTATAAGTTAAGAAAGTATCTATATCACTACCAAAGACTCATAAAAATATGATTTCTCAGAGTGTCTTCATACTAGTAGGGTACACTTTCCATGCGATGCTTAAAAATTTATAAATAATCAAGGTTGTTAATTGGAAATTGAAAAAAATTATAAATGACACAAAAATAGATTATATTTTTGTGTTGAATCAATTTTCAATTTTGTATGTTTCTTCAATAAAAGAACTTTTGGTTGTAGCAGCTGACTGGGTTCTATAATCGTTATACAATTCAAATTCTAAAAATAACTTTTTTTTCCTATATTTGAAACATAATTTTTATTTAAACTCAATCTCCCGGAGATCTGAAAAGAACACTATATTATACTAATAAGTTGTTGTAGGGAAATAAGGACAATAGCTTATACAAATATTTTTTATTTTATGCCAACGTTTCGTCAACTTTGTTGACTTCCTCAGGGCTCAAACAAATTAACTTCTTTGCATATTTGTCATTTTATAAATATTCATTCTTAGCAAACACATATAGGCCAGTCATTGAACAGATTGAAAATATTTCCTATTTAAATCTAAAAATATTTTTCTTCAAAGAATCTAAAAATATCTTTCTTCAAAGAAAGATATTTTTAGATTTAAATAGGAAATATTTTCAATCTGTTCAATGACTGGCCTATATATGTTTGCTAAGAATGAATATTTATAAAATGACAAATATGCAAAGTAGTCAATTTGTTTGAGCCCTAAGGAAGACAACAAAGTTGACGAAACGTTGGGATAAAATAAAAAATATTTGCATAAGCTATTGTCCTTATTTCCCTACAACAACTTATTAATTTAATCGATGGACATAAATAATCAAAATAACTATATTATACGTACATAGGCATTTTAATTTTGTTTTAAGATTTCAGATATTTTACAATAATTCGTGTGTCTGTGGTTTCGATTTCTAATTTTTGAGAATAGATTATATTCAGTTAATTTTTTTTAGTAAGAAAACTCACTTTAATTTGTTCTTATAAATTTAACAACTCAGCATAGTATTCGAAAAATGCCTTTCATTAAAAAAAAAAATAATAATAATTTTATTTTATGTCAAAAATAAGAGTTATTTTTTTTCAAAAAGTCTGTTTGGAATCTTCAACATTCATTAAGAATTAAACTTTTTGGAAATTCATGTTATAGAAATATTTATCACTCTAGAAACATAAAGAAAAATAATAAATAATAAATTTCCAAAGAGACCCTTAAATCCTCAAAGGACAGAAATATCGGGAAAGGATGTCAAGGAAAATGAAGGACTGAATATTAAAAGAAAACTTTCTGCTGAAACCACCTAACATAGATTATTTTTGTTAAGGGAGAATGGTGTAGGTTCTTGGTGAAACATATTTAAATAAAGTAAAGAAAATTTAAACAACTTTTAAAATTTTTAAAAATATAAAATTCTAGGTAGGTTTCACAAAAAATAAAAAGACAAGATGCTTGTTAGCATGACTCATATATATATATATTTAGTATCTATATTTGGTTCTATGTATATTTAAATAAAGTAAAGTAATTAATAAAGTAAAGGGTGTGTAGTTTCACAGTGAATGAAATAAAACTCAAAGAGGTTTATACAAACTCAATATATTTCGAATTATTAGTCCGAAATATATTGAGTTTGTATAAACCTCTTTGAGTTTTATTTCATTCACTGTGAAACTACACACCCTTTACTTTATTAATTAATATCATGTTTCACCTAAAACCTACACCACTTTCTCTAAGTAAAAAGTAAAGTAAAGTTGAGTTCTCTGTGAACTCCTAAAGATGGGTTCATACCCCGAAATATGTATAGAGTCATGCTAACAAGCATCTGTCTTAAATTTTTTGTGAAACCTACCTAGAATTTTATATTTTTAAAATTTTCTTTACTTTATTCAACATAGATTAGACATTTTTGAAGAGATATTCTCATCAAAATGCACAGCGTTTCTAGATCTAATACTGGAGACGTTTATTGTGAAGTCATTGCAAAAGATAGAATAACAAAAAATTCCTAACGTAACTGATTTTGGCCAAAAATTCTCTTTTGTCAAACAGCTGAACCACACAAGGATCAAATCTAAAAAAAAAACGTAGCTGGCTATTAAGTTTCTCTGATTATATTCTACGTCTCTTCACATTTGAGCTTCTTCATTTTAAATATATAGTGAAATAAATGCTACACAAGTATTATAATAAATAAATATAATATTAGCTCTTTGAGAGATCAAAATAAATTCTTATTAGTGAATAATAAAACAGTTATGCTTTGGTATTTCAAGATAATCGGCCATTTCTTCAAATTTTCCAAGTAAATTAGCTGCCATACATTATTATATATAGGAATAGGATATGGTATTTCATCTGATAAGTGAATCTTTCTACTTGAATAGCCAAACAGAGCGTAATCTTTATATAAATTCGACAGTCGCGAGGCATTTATGTAAATGAGCGGCCAATAAATTCATGGATATCGGATCGAACTGGGTTATTGGCTATCACATCGCTCGAAGGATCAGTTGATGTCCATTTAGGCTTAGGTAAGATTCCAATTCCACCTATTATCGGGTCGACTTTTTCAAAATCAATTTTTAATCTGTATATTTAAGAAGGAGCGCCACACCTAAGGTGGTACAATAGAAAGGGAAGAAGGGGCAGGTCGATTCGACTATAAATCACATGTGTTATTAGACAACGAAATGGAAATTACATTTATGTGGATAGAGAGGGCCGAAGCGGCGATTCTTGCCGATGTATTGATTTCCAAAATCGATTCCAAAAAGGGCGGTTGGAAACCCGAGAACATGGCCATTATCCTTTTAATTGACGTTCTAAACTAGACGCGGTAATAAAAACTAATCTGTTAAGTAGACGATTGGTCCATAAAGCCTTCAAGTGGCTCTTTTTGCCAACAGATCTTTGAATATGATTAAGCTACTCGATGAAAACAATAGAATTACAACAATCAAATTATTCGTAAGTTGTACTATACTTGAGATTTTATTAATCCGGATATTTATTTTATTTATATATCATCATGGGTGGTTGTTAACCAATTTCGTAGAGAGAAAACATGCACTAAAAAATAAAATTGGGCAACTAAATATAATTATATGGTAAATATAAAAATATCAGATTAAAAATCATAGTGGCATAGAAATAATTTTGGTATTTTTTTAGTTCCAAGAGAATGGTGTAGGTTCGAGGCGAAATATATTTAATACAATTAAAAATAAACTACTAGGTAGGTTTCACAATTTTTGTAAAACCTATCTAGTAATATTAGTTTATTTTTAATTGTAGGTATTTTAGTATGATGTCCAAAAGAATATTGAAACAAAATAATAATTACACTATGGCAAAAGCATTATGTTATCTCAAGCCAGAATTATACAAATAATGTATATTTAAGTCTCCGCTCTAATCGACTCGACTGGTAATTAAGTAAAATAAATACCTACTACTAAATTTCAACCAATGGTTGACTATACAGCTACCAGTGGTTGAAAATTCTATAAATTTTAGGATCCCAAAATTGCAACCCCACTTGAATTGATCCAGACGTTAAACATTTAACATTTAATTAGTAAAAAATATGACTAAGAATTAATATAAAAAATTATAGAAATTTATGGTAAAAGCAGTTGGTATTCTTTAGATATACAATTTTTTAATTCAATTGCAAATTGCCTTGTTTAATTTTTATCCTAAATAAAACATGTGTTTAGATTTTTAAATGCAGATTTCACCATTTATAAAACTGGAATATCGATGCATTTATTTGGATTTAACCAAAGATTATCAGCGAGTGGTTTTCACCAACCTGCTTCAATAGCAACTAATTTAATGACTCGAAAGAAGAGATGCACAACAAGATAGTCCACTTTGGTAATTAAAGCCATAACGCGAGTGCACCCCTATTTTGGTCATCGGATGAAAATGGCCCCCGGAGAAGATGCTGACGAAGAGATAGGAAGGAAGCCGTGGGTGTCTTCCCAATGGGATAGAAATAGATTCCAACTGAAGATATAGTGCAATTTATAATTCTTATAATCTAGTATTTATCACTCTTCGACTTCACTATCGAAAAGTCTTGAAATAAATTATTTAAACGAAAAGTATTTGGTGTTTTCTTTATCAACTAACTGGATGTATGTGTTTCGGCAACATTAAAGTAAATTTATAATTAGTCGGATTTAGAATCTATTAAACCGATATAGACGCTTGAACTAGTTTCTAAAACTTAACAAAATAAATAGAAAAAAAATCGATTATTTATTCATGTATTAAAAGGGAGCTTAAATACAGAATAAAGTAGTAAAACTACAGTAAATAAATAATGCATTACTTAAGACTTTTGCAAAATAAATGAGGGATAAAATAAAATATTCATAATTTACATACAATTTGTATTTCTTTCTAAATTTTAATTGTGGCTAATTTTTACCCATTCATTTTTAAATTAAATAATCAAGAGTAATAGTACTTTTAAATACAAGTTATTTAAATACTTTTTTTTACAAAAAAAATATGATACTCTTGAAATTTGCACTCAAATATTTTTTTTTTATAAGCTGAAAAGCTTAATCCTTACGTTCATCATGATCGGCTTAAAATACTTTTATAGCATTTTTTCATGTTAGAATGCTTGTAAGATTTTACAAATATATTCAATTTTTATTTTTGTAAAATATATATTTTGGGCTTTGTTATTAAAATTCTTAATAAATAGTTAAGTTTACATTTTTTAGAACTACGATTTAAGTGGTTTAAACTAGTGATGATTTCCAACCTGCTACTCTTAACCTCTTCAAATTTTAAAAACATATAGTTATTTCGTGCCAAAATTAAAACAGTTCTGAAAATTTGCACAAAAAGTCATAATATATCAAAATAATATTAAATCAAAATGGGTCAATAAATGAAATTTTTCTTTTACATTGGATTTTAATTGAAAATTTTATATAATAATTATTTTAACTGTATTTTATATATATAAACTATTATATTTTAAACGTGAAAAAATTTACTATTATAATCAAATGAGCTACAGAGGGAGAGAGTATATATATTTATGGCGTTGAAATATAAAAATAAATAGATGATTTTTTGAAATTCTGGTTTGTTAGAATTTACGAAGGCGAGAGTGTCAGATTCTTATAAATATTTGATAAATGGGAAAATTAAGATCTCTGATATATGATTAAAAC
Source organism: Forficula auricularia (assembly GCA_024734495.1). Taxonomy (NCBI): domain Eukaryota; kingdom Metazoa; phylum Arthropoda; class Insecta; order Dermaptera; family Forficulidae; genus Forficula; species Forficula auricularia. Next base: position 20,347,876 of record JALMQS010000070.1, read on the forward strand.
AAGCAGAGGAGATTATTTATTAGAAACGTAGTAGAATTTGAGGAGTTTATTTCGAGTAGAAAGTATACATACGCAAGGTCAACTAGAAAGCCTATAAATTGTACCTGTTCCCATTTGTGAGTTCTGTTTTAATTCTCCTAAGGGCCTTGTTGTATTATGAAGACAAAGTGACCATTGTACTTGGATGATACTTTAATTTTCAGGATTTATGACGCAAAGATTCGTTGTTTTCCTCTACGCGAGATGATAAATACAAAAAAACAAACTTTAACCGTTGTTTGTTCAATAAATAATATTTTGAAAATAAATAACCCACTGAGATTCGATTGCACATTTGATTTCGTTCAGGCAAAGGTTTATCGCGATCTGGCATTTTCTTATCGTCTGAATTAAGTGTTATTTGACTCACCGGATTGCGTGGCCGAGCATTTGGTGAGAATATCACGCATTTCCATCACCACCGTGCTATAGCTGTAGTACGGTGCACACTTGAAGGCCTGATATGGCTCCTGATAGTCTTCCAGTTTGACATCTAAACCATTTCGGTCAATAAGAAGCATGGTCGCTGCCATTTTGTCAGCTGAATGGTGTGGCAGGGTGGTCATCGTGGTCGTTGACGCCATTGTGCCACCCCTTTGTGCAGGGGGTTGGTTATAATTATCGTCGACGTCTTTAATCCCATAGGAACCCATGGTGCCGCTGTTACCGCCCTTTTCAGCTGTATTGGTACTGCTATGGCCTCCAGTTCCGCCGTTGGGCAACCCTGATTTCGATGCAAGTGGACTGGCAAAACATTTCCGTTGCCGATGACGAGTTACAATCACATAGATGCTCACACCGAGTAAAAGAATCACCGCTGTCAGAACTCCGATTATGATCGCCATGTAGGTGTGGTCCTCCTCTTTTGCAGTTGACACTGGAACAAATTGGAAAAAATGGCCATTAAATTAAAATACAGTCGGAAGGAAAAACCCGCATAAATCGATTAAAAAAATTAATGTAAAAAAACCTCGCAAGCATTATTGAAAAATAAATTATTTAGACTGAGAATATAAATTAAAAGCTTTTATAGGAGGGACAATAATTTGCAAAACGATTTTCATATAAAAACCTTTTTGGCAATCATCTTCGTGCTATTTATTCTCAACTTTAAGATGATACATTATCATCAGGGAAGCTATTTTTAAATGCTGTTTTTTTTTTAAATTTTCGGATCTTTATAAATAAAAATAAAATTATACATGTGAAGATTCACTTCTCTCCTCTATATATTTACTATTCATTAGAGTTTGTAATTATAATAGGTATATAAATAAGCTATTTAAATTAATTTATATTTAATTTAGACTCAGATGTATTTTTTCCTCAATTTAACATTTTTTTAACAGACTTCAAAAAAGAAGGAGGTTCTCAATTCGATTGATTTTTTTTTGTGTCTATGTTACCTGATTTCTTGCCCAATTATGAACCGATTTTGATGATTTTTTAGCATTGGATTCAGTATAGTTTCCGATTGGTAGCATTATAAATTTCATTATATTAATTTTTTTTGAGAATTTAACAAAAAATCGGAAATAAAATAAAACATCTTTTTTTCCAAATTCTTGAAGAATAAAATAATATTTTTAGATTCATATTATCATATATTAATATACAATATAAAGCCAGGGCTGTAATGAGAATTTTTTTCCTGTTTGTGTGGGAAAGGAGTTTAGGCTTTATTTTCTCTCCTTGTATGTAAGAGAAGTCTAGTATATGAAAAAAAGCGTTTTTGATTTTGATTTTTTTTCAATTTTATAAAATTCATATTTTGAAAATTTCAGAAGTTAGGTTGATGACTCAAAACCATTCTAATTGTAATTTTATTATACGTTTATTTAATTCATTTATATGATAGTAGAGAAAATATTTATTTCTTTTTATTATCTTAGAAAAAGATAACATAAAAATAAATACTTTCCAATGAAATCGGCATTGCTATGAGCAGCACTACTTTCGATATATTTTCCCAATTTCTTTCATTCAACATTAATAATTTTCTTTCCAAGGAAGTTCATCGATAAGCTTCTAGGCCTCGTTTCTAGACATTTCTTTTTAGTTGTGCGCGAATTTTCGCCAGTTCAGCATGCAGCTTCGAGTTGGGAAATATTAAGGTAGGCATTATTTAATAATTATAAATTTATTTTCAATTTAATATATTTCTATTAATATCTTATGCTCTAAAAACAGTAGGTAATTTTCTTAGTTGATATTTTTATACATTTTATCTAGGGGCATAAAAGGGACTTGCATGTTTTTGAATAAATAGGTTAAAGTAAAGAAAATTTTTTTGAAAAATGTTTTTTTTTTCGAACTTTTTCAAAAATAATTTTAAATATAAAATACTAGATAGAACCTACACTATTCTCCTTAACAAAATAGGTAGGTATATATTTTATTTGTAATAAAATGATAAAATGAACGTTTACATATTTGTTTGAATATAAAATAGTTTTCATTAAATCATCACTTTATTTATTTTCTTAATGAAAATCGATGTATGGGACACATCGAGAAGGAAATACCTTTACGTTCTGGTTTGGGTAGTGATAAGGATTGCCCGCGGGCTGAACCGCGATTGGAATTAGGTGTATACGTCTTTGGAATTATCTGAAATTATTTTGGAATGCACCTTAATCTATTGTCTTATACTTGAAAATGAAAGTAGAAGTGGAAGTAGGTGTACACGATATTAGGTAGCGATTCACCCCTCGAGATTGCCTAAAACGTAGAGAAAAATAATTTTCTGGCACGATTTTTCTGTCTATCTGCTTTTGTGTTCATGTTTGTATCTCCATGGCAAATAACTAGTTAGGATTCCCACTTAACTAAATTCAGAACTTTTCGTTGAAAAATAGAGAAAATCAGAAAAAGTCATTATTATCAAGCTTATAGATTTTTTAGATATTATTTATTTATTTATTTTGTTTTGTCCCAATTTTAAATATATGAATTGTTCTCGTCTAACAAATACGCATTGATAAAGATTAATTATTCAAATATGATGAAAGAAAGGATTGCTAATTTATTTTCTGAAAAGTCTTTTCATGCATTTTCACTTCTTGCTAATTAAATAATATTCAATTCATTTAAATAGTAGGTATATGAATAAAAATAATAAACATTCAATAGGCTATCCTCAATACCCTGAGTTAAATCTTTAACAATTAGCTGTCAAAACTCGGATAAGAAATCACATTTCAAAAAACTATTAGAATTCAGTTAATTGAACTACAAACGTTTCGGGAACAATTCTAACCTTTTCAATGGAATTTTTTAGCATAATTAAATATAAAAATGTTGACAATGATTCAGATTGCTATAAATATTTTATTAATATAATCTATATTTCGAGAACAATTTGGACATGAAAGTCTAATTATTATTGAGAACCCGGGGAGGGATGGATTAGGCTTTAAAATTATTTAACTAAAAACCATACTAACTAAACCAGCCACGTATTTTTACGATCTAATGAGAACCGATGCTTTCAATATTTGAAGGCCTTTGGGATTTTAACATTATATGCTTATCATATAATTCAAATAACATAGCTTCTTTAAAGTTTAATTTTACATCCGATCAATTATTCATCATCCTCTGTGGGCATCATTAGCTAATGAATAATATTTACACTTGAAAGCCAGATAAATAGCGTATATTATAAATCATAAACTAAAATTATACATATATTTAATTATTTAATTTTATAAATTCAATATTTTATTTTTGATCTCGTTTTCATGCCAAATCATTTTGAAACGTTAGAAGGGTATTATATTTTTGATTTAGAGGATTATTTATTAATTAAAATTTGTAATTAATTCTCAAATGTTAATTAATTTTATGCCTTATCGCCAACAACATATTTTAAATATAAAGATTATAGTACAGACCGAAATTATTTTCTGAATATATTATTATATGATGTCAACGTTAGAGATAGGAAGTTTAGATTGGACGATTTTCTCGGCTAAAAATTAAAATATTTTTATGCAGAGATTAATTGAGTTTCTAATATAAGGAGAAAACTAGAAAGTGTATCTTCTGCTTGATATAATTAAAGTTAATTAAAAACTAAAATGCTATATAATAATACCCATGTGGAGTATTTATTTTAGAATGCAAGGCATTCGGTCGGTTCTATGGTCTCAAATTAAAAAATTTATATTTTTATAAATATATAACACTATGCTACTTCCACGTATATAGAATAATTAAAGAGCTTACTTCGTTTTCTGAACTTAAAGATTTAATTAATAATTTTAATTTTTTTTGAGGCTCCCCCTAAACCAGAAATATTTATAGAATCTTTTTTTTTGTAAGATAAAGCCTTATTATATATTAAACTTAAACTTTCTTGGTTCCCTTGCATTGGAGATAAAATAATTTTACATTTTTAGGGCTACTTTTAAATATTCACACTCTATTAAAAGGGTATCTATTTGCTAATTTCCTTTATTTTCTGAGGTAAGATTTAGTCATTTTAATTTTTTTGAAAGACCTTACGAAATGTCGAACACATGAAATCAATTATGGACCAAAATTTATTCTTGGTCTCTCAAGCTGATACTTATAACTTGTGTTTCAAATTTTATTTACCTAGAATTGACAATATTTTGGATCTGGCTGCTTTTTAAGAAAAATGGGTTTGTGACTCTCCTTTTTTCTTTATACCTATATCGTATATACATATTTGGCCTCCAGAGTTATATTCCCATTTACCCAGCCCCCCCCCCCCCCCCCCCATTTAAATTTTCATCTTTAAGCTAACTCCGAAAGAAAGCAGATTTCAGCTTCAGATTGAACAGCGCCAAAAATAAACATAAACAGAGAAACAGAGCTGGTCATTGGATGTCTTAAGCGCCGGTCAAGCTACAGCAGCAACCTGCTTTATATCAGACATCGCCCCTTAACCTTAATGTGTCCCAGTAAACGGATGTCGAAAAATAATTCAAAAAAAGTGTGTAAAAGAAAAAAATTTAAATGATACTAATGGTATTCGAAGTCGAAGCACCATTAAAACCCCTCAAAAAATTCGACCTAAAAATTAAAATGTTTGTAATTTTTTCATTAGTTAGAGGGTATCTATATGTATGTGAAATTGACAAGAAGTATATTTTTATTCATTTATTACTTTGTCCGATGCGAAGCATGGGTAAAAGTATTGTAATCGGTCTCGGGGCAAGCGCGACTTCAAAGGCTCCTCAGGTAAAGACTACGGAACCCATGGACATAATTAAAGTCACAAATTGTAGTATTCAATTAGATTGAATTTTAGCACGTGACGGGTTTTGCCAAAAATTACATGAAGTCTCGCCAAGAGGCCAAAAGTGCGATTTTTTAGTAAGTGCGTGCGGATGGATGGATGGATGTATGTTATCGGTTTTTTCGTCCACGATTTTTTCCACACCGTTGCACCGATCAAAATGAAATTGAAAACCTACAATTACTTTAACAAAATGAAGCGCTGATTAGTTTTTGATACATATCGGCCCACTAACATTAGTACTTTATTTCAGTAGTTTTTTAGTTTTTTCTAAATATCTAGAAAATGATTTAACCAATTTTGATGAAATTTAATATCTAATTAAATACCTTAGGGACCACAAAAAAGGTTAAATAAAGTTTTTAGTAAAATTATATTTAAAACTACTTTACTCTAGAGTAAAATAGTACTTTTTAAAATTCTTTATTTTAAATTCATTAAAGTTTATTCATTTGATCGGTTTAATATAGCTCATTTAAACTTGATTAAGTAAGAATGGAGAAGGCTACTTTCTGTGAAATGTTAAATATTTGGGAGGAAATTTTATAAGTAACCATAGCAACTGCGTTGTTTTCTTATCCGTTACTTCTGCCATTCTACATTGGATTTTTGACGTTTCGGTTTTTATTGATAACCATTGCTGAAGACATAGAGGAATCGGCTTAAAATCAAAAATAACAATCGATTCTTATCTAATACTAGAGGAATAACCTTATTGTATTCGATTTTTGATGTTTTGACTATTAATGGCAACCTCTACTGAAAATGTGGAAGAATCGACTTAAAATCAAAAGACTAAATTCTTTTTGGTAAACAACTCAAGTTTGAATATCTTTTTACGTGATATGAGATTACAGAGAACGAAGTGGGAAAGAAATAGATTGTAGTAATTTCCCCTAGATAATGAAAGATATGGGAAGAAGGATTTTTAAAGAAGTGAATCAAGTTGAGACGGGTTACGTCAAACCACTCTTTAGTTATGTATACCTCCTTGATGATGACGGTAAAATCACTTAATATAAATAGGGATAATTTATAATCTAATAACTTAATTTTTTTATTCTTAAAGGAAATAAATAAAAATCAGTTTGATTTTAAGTATAAAAGTTCTAAAAATATAGGTCCCACCGAGATTTGAACTCGGATCGCTGGATTCAAAGTCCAGAGTGCTAACCATTACACCATGGGACCTTGCTATCTATTAAAAATTATCATATATTCTTGCTATAATTTCTACAAATGATTCAGGTTTGTTTTATTGATATGCAAATCAAGTTTCCTACTTTTAGTTTAATATTTAATATTTGCCTGACCTGAAATTAAAACAAGTATATTTTTATTCATTTATTTTAATTTCAGGTCAAGCAAATTCTTTTCTTTGTATATAATTAGATTTAGATAGGTATAGCTATGTATATTAATTTATTTCAAAAAGAAAAAGCATTTTTTAATTAATTTCTTATAGATCATCTTGCCTTTATCTATTTATTAAATCATTATGTCTTGGAAATCATCTGGATTAAAGCTTCTATTCCCATTTACTATCCCGCCACTAATAACTAGAATAAAAGGAAGCTTAATCACAATTGACTTAAGGGTTAAGTGAAAATCTATAATGGTAATCAATTTCAGCTAGGGCAGGGTAGAGAATTGCCTGCGGCTCCAGTTTAGCCCGGTTGTTTGGCTGGTTAATTGGTTTGCCAATGATTTCAGAGGGCCGAATGTAGGCCGTATTATTTAGTTTAGCCGTGACAAAGTGACGTGCCGGGTCGTTGGTCCAAAACAGAGGGGGCTCTTAGATGTCTTCGCCCTTCTCAGGCTAACTTTGACGGTTGCGACCAGATAAAGAGGTTGCAGCCTCTCTTTTTTTGTCCATCTAATTCACCACCCGAGATTTCATTGTTTTTGCAAACCCTCCCGAAGTCTAAATCTACAATTCATGATGTAGGCAAGAACCGAGATAGGAAAAAAGACCGAATAATTTACAGATCAGAAAAGAAGTAAAACCTCAACGTCCTACAATTTCTGCTTTAACTAAAAAATATTAAAAATCAAAAGTAGATTTCTTCTTATGTTAAATTTGTTAGTTCCATTGTAATTATTTATTTTAATCAAAATAAAGTGGCTTTTTACTACATTGAATCCAGTTGCGAAAATATATATAAAAGTATAATTTTCATAAAATTAATTTTTTATTCTCTAGCAAAAAAAAAAAATCGAAAAATTGCTCATAAAGGAGGGGGGGAGAAAGGGGCCTTTGTAATATTTATCTCTAGAGGAAGGATGAAAAAAGATATTTTAATGAGCTCTTTATAAAATACTCATTTAAATATAAGTTTAATATTTTAATATTTTTAAAATCGAACAAGCGCTTTCGTCAACTCTTTTATCCCTATGACCTACAGAGACTGGAACTCGCTCCCAGTCACCGTCTTCCCCACGACTTATAACCTTCAGATGTTTAAGACCCGTATCCACAGATACCTTCGATCCCTGCCCAGCCCATAAAATCCCCTCTTCTTCTTCTTTTCTCGATGGAGGGGCCAACCCAAGCCATTAGGGGATGCACCTTTCTTGTGTTACTCCTTCTCTCATTCTTTTCATTAAAAAAAATGTATGTTCGTATACGGCCATATGGAATCACTCAAAAAGCATATATGCCCATATATAATATCTAAGATAGACCATAATTTGTGGTGCATTTCCATATATGGCTATGTATAACCATATATTCCCATATATAAACATGTATGGACATTTATGGTCATATATAATATCTAAGACACTAAAAATGGGTGGTGCATTTCCATATATGGTTATGTATAACCATATATTCCCATATATAATCATATATGCTCATATATGGCTATATATGGGATTACTCAAAAATCATATATGGCCAAATGGCCATATATAAATCTTTTTCCTGTGAAGATATACTGGTTTGGAAGGGAGGAGGAAGAAAATATGTACTATCAAATTAATAATGAAAGACTTACCAGGTGATTGGCCACTTGGGGGATTCTTTTCCATAAAAACATCGTTTCGAGCTGGTACCTCTGATGGGGGTGGAGCTTCGACGGTAAAATTACCGTGAGCAATATCTGAAAAAAAAATAGAAAATTAGTAAAATTAGACAATACAACATTGCTATTTTTGTTACCTAATGAAAACACAATTTAATGGAAATGAATAAGGTTTTAAGAATGGTGATACTGATAACAAGGAAGATGTGGATTGGACAACCCATGAAAATAAATTTAATTTAATTTAAAAATTTTATTTATTTTTAAGAAACACCAATAACCTACATATTAAACTCTTGAAATAATTTTTATACTTATAAAAAAATATTCTGATATGTAGGTGTACTTATAAAAATATTCTGATATGTAGGTGTACACAGAATTCACCATTTATTAGCAGAAAGTACATAAATTAAGATAATATCTAATCAACTTGTATATACATATATTTAACATTTCAATTTGTTTTTACTAAAAGTAAAAACAACTTTCATTCATTATATTAATGTCAAGAGTTTGATTAGAGTTCGTGCTTGGTTACCATCTTCGTAAACTTCTGAACAATTGAAGATCGAGTTTTCTTTCCATAGTTAACTGCTTGAAAAGCAGAAATGAAGAAATGTTGTTTTTTTTGTTTTCGGGAAGTTTTTACTTTATATTCAGAAATCGTCTAGTACAAGTAATGATAAATGTAGTCTTATGAAATCAATGTTCTTCAAAATTAGTGTGATTTTGCAAGAATAAATAAATTTGATTTGAAAATCTATTTATGATCCATGTTTGTTAATTCATTTATAAATTTGTTTAAATGATTTTTAATAAAAATTTAAGTTATTAAAAATAACTTTGTTTTCTGACTTTATAGTCAATCTTAGAGTTCTTTCATGGCACTCACTCACTTATTTATATAAATTAAAAAAATTCGTTCTAAAAAGTGCAATTGCAATTTGATCAAATTCACTCTAAAATTTCATTAAGCCAAAGATTAGGAATTAAAAGAAACAGAATTAACCGATGTTAATCTTTAAAGATAAATGAAATACATTTCTTTCTTTGACTTGTTCTCTCTAATATTCTTTTTTTCCGTATCTCTCCCCCTTTGATCCCCTAAATGGGCTCCTATTATTCTAAAAGGATATATATTATCAAATAAAAAATCGGTCGAGAATTGCCTGTTAAAAGTCATTTGGGTTTTTTCGAAGTGAATCCATTTGTCTGAGACGGCGAGTAAATGTCGATTGCTCTGAGCAAATTGTTCGATTGGATCTAACGGAATGCGGCCCCTCCCGAGGGGGTCGATCAGCCAGAGGTGAGTGCAAGCCTAATGGTCCGTACGCGGGGGGTGAAGGGATCGATTCCCGGTGAGCCCCAAACGAAAGACAATGTTTACTCAACTTCGATCGGTCTAAATGCTTTGCTTTGCTCGAGGTTCTTAAAAGACTCCATGGCCTGTCAAACCTCGACAAACAGCCGAGTCTGGCCCAATACTTGACCCATCTTCGGCCATCATTAATGAATGGATCAAGTGCTGGAAGACAGCAACAGCCGAAGCCGACGAGGAGCGATTATTTAGAAATACCCGACAAAAAACAAACAAATAGCTTAAAGTAAAAGTGAAGTGTTTGAAAACATATGTGAATGGAACAATTAAAACAAAGAGAAGGGAATGGACAAAAAACGTGTTTCTCTGTTGGGATTTTTAAACTAACTGACTGAGGATTGCTTTTTAAGATATTGAGTGTCAGGAAAAAAATGAAATGAAATAATTGAAATTTTATATAATAACAATCATTGAAAAGATTTTGTTTTGTCGAGAGTAGCAGAGTTGTTGAGTCATAAAGAGATTATACCAAATATAACTATTTATAAAAATAAATAATTTATTTGTTTGAGGCTATAGTTTCAAAAGTTTAACCTTCATCATCAGTCTTTTTAATTAGAAATATTCTTTCTGTTTAAAAAGATTTATGATGAAGGTTTAAACACTTTGAAAACTATAGTCTCAAACAAATCAATTATATATATTTATAAATAGTTATGTTTGTTAATATATATCAAGAGGAATTAAAGGATTTATACGGGTTATAGTGGTGTCTTGTAGAAACGCGCGTCAGCATGACCAACGTAATAATTTAGCACTAATCGTTCTGTTCAATATAGTTTCACTATAAACCAACACCGCTTTCCCTAGAACTTTATATATATATGTTTTTCAGTACCGAGCTGTGACTTTTCAACCAGGGGATGCTGTCCCAAAAAAGTAACCTTCATTTTTTTTTAATTTTATTTTATTCTTTGCTTTTTTTGGAAAATTCATCTAATACTGGGCTTCATAGAATTTTTCGTTATTTTTCACATTCAATAATTATAGATTTTTATGACACGGTATGAAAATACTCTAAATGTTTTGAAATTTTAGGGATGCGCCCCATCCACTGGTGTGTATGTGTATTTGTATCAAGCAGAGGACAACCTAATTGATTTCTCTTTATAAATAACAATTATTATTTATTTTTATTTATTCAATAATATAGATCCAATAAGTTAGACTTTAGAAAACCATCTATCTAGTGAAACCGAATTGTTATGGAAATTTTAATTACCTACATGTGAGAAGGATTGTATTCATCCCTTGGGAAGTAGAATGTGCAAATATTTCACAATATTAATATAAACTTAAAAATAAAAAAATATATTCTATTTAATTTGCATACTTAATATAAAATGATCTTCTTTAATAGAGTAGGTTTATCTCTTTTGAATAGGCATTAAAAAAGTTTTATTAAGATTTATAATGGATATGTTTCCTGGTGCGATTTCTGTTTAGCTCAGTCTATTATAAAAAAATGTCTTAACGAAAAATATATATATCTAAAACTTTTTGACAATTGAAAAAAGAAAAGGGGTTTTTAAAAGGAATTGAATACAATTTTTATCATCCCCAAAGAAGAAAGTAAAAAATTAATATTAATAAAAAAAAAAATCGAAAACCTTGATGGTAAACAATATAAAGTTTCGAGTAACAAAAAAAAATATTATTGAGAAATAAACGGAAATTAAATTGCAAAACAAGACAACTCGAGTTAAGAGATAAATAAATAAAAAATATATAATAAAAAATAAACGAAAGCGTAGGATAAAAACAATAGCAGCTTGAGAGAATTAAAATGTTAATTTATGAATATTATAATAAAATCTTCTTAATATTCCTTTTTTATTATTATTTTTGTTTGATGTCCTCTATAAAAAGCGAGATAAATTCAATATCTTTTCAATTAAGTTGAGCCCTCTCTTTTACAATGCAATTAGTCTGCGGGATAATGAAGCGGGGATTCTAATAATAAGAGACAATATCTTTCTCGTGCTTTATCCTGCTGCTTTTGATGTCTAAGGGCTGATATCTAATCATTCGCGGATAATGGCTGCCCTTTGCATACTTGTTCCAAGGAATGCTGTGGGCCTAACAAAGGTGCATACGGTCCTATCTAACGCATCTCTAACCACTCAGCTAGACCCCCAGCAACCCTTGAAGCCCTTTGCAAAAATCTCTGCCTGTTATGACTGGAATGATGCGGCTATCCATTTCCCTCACCTTGATAACAATAAGGGTTGCTTAGACATGGCGCAAATATTTATGGAATTTTCCTTTAAATGCTGCCGCTAGACGGAGTGAATTTTTATCAGATAGCTATGTGCCGTTTTATTGATATTAGGGTAGTTCTTTCACAAATGCAAAAATTCAAGAAGTCTTTGAAACTTGGAATATAAGTCATTAAAAGCATAATACACACACTGTTAAAATTTGAAGACGATTTACCACACCAAACATGAAATAATTCCAATTAAAAATGACATTTTTTACATATGGTAGATAGGGAGAGGGTGGGGAAATTATCATTATTTTATTTTTTTCATTGAAGGACTTTCACGATCTTGATGAAAAACTAATATTTGTTAGAATAATATATTCGGAGTAACTTAAAAAAAAAATTGAAATTATTTACCTCTTAGTTTTGATAAAAAACAAAAAAAACATATTTGGGCGATTATTTTTAGTGGAGGGGATATAAGATCAATGGCTTTGAAACGATCCGGCAAGTATGTGTGTTTTCATATAGAGATTTCGTAGTCAAGTGGTACAGTCACGTTAAAAAAACATAACCTAAAATTTTAGTTCCGTTCATATTTATAGAGTGGTTACGAGGCTAAAACTTTTTGTGTGGATTGTCCCGAAAGAACCTCCTAAAATATTAATAAGTGAAATCAAATAATATAAATATATACTCAACTTAGGACCGTTTGACCCACTTTAGCCAAACTACTAAATATCTTTAACTACAAGCTTTAAATCAACTATCTGTCAGATATGTATGAAACTAAGATGGATCCAAAATGGCTACAAACTGTAGTTATTTTGACTCTGAATAAGTTTATTTGACAAACGAGCCCTTAATAATATACTTTTCTTCTTTTTAGATATTTCTATGTACACATGGTCTTTCAGAGAAAATGAGAGGCAATTAATATTTGTGAGGACCTTCTAGATTCAAAATTGATTTATTTAACAGAAACATTACTAAATTCAGTTATTATGAGGCCCCTAAAAATATGAGGCCCGAGGCAGTTCCCGCTCTTGTCCCCCCCATCGCCCTCTGGTTGCCCCTGTATATAAATACATATATGTCACTTGTCTAGCCTCTTTGCAAAAATAAATATATCCCATTCATTGAAAATATTACTAATAAATAATGTAATTATAAAGCAGATATTATGTTGAATTTGATGGGTATGATGATTTATAGAAATTAAAAAATTAGATCTGTAGTTTTAAAATAAGGTTAAATTAAAAAAAAATGGCATTATGGAGACAAATCTTCAAATACCAACGACATAGTTCTTAATTATTTAAGGAAGTCAAAATGTTTATAAAAATTGCGTTTGTTATTAAATAATGAAATAAATTCTGAAAATTCCATTTTACATAGAAAAACATGACTTGAATTCCTTAAGAAGAATTCTCTTGGCATTCTAAACTACGTATGCGGAACTAAATTTTTAAATTGAAAAAATAATAACGTTTTTTGTAAACAGAGAAATTTTTTGGTTAATGATATAAAATTTATAATTTTTTAAACTATAAGAAATAAAAAAATGGAAAAGATTTTTAAAACATCGAATTACATTCTCATGGAAATTTAATTGCGTTGTTAGGATTTCACACTCACATAAATAGACAAATGAGCTGACCTATCTATATATATATATATATATATATATGCGGTACATGGAGGCTGTGGAATCGCATCTCTAAAATTTCAAACATTTAGAGTATTTTCATAAATATATAAGGTCTACTTCAAAATTTCAGGAGGATCTTTAAATTTTCAAATTATTATCCGTTATTTCAAATATTTCTATTAAAAACATTTTATTGTTTTGGAAAAGTATATTTGTTCTCGAAATGAAAAAAAATGGTTGTATAGTTTCAATGGGCAATTAAAATGAATGATCTTCCGAAAAGGGTGCGGATTGAAGGTTTGAAGTCCCTGCTTGGTACATCTTCCAATTCAAGGATGTCAAAGATAATTCCAGACGAGTTTTAAGACAAGCCCAGACGAGTTGTAGTCGAATAAAAATTATGAATAACAATTTATACTTGTTTATTAATAATTATTAGGGCAGCACTAGTGTACCGAATCTTAAAAAAAGTTCACTTTTTTATTTATTAAATATTTAATGTGCTGGTGAGCGATTCTTTCATTAGAATCTGATCGATGAAAATAACAAAAAGAGCGTGGATAGAATGATCTCTCTTTCTTTAGAGCTAAGGTGTATTGCAAGTATGCAAAATACAAGTTCAATCCTGTTTCAGACTATTAGAGATTAATTTCTTAATTTCTATTATTCTAGGAATGGTCTTTTGCACTCGGACCAAAACGATACCTACTCGTTATAGAGTGAGAGAATATTCAATTGGACTTCATCAAAGCAAATATTTTTGCGCAAACATCTTTTAGTTCATCTTTCACGATTAATTTTTTTAATTCAATTTATAGATTTTAAATGAAAGTCATGGGTCGAGTCCATATAAATTAATATTCTTTTTAATCTCACAAAATCCAAGTATTTCCCACAAGGTAGCTAAGTGATTAAAATAGGAAATCTGGAATAAATTTTCTAACGTTAAAAAGTCCGTAAATTTTAAATTTTATATATCTTTAAATGAATTAGTTGTATAGTACTATTTATTGAAAGATTTTTTTAAATTTTACAAATTGATATTTTGGAATTTGGGGGATGCGACGAATCCACATCATCCATGGATAGCACGCCACTGGTATGTGTTCATTTACATCAAGCAGATGATAACTTCATTGATTTCTCTACTTGAATCAACTACTCTTTTTCTTCTTCGACTGCCATACCCGAAACGGACGTCGGCGCCTCTCCACATATACCTGTGGTGAGTGTGTTTAGTTTTTTTATACAGATATACGGGACCTTCTTTTTAACGCCGGTTCCGAACGGCTAGTTTGGAGAGGTTGACTAGGCAATTATACTCTTGGTAGGTTGGCATTACTTTTCAAGAGGAGGCGACTGCAAATATCTATCTGCCGAGACTCGGTCTCGAACCAGCGATCTTCGAGTCAGCGAGTGCAGCAACCCGCGATTCTAGCCACTGACCCACAGTCAACTACTCTAGGCAAATAAAATCTCTTCAATTAATACTTTCTTCGATTATATCTAGATAAGTAGAAATAATAAGTTCTATTAGTATGCTCGAAAGAAAGGGAGTACTAGGGGTATTTACCCCTAGCAGCAGTATTTAGCCTCTAGCAGAGGATTGACATGACAAGAGCATTTCCGAATCTATCATGTTAATGAAATTCTTCGAGTTGAATTCGAATGGAACGCGATTTCGATGTTCACTGCAAGTACATCTGCCTGTTCAACTAATTCATTACTCTCTCAATTACTCAACGTAATTCTCTCTTTTTTAAGCCCGTCAGGAATGTCTCTCGTTTCGAATTTAACCACAACAATTCAATTAGTCAAAAATCCTTAACGTATTATTTTAAAACAAAAACAACCACAACAAAATAGGATTTCCTCTACAATTATAAGAGAAAGTCATACTTACTGAGCAATTTTTTTTTTTTTTTTTGTTAATAAACATATGCAATTATATTTTTCGTTGTAATGTTTAAATTCATTTTCCCCTTACTTTAGAAAATATACAATTTTTCGCAAGTTGTTTAAAATTAAATAGGAAACTCCTCTCTCGTTTCGTTGGTTTAGGTTTATTTTTCAATTTTCCTCATGCTCGTCTAATTACTTTTCCCTCCGGCTCGATAATGAAAATGGAAAAAAATTCCGCATGTGATAAAAAAAAAAACAGTGAAAATAAAACAAAAAAATAAAGTGAGCAACGGTGGAATGAGAAGCCAATGGCTTTAAATAGTCCAACGCCAATTAATTGAAACAAACGAATCGAGAGAAGATAGAAAGCCAACTCAAGTGAAGGAATTATTCCATCACTCATGGTAGTATTTGGATAAAGTAAAGAAAATTTTCTTTACTTTATTTAAAATGTTTCACCAAGAACCTACACACCATTCTCCCTTAAAAAAAATAATATTTGGAATTAAAAAAATATAGTATTTTAAATAGAGGAAATCTCTCATTCATTAGCAGTAAAATAGCTGTGTATTCACGGCCATTTTCAGGAGTATTAAATATATTAGAAGTATTTTCTTTTTTGGAGAGGCGGACTGGTAGAATTTCAATGGAGAATTGATGGAAGGCAGCTCAAGTATAATGAAAAATAAAATTCCGAATAAAATCAATTAATTGGAACCTCACTTTCATTCTCTTATAAACCGACGTTTCGGAGAATCTTCCCTCCTTCTTCAAGGTATTAATGGTTTAACGAAGGAAACATACAAGATACTTCCTTTTTCTCTGTGCTTGAAATTTTTCTTTTTTTTTTTTTTTTTAATGCAATCGAATGCAAGAAGGGGTGCACCAGTAAAGGTGTAGCCCCTATGGATCTCGAAAGACCCTTGCATTACCGAAGAGAAGGGAAAGTTGATTAAGTGAGAGGGTGTAGACGTAGGTGTCTATGCACCCTGGTTTTGAAGGTTTGAAGATCATAGGTGCTGGGAAAGATAGAGGCTGGGAGAGAGTTCCAGTTCCTTGAAGTCATGGGGATATATGTATTCGCGAATGAAGTGGTCCGGCACTTTTCCAATTTGACCGCAAAAGAGTGTTGGGAGTCGGCAAAACGTGTGCTGCGTGCAAAGTATGCTTTGGGGGGAATTATTGATTTTATCTCATCAGAGCATCTGCCGTGATAGTATCTATAGAAAAGGGAAAGGGCAGAGACATCTCTTCGATGAGCCAACGAGTCGAGGGAGTCGGTGAGGGTAGAATCGTCAATTAGCCTGACGGCTCGTTTCTGAATTGCATCAAGGGTAGCAAGAGAATATTTTGAGGCTCCTCTCCACAGATGAGAGCAGTATTCGAGATAGGGGCGGATTTGGGCCTTGTAGATGGTGAGAAGTTGTGGGGGTTTGTAAAATCGCTTGGACCTGAATAAGAAGCCAATCTTCCTTGCTGCAGATTTCGCCACAGAGGAGATGTGTTCATTCCAAGACAGGTCAGATGCGACAGAGACGCCCAACATGGATAGGCTGTCACACATTTTCAGGGTATTCGAATCGAAGTGAATATCAGGGAAATCTCTATTTTCGCGCCTAGAAATTAGACAACATTGAGTCTTATTTGAATTAAAGTTAACTAAATTTTGAGAGCCCCATTTATTCAGTTTGTCTAGGTCGAGAGTAATTGAGGAGGCAATATTGATTCGATTATTCGGGAGAGAGGGTTTGCCGTGTAGAGTGCTATCGTCGGCGTAACAATGAGTGGGGTTTGCCGTTTGATCAATAAGGTCGTTTATATAAATAAGGAAGAGTGTGGAGGAGATTACAGAGCCTTGGGGAACACCAGAGTTTGTAGAGAACGATTCAGATGATGTTCCATCCACCACAACTTTTATACTTCGGTTTGTCAGAAAGCTTTCTATCCATTTGCGAAGTGTTGGTGTGAATCCAAAGGCTGGCAGTTTGGCAAGAAGATTTTTGTGCCAAACCTGGTCAAAAGCTTTGGAGATATCAAGGGCTACAGCGAGGGTTTCTTTTTCCGGCCTCTAGAGTATTGTTGAAGGTGTGGGTGACATAGGTTAAGATGTCGCCTGTGGAACGATTTTGTCTGAATCCATATTGCCTATCGTGAATTAATTTATTGTTTTCTAAGTGATGAAGGACGTGTTGGTTTATGACTAATTCCATTAATTTGGAAAGAACAGAGGTGATCGAGATAGGCCTGTAATTAGAGATTTGAGATGTGTCTCCTTTTTTAGGAATAGGTGTGACTCTGGCTATTTTCCAGCTTTTGGGGAATATGCCCGACTCGTAAGAGAGTTGGAATAGCTTGGATAAGATAGGGGCAAGTTCAGGGGCGCATTTTTTAATGAGAATTGGTGGGATGTTATCCGGCCTGCGGCGGATTTGGAATTTAATTTATTAATGGCTTTTATGATTATTTGGGGCCTGAAAAATTATTTTGTTCATGAGGCTGGTTTGGGGGGTGGCATGGGCGGGGTTAAGCCCTTTGTCATCTAAAATGTGGAGTTAGTTGCGAAATAGGGGATGCTAGTGATTCGGAATTTTCAGCGGGGGTCGTGGCTACTGGAACCCATTTGGGTGAAAAAAGGGGCGGAAGCAAGAGGGGGGACGCGAAATTTCTATTTATTGCCTTGTGTAACGGAGAAAAAGGCCCGTTTTCCATTGGGGCAAGATGCGAGATCGGTCAGCCATCCTCTGGTCGAATGATTTCTTTGCCTCAGAGATGATTTTTTTGCATGAGCTATGCGACTTGGCAAATGCAACTCGGTCGCATTCTAGCTGTGAAAGTTGCCATTTCGGAAAATATTTGTTTTTTTCTACGGACGGAATCTGCGCATTGTCTACCATAAAACCAAGGCTGTAGGAATCCTTGTTCCCTTTAATCGATTTTGAGGGGATATAGGTTTCTAAGCCTATTTGAATTGCCTCGTTAAGGGCGTCTGCGAATTCTAAAGCGTTTTTATCTCTGATGCAGAGTTCATTCCACTGGTAAGCGGCAAAAAGTTACGCATGTCATTCCAATTAATGTTATCGTTATCGACTAGCCTTTTCTTAACAGAAGCATCAATAGAATTTTTGTCTTCAATTCTTTTCTTCTTTTAAACCCTGAAGAAGAAGGTAAGATCCTGCAAAACGTAGCGTTTTTAAGAGAATGAATGTGACATTCAAATAAATTTCTTATGTTCGGAACTTTATTTTTATTGTCCTTAGACGCTTAGACTGTCTTTCATCAATTCTCAATATGTAGTATAGATTTTTATTTCCACATTACTATATAATTATAATTTAGAAATTCAAATTGAAAGAAATGGCTCATCTAGATTAAAAGATAAATTGTGCCTTTGTGGTGTCAATCTGTTTCTCTGTGTGAAACAATATCTCAAAAATGATCTTATGTTTGTTTTTCATATAATAAATACTATGAAATTCGAAAATTCAAGTTAGGTCTCTGATGTTGGCAAGTCTAAACCACCTTTCAGAAATAACTCTATTTTAAGGGAATTATATTTTTTGCTTTTTATTTCAACATTATACATTTTTTTTATATTGAAATAGCCTTCGAATGCAACTAATAATAATTAGTGCTGTAAAATCAGCACTAAATATCCCATTAGAAAAGGTTATGAAACAAAAAGTTATTCCTTTTGAACCTGGTGAGGTCCAAACGTTAGAGAAAATTTCTAATATATTTTCAAAATTTCTAAGTTTTGTAAGAATTAAGTGAAGGTATATACATACTTGGTAAATTTTATAGGGATTCTAGGTAGTTATGAATATGTTTGATTTTAAACTACATTTTTTTTTAATTTATATTATGTAAAGAATACAAAATATTAATAATGATAATAATCCAAGCTTAAAATCACAGTCTTCTTTTAATAACTTTTAAATGAACAATCAGTTGGACAATCTGGAGTCAAGTATGACCTTCTATTATTATTAAATTATTCTAAAATTTCGTGAGAATAAATAAGGTAAGGTACATAATTCTCTTTTCTCTTTTAATTAAAAAAAGCTCCTTATAAATAATAAATCAGATTATATTTAAAAAAAATCTCTTGAAAGAGTAAGAAAAAAAAGAGAGAAGGAAAATAAAAATAAAAGAAAAAACTACGAATCCTAAAATCGTGTGCATAATTTATAATATTTAAAAAAGACTTGAGGTTTTTGAAACACCAAGGTATTTTTAAATATATTTGAATTTTTATTTTTTAAATAAATCATTCATAAATAAAGAAACAATTTCGGCTTTTCTAAAAAGTTAATATTTGAAAAAATGTGTTCATACTATATATAGACTCTATAATATATTTATAAATATATTTAACATTACAGAATGTTTTAAAATTTCCCGACTTTATTTTAAACCATAAATGTGGGACCAAAGTTTGTATTAATAAACTGTCATCTCTGCGCCAAGTTTCAATTTTCTGGCTTAAACCTATTTTCTGACAAAAATTGCCAAATCATTAAAGATTAAGATCATTAAGATTATCTTATTTATTAAAAAAAGCCGTCACGTGCTAAAATTCAACCTAATTGAATACTACAATTTGTGACTTTAATTAAGACCATGGGTTCTGTAGTCTTTACCTGAGGACTCTTTGGTGTCGCGCTTGCCGCGAGATCGATTACATATACTTTAACCATGCTTCGCATTGTATAATGTAAAAATATATATTTAATTAATACGTATTTCGAGCTAACATCAGTCCCAATGTGTATTTTCTCAAGGAAAGGAAAGAAAAAATATATACTTCTTATACATAACAAACAGTTGCGGGGATTCTAAAATATGTAGATATGAAGAGTTTAGAATCAAAACCCGCTAAAACAAAAAGTTTAAAGATTCGCTTTTTGGTGATTTTTTTAAAGTTCAAACAGTTATCTATCTAGATTCTAGAGCCAAAAGAATTTAATTAATAAAGTAAAGGGAATGTAGTTTCACATTGAATGAAATAAAACTCAAAGAGGTTTTATACAAACTCAATATATTTCGGATTATTAGTCCATCATCAGGAGTTTGCAGATTAAAAACAGTTTTAATCTGTAAACTCCTGATGATGGACTAATACTCCGAAATACAATGAGTTTGTATAAGCCTCTTTGAGTTTTATTTCATTCAATGTGAAACTACACTCCCTTTACTTTATTAATTAATATCATGTTTCACCTAAAATCTACACCACTTTCCCTAAGTAAAAAAAAGCAAAAGAATTTGATTCAAAAGCCGGTATAGATCAATAATATCGCTTTCAAAACAACATCAAAACGTTAACAATTTTCATTTTTATTTTCTCTTCTGAAATTTTTTTTAAAAATTAAATAGCAGTTTTTGATTCCGCCTCATATAGGTATGTATTAAATTTTAAGGAAATCCCGCAACTGTTTGTTTCAATTATGAAAGAGACAAGCACAAGGTCGTTAATGCGAACAATTGTAAGCCGAGGACTTCCTGTAAATAGGGTTGAAAGGAGAATAAAAGTGTGTTAAATAAAAATATTAACAATCAAGAATATTGAAATATATGAATTTTAATAAATTTGAAGAGACTTAGTCAAACTGAGCAGAAAAA
The DNA here is from genome assembly GCA_024734495.1 of Forficula auricularia. Classification (NCBI taxonomy): domain Eukaryota; kingdom Metazoa; phylum Arthropoda; class Insecta; order Dermaptera; family Forficulidae; genus Forficula; species Forficula auricularia. The sequence continues at coordinate 20,368,972 of JALMQS010000070.1, forward strand.
TAATTTCTCCATTGCAAAGGCGTTTCCAGAAACTAAACATGTGTACATATTTTACTCTTGAAATTCATTAAAAGCAGCTCGATGGAAGCTGATTATCAAAGAGAATGCAAGTGGTTCATTAACCAGGAGAACGTCCACTCCATTCGATTTAATTCCTATTTTTCATTATATTCTCAAATACAAGGATATTAATGTCGTGACGACCATGTGGAACTGTGGAGTGTAAGTAATAAACATCGAGTGTCATTCGCCGAATAAAATGTAGAAAGAAGGAGGATGGGATCTGCAATAGAGAGAGGGATACGCCACAAACAAAGCCTCTCGCTTTCTCTTTCGCTCTCGCTACCCATGTGGGATCCCACATAAATATTTTCGAAAACTCCTTTTTATTTATTATCTTTGTCGCGAGGCGGTTTTTCGGGGTTGCAGGCCTCCAAAGTGCTCCCAAGCCGAACTCATTTGAATACAAGCACAAGAACCACCAACACAAAACCAACAGCCAGCCTAGCTATATATAGGTGGAGTGGCAACCAAATATTGATTTCTAACGAATATACTATTAATGGACTGATTGTTTTGTTGTGGAAAGAAACAAAGAAAAAACATAAAGATATAGAACTAATCGAATAATTACACAATTTTTAACCAATGATTTAATCATTTTCAAAGCTTCAATGAAATAAATATTTTTAATAAGGTGGTGTATTTATTTTAAAAATAATACATGTTCCTATTTTAAAATTAAATCATAGGCGGATCCAAAAAAGAAACTAATTTAATTTATCTAATTTATTTTAGACAATTTATCTTATTTTTTAATTAAATATATTTTACATAATTCATATCTGTGATAGATTCCATTGTTGGGACCACCTTAAAAAATACGGGACTAGTAGTCTTCACAATGCTCAGAAATTTAATGATATGTACGGGGACCCAGTTTTAATCACAACAGCGGTAAATCACAGAACAACTAAATTTGAAGCTTAGGCTATTTAATGGCTATAGGTACAAGAGTAGAACAAGATTTTGGTATAAATTGGCTTTCCGGAAGTAACTGGGCATTCCCTTAGGTCAGGTTTTGGATTTTTAGTCATTTTCACAAAATCGATTCTACCTAATCTAATCTGTTTAAGAATTTGTTCTTTATAATTTTATGTCGATTACAATCCAGTGCGAGTCTTGTGACGCACACACAGCATATGATTTTATTTTAAAGGCAATACATATCTATATTATAGATTTAAAAACAAAACAAAGAAAAAAACTAAAAATGTTTTAATTTCCTAGCTTTCTTGAGATTTATAAGCAATGAAATATAAACGTCATTTATATAATTTATTAATGTTTATTAAAATTAAATCAGATCAAATTTAATTTAAGTATATTTTAAATATTAAGAAATACTTTGGTAAATTTCCAATTTGAATATAATATATATTATAGGAATTTTATTGCTAATAATTTGCACGGTTGTCTAATTCTAAGGCGTAATATCTTATTTATTAACTAGAGTGACTATTGCAGCATAAAATGACAAAGTGAGCGAAAGAATATTCAAAAGATTAATAAAAATTGATCGAAGTTATTTTTCGAACTGGAGATGAAGGATTGAAAGTTATCTAATTGGAAAAGTTAATTTCCCAAAAAATTAAATGCGGGCATTATTCACCGAGTGTAGTAGATTTGTTTAGCTCATAAAAAATAAATCGAAGAATATGTTTTTTGTTTGATGAATAAAGTACCTATATATAAATTATAAATATTTTATTAATTTGAGAATTTGCTCCCTCGACTATAGTTCAAAAGGGTTCATCTTCAGTCTATGATTATTATGAATTAAATATAAAATAATTTGTTATAATATTGGAGTAATTTTTGGAGACGGACTGATAAGTGAATTAAGTGGATATCGATGAGGCAGTCCAAAAGAAGAAGATAATTTACACTATCTTTTTATTCATAAAATCGACGTTTCTGAGGCTATTCTCCTGAAGAAGGAGGGAATAGCCTCCCAAACGACGGTTTTATGAATAAAAGGATAGTGTAAATTATCTTCTTCTTTTGGACTGCCTCATCGATATCTACTTAATTTGTTATAATTATCGCAACTAATTTTTTCGTAATTCTACTTATGGCCACGAACTTAAATTTAAAATTAGTATTTATTAAAGTTGTCAAAGGTCTTATTAAATAAGTTTGCTTATATGTTGGAATAGTTTCTGCTGTGCCAGAAACCAAATCCCAATGCCAAAAACACTATCCTGGAATTTGGGTATTCTTAACCTCCGCTCACAATTAGGACCATTTAGAAATTTTTACTCAAAACTGTTGAAGCAACCTATTCAAAATTCCAATGTAAGCTATCCTATATTAGAAGCAAGTTTTTTGAATGTTTTTAAATCTCAAAGGAGATTCGTCACAAATAATAGCCAAATGCCCCGTTATCGTTAATGGCATTTAGGATCGAGTTCCGAAGAGTAAATCTTTTATGGATGAAATCAAACTTATCTAAAAGATCGTACTAAATTCCCAATTTAAATGACTTTATATTTATAGACACAAAATTGAAAAAAAATCAATCAGATAAAGCTTGTGTTTTTTCAACATGGAACATAAAATAAATAAATTACCTAAGGTTACAATGTTCAATTTACATTTTTAATCCACGTAGTTTAAATTATCATGAGAATCGAATTGCATTATGCTAAATTAATACTATTACATTACTAGAAAAAATATATTCTCGATGTTTATACAATCATGTCATTTATTATTACTTTCATTATATAGCATTGAATTTACTATGTTCATTAAGATATCTGATCAAAACTTATATTTTATTGACAAAGCTTCGTTTATTTCCTATTGATTTTACAAACCACACAATTAATGTTATTTCCTCATTAATTAATAAAATTTTATATAAAGAAAGAGGAACCTTTTAGAATTATAAAAGAATTATTTCTACAATGGATTACTAAAAGAGGGAAATTTTTAACTGTTCTTACAAAAGCATTTGTTTATAAGAGACTTTTAGAACTTGATATAAATATATATATATATATATATATATATATATAGAAAGTTGTGCTTTTGGTTTATATTCAACTTGGCTGATTTGATGCATGCTTTGTTCAAGTCTGTGAGAATAGAGTTGACAGAGTCCAATTCCACCCTTTAAAAGTTTCTTTTAGTTTGTTAGGTCGTTAAAATTCAGACTATTACCATTTATTTCAATAGAAAAGAGACTGAAAAGGTTGGATGTTGCCTGCTATTCCAACATAAAAATATATATTTCTGTAATTTCAGATACATATTTATATAAATAATGACAGCCTAATGGAGATTTCGAGATTATTTGTGTGTGCTCCTATTCTGAGAAAAGATTCATCATTTAACCATTAGAGGCTTTTTTCAAGAATGAAATTCACTAAAAGCAAAATTATAAGCTCAAAAAATAAATAAATTAAGTTTCGAATATTTAAAAATTCTTCTTCTTCTCATATTTTCATTTTCGAAAATATTTATTATTTCAGTAATTTATATGCTACGACTAACCAAGTCTATTGTTATATCATTCTAATACAAGGAGACAAGGAATTGGGGTTTTCTAGAACAATCACAATTAATTGATAATTTCTCTCATTGTCAGGACTTGTCTTTTAGATCTTTGCACGTTCCTACATGTCAATAGATAATGGATAGTCAGGGATTATTATATCCGTGACCCTTTTAAAAAATAAATTACCATTCCTCATATCCTTCTTTAAGCCCATCCGATTAAAACCAGGTCTGTTCAACCCGTGGCCCAATATAAAAGTTATAAAATTCCTTAAAACATTGAAATGTATATCTAGATACTGGAAAACACACAACAATTTGGGCTGATAATTTTTTTTCTATAAAATAAGATATCTGAAAATCTACTGTGAAGTTTTCGAAAAATAAAAGTGCTAATTTTAAATTTTGAATCTGGAACTAGATTTCAAGATTTCCTAAAAAATAATTATCATTTTGGTCTATTTTTGACTCCATTTTCATTAGAAAGAAATTTTTTACTTGCAAACTTTCTGAATGAATGTTCTAGATTCTAAAACAACAATTGAATACCGATCTGAAAGAAAAATTGAATAATGTCTCTTTATTAGAATTGTATATTAAATAACTAAAAAACTAAAAAATGTTTGAAATTTTAGGGATGCCCCGCATCCACAGCAAAGACCGCACATCACTGATATAATATATAGCTATTATGAATATTGCATTTCGAATGAATATATTTTAAAGATTTTATTTTTACCGTAATTTAATAATAAAATATTTCAATTTAAATGAATTCAAATAAGTTCATAAGATATTCAATTTGCTATTCAATTTATTTACTTTCTTATTATATATCTGCTGAAGTTATATGGTATGACTATAAAATATATTAGAAAAATACGGGAAAAAATAAATTATTTTCTTGTAGAAAAAGAAAAAAAAAGCTCATAATATATCAGCAATTTAATATTCCACTTGCTGCTCTACATCTTCTTTTGAATAACTTTTTCTCCGCAGAATCAAAAGTTTTTCATTTAATCACGCATTTATTGCTTTGGTAATAGAAAAAAACAAATCGTACATTTATTATTTGCCTTGGAAAAATCTTAGAATATAAATATATTTTAAGAGATGTTTTTTCTAAAAATAGATTTGAATTTGATTAAAGTGGAGGTTGCACTTGAATGCGCAAAGACTGAAAATTTGGAGGGTTCTCGCAAAAATATTGCCTACTTCAAACAAGGGAACAGTAATTTTTGTATTTCTCTTTAAAATGTTAACAACTTTAGCTTTTGAATTCATAATTAAGTACTAGATAAAAGATTGAAGTTCTCATTTAATGAACGAACAGCAAAAAACTATGCCAGTCATCTAAGATCAATTTTGATATTATTGCTCGCTGAAGAAAGGGACATGTTTAATAAATTTAAAATCAATTTTAAATACTAATTTGTTATTTTCACATTGGTAAAATTAGAAGCAAATTATTTTTTGGACTTGTTTCTAAAGTAGTTGCTAACGATCCCAAACAATTAGTTCTATTTATTAGCAGTTCTTAACCAAAAATTTAGGTTTATTATTTTTGTAGCATAACTCCTGGCTTTGGTTTTCATCAGTAGAGCTTTCTTTTTATTTCTTCTAATGAATTTGGAATTTTAAAAACCCAATTTTCACTAATGACCTTAGTAGTTGATATTCCATTTATTATGTAAAATAAATAAATAAATGAAAACACATTTTTTTGGTTTATAAACTTAATTGGAATGGCTTCTGAACGACTCATAAATAGACATATAGATATATTATACCTAAACTTAAATTTGTATAGGTTATTCCTAATCAATATTTGAAAACATTTAGTTTATTCCTAAAGACGAATTCTAGCCTTGTACGCACTATACGCCTGAATATAGGCAATCTACTCGTCACCTCTTCGTCAAGGCTGCGTAAAATTTAGGCTCTACTGTAAATTACTTCCCTAATTTTTTATTCATTAAAGATCCCTGTTGCTCAAAGCTATACTGGTAATTATTATTATTTATTTTTACTTTTCTAAATTTAATAATATTTAATTAATAAATATTTTAAAAATAATGATAAGAAATGAAATTCAAGAAAAATAAAGTAAAAAAATATTTTTAAAATTAAACTTTAAAAAACAAACAAATTTTATAACGCTAAGGATTTCACTTTTGGGAGGTGTACTGATCACACTACAGTATGGAATATGTTATTTGTATTCTGAAATAATCATCCAAAATGTTCATTAGATCTCGGTCTATGTGTTCAGTGAGCTGCTTTTACTATAACGACAAAATACATTTGCCTAAACGGGTATTTGACCCCATTAGAAATAACACATAAAACGCTCATTTTTCCCACATCTTATTTTTTATTTATTACTTTTGTGTCCCTGCTGCCCAATACCCTCATTAAGAAAAGATTTAATATAAGTTAAGAAGTGGAAATGACTGAATCGATCGAGAATTTTCGCAAAATGGAACCAAGCGTTTTAACCATTACTCTAGGCTTCTCTCTGAACTGTATATGAATGTGTTTAAATTTAAATAAATGAAATTTCTGATCAAACGATAAGGAATAAATCAGATGAGAGTTGAAAAATGATTGTAACTTAGAAACGTGAAGATCTATAAAAGAGATAAGTTGTTGATAACCTACCTGAGTCGAAGGTGACCTCGCTGATCATAATCCACCGAGCCGCAAAATACAGTTGCAGTTTGACAAATTTGCCCACCCGATGATGAAGCTTGATGCTAATGTTGCGCGGTGTTTCGAAGATGCGATCTTCTATATAGCCGTAGGTGATAGGCTCACCGACATAGTGTTGCCCGCCCACACTGAACATAATCTTCGCCTCGCAGAAAACCTGTAATGAAAGAGAAACTCAGATCAGTATTCCGTTTAGCAAGTCGTCATCTCAAAGAATTTATAATCAATTAAATCTACAGTAGCGAATAAATAAAATGTCGATAGTGGAGCAAAAAAACATCATAAAAAAGACATGTATTATTTCAATTAGTTGATTTATACACTCTTTTGAACACATTGACCATTTATTATGGTCAATCTCAAATTTCATAGATCCACTTTGAAGGATACAAGATTTATAAGCAATCCATACGAGAATAGATTTTTATGACTTATAGATCATTCTGGAAGAAATTCGACCTAGCCATTATCTATTTTTAACAGAGACAATGAAATCGAGAAGAGATACTTGTCACTTTCAGAGAGACAAAAAAGATAAATAAAATAAAACAAGAACAATGATCTCCTATTTATAAAGGTATAAATTAAATATTTACGTTAGTTTATTATTCATTTCTCAATCTTATAATCGAATGCTACAAATCAAATACATTACAATGCTTGTATATAATAAAAATTATAGAAGAATTATATTTGAAAAAGGTGTGACAAGAAATTGACACCTCGAACGTTTCTGACAGGAAAACAAAGGTTTTCCTATTGGAACACATAAATTGAGGTTTTCATTTATCATATTGCAGGTTTAGTACTATGAGTAACTGGATAATTCAAAGTTTAGCGATTGTGGATAATCTGTAGCTCCGAGTTGTAATTTTTTCTAAAACTAAAATTAAGAAACTAGAATCGGAATCAATTTGTAGTATCATAAGACTAAATTAAGATTCAAAACTACTATATATATCCTGAAATAATCATTTCCAGCTAGTAGTAGACCTGCAATATGTGTCCTCGTTAGATAGATAAAAATTAAATAAATATCATCAAATACAAGCTATAGCACTAGGAAATAAAAATAGTTTTCCTTTTAGAACTATTTTTATCTTTAATTTTAGGTAGTCCAACACATATCTGAGGGTTAGACTGGTAAATCTGGAATTTTGACCAGGGGTGGACACAATGGCCATGGAATTAATAATTTATAGATATTAGTAATGAAGCTGTTAAAGCTTTTATTTTTGTCCGCAAAGAGAAACAAAGAGGTTGTCCTCTGATTGATGTAAATAAACATACACACATATATATTTATCGAAATTATATATCTGTATATACAATATTATTTATTTGTTTGAGACTATAGTTTCGAAGACTTGGTCTTTATCATCAGTCTTTTTAATTATAAATATTATTTTTCATGGGGTCAATACCGTATGGATATTGAAAATTTTCGATCTTTACTTAGTTGGGAGCCAGTTAAAATTTTCAATATACATACGGTATTGACCCCATGAAAAATAATATTTATAATTAAAACAGACTGATGATGAAGACCAAGTCTTCGAAACTATAGTCTCAAACAAATAAATAATATATATACAGATATATAATTTCGATATATATGTGTGTATGTTTATTTGCATCAAGCAGAGGATAACTCTTTGTTTCTCTTTGTGAATCAACAACTCTGCTACTCTCGGCAAAACAAAAACTTTTCAATTGTATTTTTGTGATTAATTTGATTAAAGTTTGAATTTGTATTTAAATCACATATGATTAATTATAATTATTTATTGAAAACAAATAATACAATATAATTACTAGTTATTATATTGTATTATTTTGTTTTCAATAAATAATTATAATTAATCATGTGTGATTTAAATAAAAATTCAAACTTTAATTTATAGATAGGTATTCTTAATCTGTATTATATTTGATTTGATTAACATTTAATAATTGAAAAGATTTTGTTTTGCCGAGAGTAGCAGATTTGTTGAGTTAGAGTTCCACAAAGAAACAATGATCGTTCCCGTCTAAAATAATAAAAGAAGGGAAGCTTAGAAAAAGAAGCAAAATGGCAAATCCAGTTCAGGATCTTAGAGGTTGCCATGGGAATGGCTTAGTCTGAGAAAGTGTGTCAAATTGGATAGCAATAATAATAATAATAATAATAATAAAGATTAATTCGATCAAAATAAAAACTGATTCTATAAAAGAAAAGAAAAAACACTTTTCGTTTATGTCGAAGTGAATAAAGCTGTAGACTGAAATTTAATAACACATTAGAAATGACATTAAAATTCGAAACTTAGAACAGATTGATCTTAGATTAGTTTTAATGTTCATTTTTAATTTAAGTAAGTTTAATTTTTTTTGTCTTTGAATAATATTTATATAATGATTTAAGAAATGGGAGATCAGAATTTGGTTCTTAAGAAAATTCACTTTCTTGAACAAATGTAAGTACCTACATGCTAAACTGATCATAACCGAAAAATTCAATTTTTAAATATCAAATCTATTAGATTTCAAATTTTAAAAAAATAAAATGTTCTTGTATTATATGAAGGAGGAGTTATCAGCCAAAGTTGGATGGCCTTGGTTCAATAAAACACCCTGAATAAAACGTTTCTGCCTGAATTTATTTGGCAATCTTCAGTTAATTGGGAGTTATACACAAAATGCGGTACACATATGTGATCGAACCATGCCTTGTCAAAAATAAAAATTGTAACATCATGCAAATTTACAACCTTTGGTCACAGGCACGTTATAAATTTGCATGAAGCTACAATTTTATTTTTGACAAGGCTTGGTTCTGATCACATATGTGTAGCCCATTTTGTGATAACTCCCAATTAACTGAAAATGACCAAATAAATTCAGGCCGAAACGTTTTATTCAAGGTGTTTTATTGAACCCAGCGCATCGAACTTTGGCTGATACGTCCTCCTTCATCTAATACAGTTTCTTCACAGCCACGAACTCTAACAAAAAATAAAATGTTCTAAAAAATAATAAATTCACTATCTAATAGAATGAATATTTGAGTTTTATTAAATTCAGCTTATTGGTAAGACCCGAGGTACGTGTTTTCATCCATATCAAAAAACCAATACTTTAAAACTAGTCCAGAATAATGGTGATCTAGAGCTAGACGATATTTACTTAACTATTATTAAAGTTATTTTCAATCAAAAACTTAAATTAATACTTATCTTATAGAAAACAAACTGTAAGTAGGTATTATTCTAGATCCTATACCTATTTAAAAATAAAGAAATTATGTATAACTAGGTCACTCCTTTCCTAAATAAACGAAACTTTTCAAATGAGAACGATTGTAAATTTTTTATTTTTAAGCATTCATTATTAGTATTTAAGTAAAAATATCTAATATTGGAAAATGCATAATTTATAGAAATTCATAGCGGACATTCAATCAAAGTAATATTCTGATTTTGGTTTGTAATTTGTTTAGGTTTCTATCAGGGCCAAATAAATATATTCAATTAATCATTGATTCAAATTTAATTAAATCGAGAGAGTTTAATAATTTAAACGAAAGAATGAATCAAATGCGAAATTAATTACTATTTACCCGAATGAGTTTTTTAGCCTGGTCCTGGTGAATGGACGAGCGAATGCTGGCCGCTGCCATGACGGCTGTATTTGACCATTAAATACGATTTTTTGCATGGCATGGCTTTTAAAAAGTTGCAATTTAATTTTGATTGAAATGAGAAAATGATCTCGTCAATATTCGAAACGATAAATTGAAGTTCAATTCTCACTTGTGATGTTGTATGATGGAACATCATCCGATTTCTACACAGCACGTTTTCTATTGTTTAAGGGCTCAAGCGAGAATAGTCAATATGATCAATGTATCGAAAAATTTTCATTATTCTATTCATTCATTATATCTAAAATAGAGAGTCTGTAAGCTAATGTGCTCGACAGCTAAATCATCAACAATAAGCTAACATTGGTGACATTAAAAATTAAAAGACGAATCATTGCATTAAATTTAGGCTACAAGCAACTTCTCTACCATCTGAGTTGCGATGTAGAATAAAGTGACGTCTCACTAGAATATTCTTCCATCAGTAACTTACTAAGAGCATGCCCTCCCCACAAAAAAAAATAATAATAATAATAATAATATCACTAATCGACAAAAATTAAACAAAAATTTTTCCCCATAAACCTAACAATGGATTTGGGTAGAGTTTTATAAGCTCATTATTATGCAATTTACCGATTTTTTACAACAGGTCAGAGTTTTGAGATATTATCGGTCTAAATTACGAAAAAAGCCATTTTATAGGTCAACTATTTTTGAGTCCCATTAAATATTAAACAGCAATATTTGAAATTAAAATTTTGTTGACGTAATAGAAAACAGCTTCCTCTTTGATTTTCAAATTACCACTTGTTTTTTGCTTAATTAAAACTCGAGTTATAACTAAAAAACTAAGAACTTATGTTTTTATCCATGTTTATTACTCTATTCTTTATAATCACGTTTTAGTTTTTTAGTTATAACTCGAGTTCTAATTGAGCTAAAAACAAGTAGTAATTTGAAAATCAAAGAGAAAGGTGTTTTCTATTACGTCAACAAAATATTTTGATTTCAAATATTGTTGTTTAATATCTAATGGGACTCGAAAATAGGTCAAAATGACATTTTTCGTCGTTTTGACAGATAATATCTCAAAACTCGACGTGTTGTAAAAAATCGGGAAATTGCATGATAATCAGAGTATAAAACTCTACTGGAATCCATTGTTAGGTTTACAAGGAGAAATTTTTGTTGATCACTGTAATCTACAATAGATCATTACACTTTATATAAATTAAAATTAACGAAAATTTAACATACAATATATTTTAAAATTGTACTTAATATTAGTTTTATTTCAATATTTTTATTATACTGTGTACCTACATTATTTAAGAAAACATTTTTTTTTTAATTTTGCTTCTTTCCCCGAAAACAATTTCTGTCTGTATTCCATGAACATCCGATGGAGTTGGTCAAGTAATCTTTTCTAAGAACTATGACGGTTTCTCTTTGATTCTAATGTAGGTATATGGTAACTAGGGACCCTCAAGAAGAAGGATAAATCTGAGTAAAATGTAAAAAAAGTGGTTTGATTTTTCTAGGATTATCACACGATAGAAATGAAACTTCGAAAGTTCATTTTGCTCAGGTAATACTATTACAACATTGTTATTAATATACATATTAATATGCTCTAAGTAAATGGCCTGCTATCAACGAGATCAGCCAGGATGGACTTCGGTACTTGTCTAGCTGTGTCCCCAGGTGACGGGCCTTGGTCCCACTCTAGGGGGGACCCGTCTTTAAGGGGTTGGTGTGGGGTTCAAGTCCACGGCTAAATCAAATATAGTGGCGTCAATGGCCTCATAGCCGACAGGCAAATAAACCGAAAAAAATAAGTAAATTATGTATTTTTTGAAGTCAAGTCAACGTAATTGCGTAACGTCATACATAGGTCAACTCGAACTCTTTTTTCTTCAATTTGAAATGCTCAGAGGAACTTATTAAATGAAAAAAGAAAAAAGTGTTTGAAAATAATGTTTTTCGCCCCATTTCTATAATGATGATAATAAAAAATCTATGTTTACCCCACGAAATGAATTTGCTCGCAAAAGTTTTGCTAGTCTCAGCTGGTAGCTGCCTAATAGATCTATTTAATAACCGTTCTTTATTAGTAAAGAAAACGCTCAGAATTCCCTAACCAAATTTGCTTAGTTCCCTACCCCTCAGTTTTCCCAACGGGAATACTACTAATCCCGATTTCTCCAAGCTCAATATAAATCAAGTTATAAACTTAATAATTTTCATCGTATTTGGCACAGGAGAATTCTTTCTTTAAACTCGACCCATACGCTTTACATATGTTTCAAGAAGTTTAGTCCGAGTTTAATCAAAATTAAAGCCATTATTAAAGGACAAAGGGAATAGCCGATTTGATTATATCTCGTAATTTGCTTCTCTCTTTCCCCTACCAATTCCTTCCTAGTCTAAACTTGTACCATGATCTAAATGCATGAAATTAATTTATTGAAAACTACTTTAATAAGTATCCTTTCGTATAGATATTTACATTAAATCCGAGTAAATTAACTAACTTAATTTTATTTTCACTTTCATAACTAAGTTAAATTATTATTAAAGTTAGATTTAAATCAAAATTTGAATTCGAATTTTTTCGGAAAAACACATTTCTGCCAAAAGTAACGATTTTTTTTCTTAAATTAAGCAGCTATTATATGTTCTTTAAAGTATCTGAATTTTATACTGATCGAGTGGGGAATATTTAGACGTGTTTTATAAGCATATTAACGCATAAAAATCAGCAACGGTAAGATGCAAGGTTTTGAAACTTGGGCTAAGTATAGATTAGAATAGCTACAACAAGATTTTGGTTTATATTGGCCGATTTACTTAAAACGTTCTTGGTTTACTTTCGCTTTCCAAAAATAATCTTTATAAATTTTTGATTGGCTGTGTTTATCCAGCTAAGTATCGGCTAGAAGAACTACATCATGATTTTGGTTTAGTATTGAGAGGTGAACCGCGATTGTAATTAGGTGTACACCGACTTTGGAATTACTTTGGAATTCATTAGATAATCTATTCTATTCTATTGTCTTCTGCTTGGAAATGAAAGTAGAAGTGGAAGTAGGTGTACACTTTTTAGGTCGCGGTTCACCCCTCGGTTTATATTAACGGTCCAGAACCGCTTTACTTCAGGTTATTTTAGTTTATTTTCACTTTCCAAAAATAAGCTCTATGATATTCTGTGATTATCGAATAGTATTTAATTTGTATAAATTTTATTCCGATTATAGTTAAAAGAGGCTAATGGATTAAGTGTATCTCAAAAGGGTTCTAAAGATTTTTTTAATTCACCTTCTTTATTCATTAAGTATTTTATATTAATTTAATCGTCTGAATAAAAAGTAACTTTTCATATTCTTCTATTTGTGTTTTCTCATTCAAAAAGTTAAAAATACCTAATTAAAAAAACGAGAGGTAAAATTTGTGTAGAAAGAAATAAGCTGAAATTGTCCAACGGATTTAGAAAGGATTTCTTGTACTCGCTGGACGTTCGCAGTATATTATTACTTTTGACAAGTATTAATGTTTGTATATATATAGAGCATGGGCGAACTCTAATGGTGAGGAAGATATTGCTAATATAGACAATAAATGTGGCAACTTATTCGGTGGTATCAATCGCGTTTTTAGGACGGAAATCATCGGGATCGAGTCACTTGCAAACGTCCCGATAATTTATATGCGCGATAAAACTATGTAACAAGAATAAAAAAAAGAGAGACAAAAAGAAAACGGGCTGTGGTTGTGCAAAGGGTAGGCCAACTTTTATCAATATTTAACCATAAATGGAAATCCAACAGAATCAATGAAGTTAGCACAAGAGTGGAGGGAACGTGATAAAGAGCGTGATTCTCACGCTTGCTTTGTGTTTTTGTTCAAGTTTTAATCCGAGATCACACTTTGAATGTATAAAGTCTTGGTTGGTTCGCCCAACAATTCTAAACAGGGTTGTCCAAAAGTTTTGCTACTTTTCGGATTCGATCCTATTCAAACCTAAAATGTTGCAAAACATTAATTCTCATTTTATGGAAAGATAAAAGCCGAATTAAAATAAGACAGTAATTATTTTAGAATTCAGATAGAAGAACCTTTTATTAGAACATGGCGTTGTTAAAACTTCATTAAGCTAATGTTGTTAGGTTACGAGTCACAGAGGTGTTTTAATACACGCTTTCATTAAGCCTAGTTTTTATGGTCCCATACAAAAGTAAAACAGAACCCTATTTTCGTGTCACTACAATGTCTCTGAGTTGGATCATTGTAGCTCGCAAACTAAAAAAATATTAAAATTAAAATTTATAAGATATATGTAACAGTCCATGAATGCTGTGGATGCGGCGCATCCTTTAAATTCCAAAATGGCAAGAGTATTTTCATCCGTGTTCTATTTAAAAATTTGTAAAATTTTAAAAACACTTTCACTAAATACTATAGAACTAATTGATTAAAAGTTATATAAAATTTAAAAATTGACGGAGGTTTTAACGTTGGAAAATTTTAAAAATATGAAAAATATATTCCAGATTTCCTATTTTAATCACTTTAGCTATCTTGTGGAAAATACATTGATTTTATGAGGCTAAAAAGTGAATTAATTTGTATGTATAGTCGTCCCATGACTTTCATTTAAAATCTATAAATTGCATTAAAAAAATTAATGGTTAAAGATGATCTAAAAGATGTTTGGGCAAAAGTATTTGCTTTAATGAAGTACAATTGAATATTCTCTCTCTCTCTCTCTCTCTCTCTATAATGAGTGTCGTTTTGGACCATAGTGCAAAAGGGCATTCCTAGAATAATAGAAATTAAGAAATTAATCTCAAATAGTCTGAAACAGGTCTGAACTTGTATTTCTCATCCTTGCAATAGACCTTTGCTCTAAAGAAAAATAGATCATTCTATTCGCACTCTTTTTGTTATAATCATCCATCAGATTCTAATGAAAGAATTGCTCTCCCGCATCACCAAAAAAAAATGAACTGAATATAGATTATCCGATCTGTTTGAATATCAATTGATAAAAAAATATAATGTTAAATTTGAAAAAAATAACGAAAAATTATATGATGCATTTATCGATAAATTTTGCAAAAAGGGGCGAAGAATAAAATGCAATTAAAAAAAATAAAGGTCTATTTTTTGGATAGCATCCCCTGGTTGAAAAGTCACCACCCGCCACTGATATGTAGGTATTTATTTTCTTAGAAATCAAAAATCGCATTACAATTTTATTAGGATGATTATTTTTGGAAATGAGTTGAAAAGTATGCCGTACCAATTTTCAAAAATATAATTCGAACCTAGACAAGTGACCTTCAAAAAAAAAGTATATATATTTTAATACCAGCTGCTCCAGAAGTGCCTTCGGCGCCGCCTTTTGCACCTAGGCCCTTTGGGCGGGTTGACGTGGTGGGCAGCGTCTCGAGAAGGCCAAAAGTTTTTTAATATTTATTTAACGCATTGGCTAAGCACGATCACTATCTGACCAATCAGAATTGTTCTAATAATTTAAAGCTTTGTCATTGGCTATGCACTGGCCAATCAGATCGTTTGGATCATAGAAACATATATACATACTTTTCCATTTTATATAATACTAGCTGACGACCGGGCCTTCGGCCCGGCGTCACCTAGCCCCTGGCGGGGAGCGTCTCGTTCATACCAATTTAATAATTGAAATTTAAAATCTTACTGTAAGTATCGAAAGAATGTGCTGAATGAAATTGATTCAAAAAATAAGGAAGAATAAGGAAAGATTTATTTAACACATTGCCTAAGCACGATCACTATCTGACCAATCAGAATCGTTCTAATAATTTAACGCTTTGGCATTGGCTATGCACTGGCCAATCAGATCGTTTCCACATACATATATATCCACATACTTTTCTATTTTATATATATAGATAGATAGATAGATAGATAGATAGATAGATAGATAGATAGATAGATAGATAGATAGATAGATAGATAGATAGATAAGTAATAAAAACTCGATTTTGTAATAAAATGCACGTTGATATAATTTATATAAATATACAGTGTAGGTAAAAATTAATTTAATCAATATTGCAAAAATTAATATTATGCGCATATTGAATAGAAACGACCTGAAATTAAATTTTTCATACCCACAACCACCTGCATGCATTGAACTGTTTCCCCATGCCAACTTTTTCATACATTATTATATAAAAAGATTTTATATTTATATTTAAATTTAAAACTTAATAATAAATATAAGAGGCTGAATTTTTAGTAAATGAAAATTGAATTTATCTCGAGAAGGAAAGATAAGAGGAGAAGAGAGGTAGTTGCAGACGAAGTTTAAGCAGAATAAGAACAACGGGCTGGAATATTCAATCAAGCGAAAGAGGCTCCTGTTGATCTTGTGACAGACCTCCACCATCCAGGGCGAGCCCTGGGGACATCCCGAAGTTGTCGGTACTTGGGTATTCCGCGGGAGTCGCGAACTGATGTGCCCCCTGCATCCTGATAGCAGCCGAGTCGCGGTGGGTGGCCTCAGGCTTGAATTAAAACCACCCTCTCTTCTTAAAAATATATAGATATATCTTGGCTGGCAATTTTAAGCATGCTATTCCAATGCTACTCTTCTTCGGGACCGAAATTCTCTCCCGTATTCGATTACTCAAAAGTTATTATCGTGTCAAAACCGGAAATTGAGGAAAAGGTAATTTAATGGGGGATGAAAAATAGTGCATTCAATAATTTATCACAATATTCCATCGAGCTAGTCAATAGCATCGATTCTTAGGATGGAATTTTAATTAAAACAAACATTAGTAAAAAATAAACTGACACGTTCTGATGTGGCCATCCACTTGACTTTACAATACAACCTGGCCTCTCACTTATATTTAATATTTAATAAAATTATTTATATTCATGTAGGGGGTTAGTTTTTGGATTTTTAGACTTCTGGGGGCCCACTGATTTTGTATACAAAATTTGGTTGAGTTTGCTCAAATGCCCTAGGTTTTTAATTTTTAACCCCCTCCTTCTACACCCCTTAATTTTAGATCGATATGAACCAAAATCTAATCAGCTCTTAATCTCAATGCAACAAAACTACGTGTGAAATTTGGTTTTGATATGCAAACTAGCTTTTGATCTAGCTCGTCCACAAAAATTTGGTAACGCACAGACTAACAGACATTTTGACAAAACAGTTATTATCTCAAAAAATATAATTTTTTCGATGTTCACATATTAGGGCTTTTTTGTAGAGTGAAATGCCCTGGTTTTGCTCAATTTTTTAATCAAAATAGTTTCAGCCGTTTTTGAGATATTTCGAAAAAAAGAAGCAAAAAACACTTTTTTCATGCACGATTACAATACTTGACCATACCACATTTTTACCAATATATCGTCATAATCCGCATAATGGTAATAATTTAAATATAATTTTTTGCTTAAATATGCATGGTAAAACACAGTTAAATGAATTTTATGGGAAAATTAATATAGCCCTCAAGTTTTATGTTATTGATTCAAGTTACTGCGAAATGATTCAAAATCTATAAGTCATCGTATCGTGAAAAAGAAGAAGAATAAATTCTCGAGGTGGGATCCTAGTCGAAGGTATCTGTGAATGAGTCTCTTTAATTATTATTAAAGACCATAGATCGCGGGAAATACGAAAACGGTAGGTGAGTTTAACTCTGTAGAAGTCATAGCGATAAATGGGTAGGCGAATGCGTTGTTCGTTTTGTATTCTATTTGAATGGTGTTAAATGAATAGAAATCAGGTGTTTGGTACAAACCGAGGGGCGACCTAATATTCTATACACCTACTTCCACTTGTACTTTCAAATATTTCCAAGTGCTTCCAAATATTTCCAAGTACTTCCAAATATTCCCAAGTACTTTCAAATATTTTCAAGTACTTCCAAATATTTCCAAGTACCTCCAAATATTTCCAAAGTACTTCCAAAATACTTCCAAAGAAGTGTACACCTACTTCCAATCGAGGATCACCCCTTGGTACAAACTAGGATTTAGATATCGGAAAACAAATTTTTTTCCCATAATAATACATTTAATTCCCCATTAAGTAGCTTATCTGATTTTCGCCAATATTAACTTTGTGTCTTCAAATCAAACGACAAGGGAGACGCTTTTATGTTAGGTCAAGAAATGGGATTACAGAGATTCAAATTGTGTATTTTATGGAAAATCATTGTAATAGTTTCACTTTTGACTTACTATTGCTATTAAGTAGAATGTAGGAGATACAGTTTCAATAGATTTTGATTATTTGATCAACTTTCTTTATTTCAAATATTACTTATCTATAGTTTTCATTTAAGCTGCAACAATCAATTTCAATGGGCACAAGCAGTCCGAGAGATTGGGAGGGGTGTAGAAATCAAGTATTTGAAATGTGATGACAGAATTACAAGCTTGAAGTATTAGCGAGAATGAACTAAATTAAAAAGCTTAAATATCTAGGGCCTTTTATGAGGAAAGTATAATTCTCTCTAAGTTTTTCTTTAAACGCAAGTAGCATCAAAAAGAGAAGATGGGATAAGACGATGAGCGGTGACTTGTTTGAGAAACTTAAGACTGTGGTATGCAAATAATTTTATGGAATTGTTCCACGCTGCTGTTAACAAAACGATCATAGCCAGAATAATTACCAACATTTGCTAAGTTTCTACTGTAAAGAAAGGCAAGTAAGCCATTAATTGCAGAAAAAGGGTTTCTGGACGTTCCCCAACAGAACTAACCTAGCAACATGTTGCTTAACTTCCGAGTTCTATTGAATCAGGTTCTTTCATTGACAGTATTTGAATATTTTAGTATTATAACACTTATGGCGATTTATTCTCTCCCTATGAATAGAGAGAATAGAAAGTCCTCTATTGTGAATGCATTCATTAAATAGATTTAAAGTTGATTGAAACATGGATTTGTCATTCGGAGTTTCGAAAAAAACTATACGCCTAGTAGAGGACCGTTATTAGATCAAAACGTGAATAGTGTTAATTTTGCAGTATTGTCTCCTTGAAGCGCTCAAGTGGGCATCGCCAATTAACGGCGCAGCTGGGCCTCGCAGACGGTATCGCATCTTAAGCTTTTCAAATGGTGGGCACAATCGAGAGCCCCCTTAACTCGCGATTATAATTAGTTTATCCTTGTGGATCCCTGGCCAATTAGAATGCTGCCAGGCCATGCTTTATCTGCCCCCAGGCGCCCCTCATTTTTGCCCTTCTCGTCTTCATTTGCAATCCAAGTAGCCCCGGGGGCAAAACCCACCCCTAAACACCACGGCCTTCTCTATTCACCCACCGTCTACTTGCTGTTTTTTTCACCACACCCGGAATAGGATTAAAGAAGTCCATTTTACTTGCTTTGCCAATTTTAATTAAATTTATCACAAAAATTAACACTCGCTATTTTTAATTTCCTGCATATTCTACCTATATATAGGTATTTATATACATACAGTAGCTTTACTTTTATTATTGTTTTAAATCTAATACAGGGGATTTTCTGTTGAATTCTTTTTTCTAATTAAATAAATGATACCACAGGGCTGCTATTTCAGTCGAAAAAAATTGTAATTCATTAAATGAGCCGCGAAATTGTGAAACCGTACAATCTTTAAATCCAGAACATTTAAAGTTAAAAAACTGTTATTTTATATTATTATAGTTCACAGATTATTATTATTTACTATAAAATCGCAAAAGAACAAATTCTAAATGGACAATTACTTTATCTTTTAATTGAAGAATTCAAAATAATGTAAATTTACATTTTTATTTGTTTAAAGGTGTTTAAATAATTATTTATATTAAACTCAGCGGTATACTAACTATTAATATAAAAAGTACTTTGATATTATCGGGTTATATTTCTGCAATAAATTATAACAAACAAGTCTCTGTTGGATAATTAGACCCCAAATCGGCAAAATCATTCGACAAAACCAACGATTTATTTATTGTGCAGGAAGTTCGAGAAGTATTACCGATAATATCGAAGTCCGCATTGTATTCAATTTGATTATTTTTAGAGTAAATTTCAAAATAAAAAAATATTGAAAGTTCATCTTTTTTGCTATTTAATGAAGCCATTAGAAAATGATCACTACCTATAGTATTACCAAAATTATAACGATAACCTGGCAGATTTTTGTTTCGACACTAAAAAAAATAATAAAAAAATGATTTTTTTATTAATTAATTTTTAGTAAGATGAATATTAAAAAAATACATTCATCGTATATATAACCATAAAGACTGTACATAATGAATCTATTTATTTATTATTCTAGTACCAATAATTTAATTTTAAACCTATATTTCAATAAAAAACTATTTTATTTTATTTATTTATTTTGAAAGGGTCTTTATTAATGATAAAGAAGGAAGAAGGTGAGACACTAAGGTGGTGAAACTCCCATAAGTCAGGATAGACTCTACTATAGTAAAAGTAAGAGGGGTAATATTCAGGGTCGAGGTCGAGTTACTTATGGAGCCAGATCTTGAACTGTTTAAGAGTGTAAAACTTTCCATTTTAAGATTATACCTCTCCATTCATTCAGCTAGTTTTAAATAAACTATTTGCATCAAATAATATCGATTTAATTTACATACAAACATACGTTCGTAGATAAATGAAAAATTATGTTAACGATTATAATAGATTCAAAGCTTGTATTTGGTTATATTATATTTCAATTTTGTTTCTATATTAATATTTTTTACACCCTATTCGTAATTAATATTTGTAATTTAATTGAACTTTGAATTTTTAATAAAAGGCATCATAAAATCAATTAAAATTATTATTTTGCTAAAATATAATAATATTCAATATTTCTGTCAAAAACGAACTTTTATTTAGGTAAAAAAAAAAACGATATATTATGTAAAAAAGAAAATTAATTTATCATTTTAAACAGATAATACTTTAAAAATCCAATCAATCATCAATACATCATTTTATAATTATTTTACGTGAAATAACAACATCATTTCAGATTCATTTATTCCATACAAATATTATTCAATAAGATAAAAGTAGTCATGATCATTTATGTGTTATATATTTATATATATTTGGCGGATTTATGGCAAACTCTTTAATTCTAAAATTTTTATTCTAATTATCTTCTAATCCCTAGAGCATTCCCAGATAGGCAAAGTTTTAGAAGCGGGCAAAAAAGAAAAAATTTTGACAAGCCAATATAGTTTATTATAAGACCCAATGAAGACACAAAAAATAGTATATTTTGAAAATATTTTATAATACTAATGTAATTGCATTTTAAAAGTTCCTCATAATCTGGTTCGAACCGAGATGTAGTGATTCTGAGAAGTGAAATTAAATGTTCATTTGTCAGTCTGTTTCTAATAATAATCTTTCGATGTTTCATTGTAGAAAACACCAGTTCACATATATGGAAAATGGAACACGAACTTAAATATTGAATATGAAAATTTGAGTGTCTCTTTGAAAAATGTGGATGGAATTTTTTTTTCAAAAAAGTATAACTTCCGGGTTTCATACCTGTATTTTAATTATATGAGAATTTATTTATTTAAGGACAATTTTATCAAAGAGCTTAGTAGATTATTATGTATATATTATATGTCAGAAGGTTTCGCCCTCACAGGAGTCAAACCCGAGCGCTAACACGCTATCCGGGCAGTTAGCCTAATAAATCCCTAAAGACGAATTTCCTCTGACATATATATCGTCGGGTTACTGGGAAACAAGGTAACTCCATAATTTGATCCAACTGTATTTATCTCGTTTTAGCAGACTAAAAGTTGTAAAAATGGAGTTGGGTCTTTTGGACCACTTGTTTTGCCTGCCGCCTGCTTTAATAGTTTGTTTGGAGTTGTCAGTGTGTTTTTCGAACATTTTTTAATCTAATGAAGTACTTAACTCCGAATTGAGTAAAAGTGGAGTTAGCTTGTTTTGGCAGTAACCCGACGATATATAAACAAGGCAAGAAATTGGTCTTTAGGGTTAGGCTAACTGCGTGGTTAGCGTGTTAGCGCTCGAGTTCGACTCCTGAGGGGGCGAAATCTTCTGACATATAATATATACCTAATAATCTACTAAGATCTTTCATAAATAAATAAATTATCATTTAATTATATATTGAAATTGAATTTGTTTTTACTATTGTTTTAAAATCTGTGGCGGGTCGGATAGAACCTGCCGGTCGTAGTTTGCCCATCACTACTCTAGAGTATGACCTGATTATATTATCTGATAATCGGGAATGAAACTAGTGGATGTATAAAAATTTGAATCAAGGGAGAATAATAATAATAATAATAAGGAAATAGATAACACTTACCATGACATCCTTGGTAAATTGATTATTGGCGTAGATATGTACTGCGCTGAATTCTCGGACAGCATCGAACTCGAATTTGATTTCAACAGGCCGTCCATTACGGGAGTCGTTTTTCCAGCCGACCCATCCATCTGCAATTTCAGAAACAAAATCCAATGATTATTCCCGCTATCCTATTTCCAATTTGGTCCATTGCAGTTGCGACGTTTGTCTAAATGGGTGGTCCACTGATGAATCCGAGGCGGCTCGTATTTCTCATCTGACGAGGCCCGCCTAAATATCCTTTAAAAGAACATTCGATTATCCTTTGAGCTTGCGACTTGGTATTAAGCATTCTTTGAGGCGCATATCCTCCAAGATTAATGTCTGCTATAAGAAAAGCTCACTGATTTCAGTTTTTTAATTTTAAATCTCCCTTTATACGAGAAATATATCAAAGTTATTCTCTCTCTTTCCCTTTACAAACTTTTACCTATTGAAGTATATCATAAAGGTCTAAAGTTTATATATTACCAGCACAGATTATTTATGTAGCTCATCAATAGAAAAAGTGTCTTCTAAAAACCTCTAGCTGATTAAATTCCGGCCCACAGTGAAAAAAATATTGTTATTAATCTCAAACTTATTTTTTAATATCCTATACCTACACAATATATAAAAAATGAAATCATATTTTGCGTTTGTTAGATATTCATAAATGAATTCTAAAATCAAACATTATTATTTTTATTAATGTGAAATATAGCGTGTTTACTTTAAAAATATGCATTACATGCGAATAATTACTCGTTAAAAATAATTAGGTATGAAAAATCCATTTGCCTCTCGTATGAAATTTGATATGTTGTTAGATAAAGATGAAAAAGTTTTAATTTATACTTTTGTTCTCCATTACATTTGCATAAGTAAAGTAGAGCATTTTTTTTACTTTTATTTACCTAGAGAAAGTTAAAGTTGAAGTACTTAGAATATTCAGCCTAAGATTTAGAGTTCGATATTTTACCGGACATTTTGTGTTTTTAGGTCCTATACCGAATTCATTCAATGTATCGTCCCGAAATTTTAATATTTTTTTTTCATTTGTTTATTCGAGTTTGGTGCTCGAATTATAGGTAGACAAAAATCATTTTTAAGTGTGAGTTTTTCTCTCTGAAATCCAATACCCACGATTGCTCAAGATCAGAATGTCATAGAAAGTTTGCCTTGTGCAATGTTTATATTATTTTCTAAAAGAAGAATTGATTAGATTTTGGGCTTTTTTTTGGGTTGTATCGAATGAGCTGAAATTTGGTACCAAAGTTTTTATTAGGAACCGTTCATAAAATATGCGACTTTAAATTACGGAATTTTCGATCCCACCCTCCCTCTCCTGTCACAGTTCGTCACAATTTTTTAATTAAGTTACTTAACCCTGAGGGGTGAACCGCGACCTAATATCATGTACACCTACTTTAATTTTCAAGTAGAAGACGAAATCTAATGAATTTCAAAATAATTCCACATAATTCCAAAGAGGTGTACACCTAATTCCAATCGCGGTTCACCCCTCGCTTAACCCCAATCTAGCTTTTTTAAAATAAAAAATTAATGATAATTTGTATATATTTTAGAAATACAAGAATATTCATGGCACTTATATTTATTTAAAAGAAAATAAATTTGATGAGTACAAAATTATATTTTTTTTTAATCTATAAATCCAGTTTAAAAATCAATTGGATTTATTTAGCCTACCTAACAATTACTTTATTTCAAGCCGTAAAAGAGAAAAATACAATGGTGTTTGTAAAAATAATGAAATTCATGTATCTATCTGACGTCATATTTACTCTTATCTGATATGTATTTTACGGCTCCTATACCTGCGCATTTACTGTCAAGTTTCAACTATCTAGCTCAAACCATTTGTTGACAAAAAATGCCAACATTTTCAGAGAGCTTATATCTAAATCTTAAATAAGTTTCAATTTAATTATAATTTAAAAGCCTTAAAATTTGATTTTTTTCTTTTGATTGATTTTTTCAATAAAAGAAGGGAGCTTTAATTAACCATATTGGTTTTTCAGAGTGAGTTATATATTCGTTGATGATATTTTTAACATTGATCAGCTCGGCTCAGTTTGATTATTCGCCCCATTCAATAGACTTCTCTTTGATACTCTGAATGAAATGAGCTCATTGTGTACACACACCTGCTTAATAAAAAATAGCTGGATGAAAGAATGATTCATGGTAAAGACTAATTCAGATCCCCTGGCGACACACCTTCATTATATATGTAACACAAAAAGTTCCTATTTTTATTTTCTATTTGTTTAATAAAATATCTCCATAACGTGCTTGAAAATTTATAGTTTAATTAGTTTTCATATTTTTTAAAATAAAATATAGGGTGGAGCAGAGCACTTTGCTTATTTAGAAATTCAATTAACAAAAAAGTAACGCAGATATGTAATATTATTTAATTCTTTGAAGAGCATCAAGTATAACGTTTAAATTTTATGTTTACACAGTTTTAAAGATAATATCAGGCAGATCGGGTCAATTATTCTCAATACACTGGGTTATCTCCTTGAGGGGCGACCAGCACTGGTCAGCATGGTCGCCTGATTTAGCCCCCCTGCGACAATTTTTTTATGGGGGTATCTAAAATCACTTGTCTACAACAATCGTCCTAGAACCCTAGCTAACCCGAAGAACGACATTCATCAAGCTGTCGGCAACATACCCGTCGATATGCTGGAAAGATTTGAACGAAACTTCCTAGTTCGATTAACACAGTGTATTGAGAATAATGGGCGCCATCTGTCTGATAAAATTATATCTTTAAAACTATGTAAACATAAAATTTAAAGTGAAAACAATGATTTAAGTATCTTTTTGGGTGTCTTTTTTTGAAAAAAGATGGAAATTATTTCAAAAATCAACCCAGTATATAATATTATTAAATGAATTTAACTTTAAAGGACATCATAGATATTAGTTGAAATATTTTTACATTGCATATCAGAGAGGTTCGCTTGGGTTCGATTCTAAGGGGACGAACCTCTCTGATATGCAATGTAAAAATATTTCAACTAATATCTATGATGTCCTTTAAAGTTAAATTCATTTAATAAAATTTAAAGTTGTACTTGATGCTATTCAAAGAATTAAATATATATCTACGTTACTTTTTTCTTAATTGAATTTCTAAATAAGCAAAGTGCTCTGCCCCACCCTATATTTTCATACTGGAGTAATTTAAAAAAAAATGAAAAATTATATATGATAGTAGGTTGCCTATCTTTTGGAGGAAAAAATAAATATTTTTCAAGAACTGTTTGAGCTAGAAAACTGAAACTTTGCATTAAGATGCAGAGTATTAATACGACAAAAGCTTTTGTGACAAATTTCAAATCTACAACCATTCATATAATGATTTGGTTTTCTTTTTTTTTCCCAGCCGTAAGTTTTGAAAGTTCTTCTAAATTCTAATCTTAATCTAAGCTTTTTAAAGACTCGGTACACTCTCCGCGAATATCGAGATGGTGTTTGGGGGAGGGGAGGGGGAAGCTAAACGTGGCTCCTAGGGCTAAAGTGAACTTAAATACACTATTCATAATTTAATTTTTTGAAATTAATACCTCTTTATTTGATTACTATATATATTATTATAAATCTAAGATGAGCCCCAGGCTCTTGTGCCGTGTGACACACATATTGAAAAATCATATTTTAGATATTTTTAAAGACGAATAAGAAAAAAAAAATAAGAATTAATTTATTACTTCACCAGCTCGGTTAGTTAGTCGGGGTGTAGCGTTCAAGCATTCTAAGCCTGAGATTCGAATCTAACTCCCGGACACTGTTTGACCGGTGATAATCTAGTTTCTACACTAAACATATCACACTATTACACACAAATAATTAAGGCTCTGACAAAAATGAACAAAGTTCCGGAAGTCAAAAAGTAGATAAAATAATTAATTGCCTAAATTTTTAGACATTTACAAAAATTCCTCAAGACTGTGCCATTATTTTCACTCCATTTATTGATTTTCAAATGATATTCTCATTTGTTTTTTTATTTTTCTAATCTAATTTCCATATAATTACAATTTATTACATTCCCATTTTTTTGTTTGTATCTTTTTTCCGTTTTTTTTTTTTTTTTTTTTTTTTTATATATTCCCCTTATCTCTCCAAGAGATTACATATATGTGCGCTTATCCCTTTTCCGCCATTGAATCGTAAATAGAGTCTGAGTTGGCAGCGAGAATCTTAAACCTTCTTTATTAAATAGATAAATATCCATCCCCTTTGGCTATACAAACAGGCTTAAAGCTTAAACTCATGACGCACAGAATGATTCTGACATCCCTTGTTATAGTTACTTAAGGGAGGCTAAAACACATTGTCAAAAGTAGAAGGAGATCGAATAGGAATTTGCAACGTCAACCCTTTAATCAGGAGGGGTTATTGTTAATTTCAATGCAACACTTGAATTGTCATATGCCATTGAATATTCTTTAGCGATGAAATTAGAATGTAGCTGCGGGTTGCCTAGTGTCTGGGGGTTCTGGCTCAGCTACTTACAAAAAAAGAAAAAAGGCAATTATAAAAAAAGCGTACAAGTGCGCGATTTGTATCAGTGCTCTCGACTGGCGCTGAGCTTGCTGTGCTACGTGCTTAACCCTCTCTCAAATGGATTACTGACGGTTTCAATCGATTTCATACAATTACTTCAACCACCCATCAAAGCCTGTTCCAATACCTTCCTTTTCTTTTTATTCGGGGATTCTAATCATAAGAGAGGGAATTCGTTTTTTTCTTGATCCTTTTTAAGAAAGAACAAGAATCTGAATAATAATCTCCCTCTGTTTTAGATCAAGTTCAAAAGGTTCAGTCAATTATTGTAATTGAATCTAATGGTAGTGCTTTGGCCAGAGGGATTACGCACAAGACCATAAGTTACACACCCAATCTCTCTATTCTATTCACCGCCCATTATATATCTATTATTATGCTTAAACAATGCAGGATTAATTAATGGTACGGTAAAGTAAATAACAGATCAATCACATTAACGAAAATTATTTCCCACTCCTACTTATTCCAAGCGGATTTATTTTCGATTATGCAAATGTACCTTTATCTAAATGGGCATATTTCATTATAAAAATCAATTTATTTAGATATTTTACGATGATAGAGTCTTTATTTTCTAAGATAATTAACATATTAAGGTTCTTTATGAAATACGAAAACTGTTTAGTTTTGAGCTGTCAAATGCACACAATGTTTCTTTTACTCGTATTACTTACATAATGGAAACTGCGCATGTGCATACAAGTTCCAAGTCATTTGCGACTCTTGTAAAAATTAATATAACTTTAGTAAAAAGATTTGTGAGAGTGTCTATTAATTCTATTAAACAGGAAATTATAATTGAAAAGATTTTGTTTTGCCGAGAGTAGCAAAGTTGTTGATTCCTAAAGTTAACCTCATTGATTTCTCTTTAGGAAATTATAAAGTACTTAGTACGCTCGGTAGGCAAAGCACGTCGCACTCGCTAAAGTAGTGAATTCACTCGAAAATTTTCATATTTTTCCTTAATCATGTTAAAAAATGTGTGAAACATGGGCAAATAATTTTTTACTGCATATCTTTTTCCTGTCTGAATTAAGATACCTTTCGATGACCCCAAAAAGTCATAGGAAGTTTATATTCGCGTGCCGAAATGTTTGTATTTTCAAAAAAACTGACTAAGTTTTGTGCTTTCTAACTACAGAACAATCTGTTCGAAAATGAAGAAGATAGAATTGTTATAAATGAGGAGATTTCGAATGGTCGTAGCTAAATAATAAGCTGAACTTTGGGAGACAAGTTTTATAAACTGCACCCATATACCAAGTTACAAATTTTTAGCTCAAATCATTCATTTAAAAATAGTAAAATCAGTCAAATTTACTAAAAGCATACTTAAACTTAAAAAAGTTTTCATTCTTCTTCAAATTTAGAAATTTAACATTTTAGAGAATACTTTTCACAAACGGACAACAAAAAATAAATAAAGAAAAAAAATGGTGAAACATTTTAAATAAAGTAAAGAAAATTTTGAAATTTTTTGAGACTTTTTAAAATTTAAAATAAAAAATACTAGAGTAGAGTTTCACAAAAAATAAAAGATCGAGTCGTGCTAAACAAGCATCTGATCTTTTATTTTTTGAAACCTACTTAGTATTTTAAATTTTAAAAAGTCATGCTAAACAAACATCTGATCTTTAATTTTTTGTGAAACCTACCTAGTATTTTAAATTTTAAAAAGTTTTAAAATGATTTTTAAAATTTTCTTTACATACTTTATTAAAGAAATAAAAGATTCGAAACTTACTGCTTCGGTCGGACTCATAAAATCCTTTTTTGAAATCGTCAGCGCCGAATTTGCCGTCAGTGAGCTGACCAAGACCTCGTCGTAATTCGCCATCCCAGTGACCATCGTAGGTCGCGTCGAAAAACTCCCAATTACTGGAGCCGGAGCGACGAACATCTCCCTGAGGCATCGAGTACGACACGATACCATCTGAAAACCACATGCAGAAATTAATTACAATGCTCCTTTGAATAAAAACAAATGATGATAAAGAATGGAAGTAAAAAAAAAAAAAAATCAAACATTTAAGAAAATAAGAAACAAAAAAAGGAAAAGCAAAGAATCAACAAGTAGGACAGTAGTCTATTAAGTTTTAACCATTCATTTTCTGAATTTTAGTGAACAGACTAATAAATGTATTCTTTTCTTTTTTTTTTACCATAAAATATTTTTTTATTTTTTTACTACATAAATTAAGAAACTAAAACTACGTATAAGTTGAAATTTCTATAATTATGGATCTACTTGTTAAATGTAGCTTTTTAAATTCTATTTAAAATAAACAGCAACGGATCGTTTCTAGACTTTAACCAAAGTCGTTTGAAATATTAACGCGTTTATTATTAATCAGATATCATTGGCTATCGAAAATAGCCATCGATTTTCACTACTAATACTTGAGGAATAACCATTATACATTGCATTTTTGACGTTTCCATTATCATCATTGGTAACCATTGCATCGCACTTTTTGGGCTCTAGACAATACATCATGTAATCTTTGACAAAACCGTCTAGTCTTAAAATTCAACTTGAATGAATACTACAATTTGGGAATTTGGATAAAACCAGAGGTTCCGTAGTCTTTACCTGAGGACAATTTGAGACCGATTACTTCATTAAGGATAAAGTAAACAGGTCAATTTATTATTTTATTTTAAAATGCCTCAAATGAATTTCAGAAAGTGGAAATAATTAAGTAGGTATAAATAAGGGTTTTTATCAACATTTAATAAATTAATTAATTCACCGAAACTGCAAACAGCGTAATGAGTATTGAAAAAATTTAACTTTTTCCTCCAATTTAATTTTAAAAATATGTTTGTTTTATTTTATTAATTCCGACTAAATTTTATTTTCCAGGTCTACAGATCATCTGCTGAAGGAATCTATTAAGACATCTCTAGTACTACTACGGTTCATCTTAGCTCTTGTAATGTAAGTACACATTTTTTAGATACTATAGGCACTAAAAATCCATTTATATTATATGTACGATATATTCAAATTTAAAGATTTTATTTTCAAATGGACCAGATTTCACAGTAGGCTTACGTTTTTATAAAAATTCAATCATTTTATTCGTCGTCGTCAATTGATGTAACTTTTAATATTTAATATATTATAAATAAATCATGAAGTACACATATTAGTTAGATCGAAGAAGTGTCAATGTTATTTTAGTGAATTTACTTTTACTTATAAAATACGTTTTCTAAGCACCAGGAGGGGACGGTTTCTTCCAGCGTCCAGATCTAAAGTAATAATTCGAAAACAAGGTTAGCTCAGCCGACTTTCCCTACTACGTATAGAAAACAATCCCCAAATAATAATTTTAAATTAGGATAGTTTCCCTTATCAGAGCGTAAAGAGATAGTTGCACAAAGTGTTATTTCTGCATTTGATGCACTGGAATTGCTTTGGTCACTGGAAGAAACCATTCTCTTTATGAGAAATGTACACCATGAAGCATGGCCCCACTCAGCTACATGAACTTTTTAATAAAATAATTATTATTAGGAAACTGAGTTGACGTTTATTTAGAATTCAAACGTATTATATCGACTCTAAAGAGCCAAGAAGTTTTAATGATCTCCCCACTCTGCGTCATTTTCCTTATCCAAATAGCTCTCCGACTATACTAGAACCAAATGAATTCGATTCTCGTTTACAAGACGTAAAAATGCACATTAAGGAGTGATTGGAAGAGTCCAATCAACATGGAAACTCCAATCTATAATTTTTATAGGTATTTTATTGATAGTGGACAAACCAAGCAAGTGGAATTCCTTAAGCTAGGGCATCCATTATAGTCTTGGGGAAAGTAGTAGCTTGATATAATAAAAACTATCTAAAAAGTAATTATGACCATTTGATTAAGATAAGGAAGACTCTTGGTTCGGTTTGGCATTGTGGTTTGAATATAAAAACCACCATTAAAAAAGGAAATAAAATTTAAAATCATTAAAAATTACAAAGATTTTTTTTTAATTCAGGATATTGACTGTTTGTTTTTTGTTCATCGGAATGCATCCAGAAAAAAATTTGTTTATATAAAAAATTACTTTGATTTTTTTTTAATACCATAATAGAATTTATTTTGACACCATTTCTTATTAAAAATTCTAATTACACATAGTTAAGAATTGTAATTTTAATTAATTAAAATTTTTTATAAAACAGGTTCAGCTCTCATATTTCTTGTCGAATAAATTTCCATTAAAGTCATAGATTGATTAAAAACCTCTAAATATTCACCTCTACTTTTTTAGATGAGCTGAAAATCGTAATCCATATAACCAATAATGTAATATTAGTCTAGAACAATATAATATCAAGACATTTTTCAAATTGTTTATAGGTAATATTTTTTCTGATTCGGTTTCATAAAGTGTTCATTATATTGTAGAATAGTTTGTAATGTAATAATGGACTGCATTATGCCATTGTTTTTTTTCAATTAATAAGTGACAAGTTTTGATAACGTAGTAGTCCCATAGTTAATCAATTTTTTAAACAAAAATAATAGTAAAATGATAAAAAAAAAAATAGAAAACAGTATAAAACACACGTTTTCAAGGTTTTATTGCATTTTTATGCACCTTGTTTGATAAACTTGACGCTTGCAATAAAACTTGGCTTTAAAAATCTTTTGTATTGTAATTTTTTCTTTTAAATAATTGAACAATTCTCATGCTAAGGATTTTCTTAATTTATTTTAATTATGATTAGTAGTTTTAGATATTCTACTCAATGATAATGAATCCATGTATATGCTGTCCAAAGAGGGAAAGAATCCATTTTTATTTATCTGGTTAAGATCATTCATTTAAACCAGAGTGTTTCGTTTCCCCCTCGGAATCACTTTTAGCTCATCTAATCAAATTATGTTAAGGTCTGATGTTTAGTATTATAGTCAGTATTTAGTAGAATGGTCAATTTTATGGAATGTTAAATCTGTAATTCAAGTTGAAAGAGTAAATTTAAGTGTATCTACCACCAGGCTAATCCATTTGATGTTCTCAGAGAAAGTTTAATCAATTTAGATAGAAGAGCCCAGGCGTCTTGTCTTTTCTTCAATTGTAGTTTCATTGTTTTTTTGTTGTTGTGTACTTCTCTCTAAATGCGCTAAATTGTTGAGCACTCTTTCCTGACCGACACCCCCGGGATAAAAATCCCATTCGGTTCATTCGAATTAATTTTTCAAATATGACCACGGGTAATTACTATGTCTGATTGGGGTCATTTTGCACTGTCACACATTATAAACCGGCTATCTTATCGACCAGAGCCAAAATCATCCGTTCAACTATGCAAACTTATCGCATTGCTTACAGCTATTTGTCAAACGGAAAGACAAATAATCCCAATTACTCCATTCTCTCGGAAAACTATAATGCAATGATTGTATATCAATAAAGTGTTCTCTCTATTGTCGGGAAATAATTGAATCTGCTGGTTTAAATAAACGTCGAAATTTCGATATTTACAATCAAAGGAAAGTGATAAATTCATTGGAATACAAATAGAGCTAATGTTCAATGATTTATTAGGAAATGAAAATATATTATTATAACTAGATTATTATTAAATTATTTCCTTCTTTCGAAAAGAGGATAAGTTTTATATACCAAATTGTACTTGAAGTAATTTGGAATTTTCTCTTTAACGAAATTATAGTAAAGTCTTCTATGGAAATCCACTTATGGAAATGTTATTCCCCCCAAAATGCACGTTTTGTCTTCTTTAGATCCTAAATGCCCTCCGAAAACATTGTTTATCATTATCAGTTCCAACAATAGTTCAATAATAATATATATTAAGAAAATTATTGAAGAAGACAATAAAAGATTGTGTCTTCTTCTGGAATTATAAATTTTTAATTTATTTATAACGATAATTATAATTCCAGCAGAAGACACAGTCTTTTATTGTCTCCTTCAATTTATAAAAATTCTGCTACTATCGGCAAAAGGAAACTTTCAATTTAAGAAAATTATATTGATAAATAAGTCAAGTTTAAATTTGAGATATTAGAACAGGATTTTCGTTCAAATCATCTCACTAGTTTTTTTTTGACATTTTCTTAAAAAATTGATTTACCAAGTTTTATTTATTTATTTTAGGAATTGTATGTTCTTTGTTGTCTGCAAATTTTATTAAAATTTGTTTGAAATTGCGATTTGTTCAATTCTCGGGCCCTGCATATCTTTTAAATAACTAATGTAAATTTTTTTATTACATTTTAGTACGTTAAGTTATTTTGAATGATTTATTATTATTATTTTTATTTAAAATAGATTGTTAATAAAGCGTGGTAAGTGTGCGAAAATCGGGCCAGAATATTTAAAATAATTTTCATAGAGTTTATTTAAAAATTAAATTAATTAATTGTCCATGGAAATATGAAATTTTTGGAATTTTTTAATCAACATAGTTTAACCTTAAAAAATATTAAAAAAAAAAAAAAATGAATGTGTGATAATTCATAATGATTAGATGAGCCATAAAATCTGATGACAAACTATCTGAAATTTAAATTTTCAGAAGTTTTTTTTTATTAAATTACTGATGAATAAACATGGTGTTTCCATGTGATGATTTCTAGGTGGAACAGAGAGTCCGCGCCCCCCTACAGAGCCCTCTTAACCAAATTAACAAACGAAAAATTCCATGCATCCTTAATAGAAAATAACGGTTTTAATAATTTGGAATTAAGTCGTAGCAGTCGGCTGAAATGGGGGAGATCGGATCCAAATGAACACCGACGGTTGGCTGGTCGAAATGGATCCGTGGCCTCGGAAATGTTTGTGAATGGTTGGATGTGGCCACAGGTAGCGTGAACTACCTAGGAGAGCAGAGGGCGCCATGGTTCCGGTCGTTATATCGATCCTATTAAGGCCCTGGCGCCACGTGCAGCCCCCGGCTCACCCCCGACACCCCCACTCAATCCTGAGTCAAGCAGCGGTACAGCGAATGGGAAATAGGACACTACTTCTGTCCTCCAGTAACCTCGATTTTTTTCTTTTCTATTTCCGATACAATAAAAGAATTTCACCATTCAACAAGGAATTTCGACAAGTGTCTCTGATATGAAAAATGTAAATAGCAACCTTTATACATTATATTCCTGAATTGACAATGCCAAACAACTTCCCAGACGGATGTTAAAGAAAGCCATTTCACCTTCTAATATAGTTAGCATAAAGAACTGAGCAAAAGGAAATTCCAATTTCAATTAGGTGAGTGAATAACTGAACTGCGACATAAATATTCAATAGAGATATTCTACAAATAAATTACTTCAAATGTATGTCAGTTAAGGATAATATTCCAGGGTGTTTAAATATTGGCCTATACCACTTCCGAGTTATTGTTAGTCTAGATTCTTGCAACAATTTTCATGACAAAATAATTTGCAGTCAAAGTCACTATACATTTTTAAAAACAAATGACTAATAATGCATTTAAATTAAAGATGTATGTTAAATTGAAAGTTTTTTTGCCGAGAGTAGCAGAATTTTTATATATTGAAGGAGACAATAAAAGAGTGTGTCTTCTGCTGGAATTATAAATTTTATTTGAATGTAATGGAAGGCAGCCCAGAGGTAGTGAGGAAAGAAAAAATTAACACA
Organism: Forficula auricularia; assembly: GCA_024734495.1. Taxonomy (NCBI): domain Eukaryota; kingdom Metazoa; phylum Arthropoda; class Insecta; order Dermaptera; family Forficulidae; genus Forficula; species Forficula auricularia. The sequence goes on from JALMQS010000070.1 coordinate 20,403,513, forward strand.
TATAAAATAAGGTGTAATTTATTGGAATCCTTCCTCCTTTCCTTTCAAAACCGACGTTTCGGAGGATTTTTCCCTCCTTCTTCAGGGTTTCAAAGGGTCAATGAATCAAACAAATAAAATGCTTCCTTCTTCTCTCCACAGTAGTGTTCAAAAACTTTCTTATTTTTTAACAAAGGCATAGAAAAACATTTTTTTTCCTCCTTTTCTTAATTACATCTGGGCTGCCTTCCATTACATTCAATTAAAATTTCTACCAGTCCGTCTCTCTCCAGAGAAAATTTTTTTGCAAAAAACAAATTTTATTTATTTATAACGAGACTATAGTTTCGAGGGCTTTGCCCTCTTCATCAGTCTATTACAAAAGAGTTTTTAAAGGGGTTCGGAGCATAGTGCATTTGCAGACCATTTAATCTCCGAGAAACATTGTTTTCCAGATGAATCAAATATTAAATTAATTAGATCAGAATTAGATCCCTTAAAAATTAGTATTTTCGAATCGTTAGAAATTTTAAAATCATACAATAATTCACCAAAAAATTCTTAAATCGGAAAATAGAAATTCTCGAAAGCTTTATTTTAAAAATAGCCGCTAAAATAAAAACTTCATGAATGCCACCTACAGCCAAAATAAAACAAGTATAAATGTCAATTCTTAACTTCCCCACCCTGAACAATTTCTTAACCTAACCACATGAAAGATTTTAACCTTTCATTCATAAATTAATTCCTGTGAATCCATTGTAATAGACTGATAAGGAGGGCAAAGCCCTCGAAACTATAGTCTCGTTATAAATAAATAAAATTTATAATTCCAGCAGAAGACACACTCTTTTATTGTCTCCTTCAATATAAAGATGTATATACCACAGAGTTCAATAATATAATTTGCTTAGACCACTTACAATTTATTTGGGGGACTTTAAACATTTATCACGTTCACTATACAACTCGCTTTTATAAGCTTTTCCCATCAGCAGATCAAAGATCTTATTCTTAAAAAAAAATTAACGAAAAACCGTTTTTCAGCTTTACAGGTGCATCGTTTGTGGGGAAAATCATTGACTCTTCAGGACTTCTTTTAACTTGAGAAACACCAGTAGTCCAAAATGGAGTCAATTCTGGTGATTTAATTATTATTTGAGATTCCTTATCGAGTATACAGTCCTAAGTCTGGTTTAACGCAAGTTTAGTTCTCTAAAAGTCTCAAAACCCATTCTTTCATTATTTGGGGTAAATCGAGGGGTGATCAGCGATTTGAATTAAGTGTACACGTCTTTGGAATTATTTTGGAATTCATTAGATAATGCACTTTCATTTATTGTCTTCTACTTGGAAATGAAAGTGGAAGTGGAAGTAGTTGTACACGATATTAAGTCTCGGTTCACCCCTCGGGCTAAATACTCCAATCTACTCGTAGATCTTTTCTATTTCTTCTTTTCTTTCCCATATCGTTTTCCGAAATATCTCTTAGCAATCCTCGCTAGTTGTTTTCTTATCTATTCTAATTATTATACTGTTTACTGGTGGATCGACTGCTTTGTCATTTGCTCCGTCTATTGTAATATATTGAATTTTAATATCTTAAATCGATTCATTCAAAACAATGGAAACAAAGCTGCTGATGAAGTCGGAATATATAAACGAAACCTTCTACTCTGATGAATTTTTATTTTTACAAAAATGATTTTGCCTACATCCCTACGAATCCTCAATTAAAATTATTATTATAAATATTTTTATCTTATCCAATGCGAAACATGGGTAAAGTATTTTATTTACAGTTATTGCACATATGGTTTGGAATGCATTGTATTTATCTTCAGTTTAATATAAAATATATTTAATTAGATTAAGATTTTGGAGAGGTGTATCTATAGCCCCGTTATTTAAATCAAGCAAAAAACATTATTTATTTTAAACTATAGATATCTATACATCAGTGGCGTGCGGTCCATGGATGATGTGGATGCTACGCATCACTAAAATTTCGAAACATCAATAGTATTTTTATACCATGTCATAAAAATTTAATGTTAAATGTCAATAATAACAAAAAAGTCTGCGTTTATCAATGAATTTTATGCAAAGGACCAAAAAATGGTCAGCATCCTCCGGTTGAAATGTCACCCCCCACCACTGATATACACGATTATTTATATTAAATTATTTGATTATATTTTTATAAGAGCTATTCTGTGACGTCACCGCCATAAATACACGTCAAGACCTGTCACCGCCACAAATACAGGTTAAGACCTGTCGACTCTCCCCACCCTTCCCGAAAATCAAAAAATTAGACTTTGACCGGGCAATCCCCCTCTCCCCTCCCTTACCCCACTTGAATCCCGAGGGATGTCAATTAGTTTGCCTCCATTCGGACACTGGTCACCCACGCAACTGCGAATATTTTCAACCCTTTGGCCGAAAAAATTTGTTGTTTTTTTATATAATTGTATTTGATTTGAATGTGTTTTATAGAATCCAACCTATGGAAGAAAAATCAACCTTATTTCGAGTTAAATTAATAATTATTAATTATATGATGCGGTTATCGATGAATCGTGTCTCAAGGTGTGCTTTATCATTTGAGCTCTGCTTTAGATCCTTCCAAGGTGTTATCTTTTCTTTATTTTTTTAAAGAACTCTTTCTAATTCTAACCACCAATTTAATTTTTCACTCTTCAGCTCTATTTGAGAGTTTTTTTTTAAAATGTTCAGTAAAGATCTGTCTATGTCTGTTATTTAAATATAATATTTTTGAATATTAAAATTTAACTAATTAATTGAATAATTTTTATACATTAGTATTTTGATTAATAAAGTAAAGGGAGTGTAGTTTCACAGTGAATGAAATAAAACTCAAAGAGGTTTATTTCATTCACTGTGAAACTACACTCCCTTTACTTGATTAATTAGGTGTTTTTAATCTGTAAACTCCTGATGATGGACTAATAATCCGAAATATATTGAGTTTGTATAAACCTCTTTGAGTTTTATTTCATTCACTGTGAAACTACACTCCCTTTACTTTATTAATTAATATCATGTTTCACCTAAAACCTACACCACTTTTCCTAAGAAAAAAAAATAGTATTTTTCATTATGAGAAAATTAGTTATCTGAAAAACAAACGATTAACGGGTTATTGACAGAAAACCATAAATGGGGCATCAATGACATTCAAATTTTATTGTCAATGCCTAAAAGTTTCAATAAATAATTTTCAAAATTTTAATTTTGTATTCTGGTATAAATTTAAATATTCAAAACTAATTTTTGGCCAAATTATAAGTGACACCAATAAGAAAATACCCTAAATCAATTTAACCCACCTAGGGACAGATTAGCTTTTCTTATCTAGCTCTGGCCTTTATTGTCTATATTTGGTCTTTTGATAATAATTTATTATACCTAAACGAACATTTTCTCTTCCTGGTCATAAAAGTTTCTAGATCTAAGAATATTTTTTTTATATATTAGATTTGTTTTATTTAGATAAAAAGCAGGAAGTTTTAATGTTTCCAGAATTCTATAATATATTTTTTCGACTCTATCTAAAAACAACTTCATCTCGAACTTTAATAGCCAAACGGGGGCTTTGAATTTCGGTAGAAGTATCAATAAGCCGTTCTCGAGACAATACTTCCTTTTATGGTTTTTAAGTTAACAGCTATTAGCCTCCGTCTATAATATATTATTCCCTCTACTTTCTTCATTTTAAGAAGATCTTTTTCTTCTTCTTTGACATATATCTCGCTAAAAGAGCTCTCTACTTGGAGCGCCTGCCTCGCCTTCGTAAATCCTGACAAACCCATGAATTTTGAACCTGCGCTTTTTCCTAAGAGCCTGGGTGGAGTTTCCGTCACCAAACTTGGAGAAAACCAACGGATCAGAAACGAAAGAGTGAATTATTTGTTTCCCTGATGCCTTTACATTAATACTATATCGTTAACCAGACAAACATATATCTAAATATATAAATGAAATGCTATTTCAAAACAATAGGCCCATAACTATCAACACTCTGATTATTTATTTATGGTTGTAGAAAACTTTACTACCCGTAAATCTCTAAAAGAGACATTATTAAGTAAAAATGTGGGTGTAGAATTGTTTTCAGGTTGCAATAAATTGAAGATTATTAGTTTTTAAAAAGGCTTATTGAAATTTAAATACCAGTTTTTTATTTATACCCAGAAACGACATGTGGGGATCCGAAGAGATCCTGAACAAATATTTTTAATTAGAAAATTTCTGTATTTGTTTATAATAAGACAATAATACTTACTTAAATTAAGCCTAAGTAATAAGTATTCTACTCAGAACGCCCGGGTAACAAGCGGACTTTGGCAAACAAAAATCGAGGGAATTCAATAATTTGGTATTGAATTCCTTTGATTTTTTTTCTTATTCTGTTTAAAAATGTTTGAAATATGGAAAAAAATAATTTTCGGCCTTTTTTTTAATCTGTGTATCAGTATTCCTATACCCACGATAATATAAGACTTGTAGAAAGTTCATTCTGGTGCTAAATTTTATAATTTCTGACCGAAAAACTTATTAGATTATGGACTTTCTAGGTTGAGATTTGAAAGTTTATATTTTACTTTTTTAAAAAATTATTTCATACGTGTTTTACCTGTATCAATAGATAGAGATTATTTATTTCGTGTCTAAACTTGTTTCAGTGTTTCTAATGGATATGGGATTATTATAAAAGCGCTCAAGCTTATATTTCGCACCGAAAGTTCATTCTGGTGCTAAATTTTATAATTTCTGACCGAAAAACTTATTAGATTATGGACTTTCTAGGTTGAGATCCGGGTCAAAAATACAAAAATATATTTTTTGAATAATTTTATTTGAAATGTTCAAGCATCGATTTGAAAGTTTATATTTTACTTTTTTAAAAAATTATTTCATACGTGTTTTACCTGTATCAATAGATAGAGATTATTTATTTCGTGTCTAAACTTGTTTCAGTGTTTCTAATGGATATGGGATTATTATAAAAGCGCTCAAGCTTATATTTCGCACCCTTTTCTTTCTATACCAGGGTGAGAAATTCTACCCCAATTGCATTTCAGAGAATTTATTATTTTTTTAATTTTTATCTTTAATTATTTTTAAAATATTTTCAATAAAATAAGGGAATTATTTTTTCTTCAAATTTCGGTAGATACTTTCGTATTGAATTAGTTTGATTTTTTTTGCTTATTTTGCTTAAAAATGTTTGAAATGTGGAAAAAAATAATTTTCAGCCTTTTTCTGCGTATCAGGATTTCGATACCCACGATAACAGAATACTTGTAGAAAGTTCATTCTGGTGCTAAAATCTTTATATTTCCAGACCGAAAAACTTATTAGATTATGAACTTTCTATGTTTAGATCCGGTTCAAAAATACAAAAATATATTTTTTAAATGATTTTATTTGAAATGTTCAAGCATCGCCATAAGAAAGGCTTAAATAAATATACATTCATTCAAATTATTTTCTTACAAACAAGTCACAAAAGCCTGGTACTCATCTCCGATAAATAATCTATATATGTATAAAATTAAGATTTTGTCTGTCTTTTTGTACATTGCTCAAACTCACGGCAAATTTTGGTTGCACACGTTTCAAGTAAAGTTATGAACGAAAACACCCTCAACAAAATTCATGTATGTTTGTCTATATGTCAGTATGTTTGCGTGGTTTCCGCGAAAAGTTGGTCACAATTCAAGTAAAAACGGCTGAAGAGATTATTATTAAATTTCATATTTAGTTCAGATGTCTTTAATCTTACGTTTATAGCTATAATTAAAACGTTTTGATATTTTCACCCCAAAAGGGGGTTTGGGGGCGCACTAATGGAAATGATCAAATAACTCCTACACTATTAACTCTACGGCAAATTTTATACTGAGAAAAGTTGTAGGGGATGTGATTTCTGACAACTTTTGTTTAAAAAATTCCCCTACAAAAAACACCCAAAAGGGAGGGGGGGGGGGGGGGCTTGAAAAATGTACACGAGTCACGATCGATGTTTTTCTGAAAAAAATATAATGATTTGTCTCTGTAAAACTACTGATGGTGGACTAAGCACTCGAAATCTATCGAGATAGAACTAGATGTTTTAACTCAATTTATTTTATCCATTTACTTACTGTGGAACACCACCAGCTCCAACTTCAAAATACATATAATTTAACAAAATGTTTCAGTATTAACCAACACCGCGTTCCCCAATTTTTTTTGATATTTTTTTGATTTGTATAATTTAAGTGGTTCTAGCTCTTTGTAGTCTTCTAAAATCCCGGGCTTCATTTCTGTATTTGGCCCAACTTGGTCAAAATCGAAACTTTGTTTAAAATATAATTTATTATTAATAACGCAATCCAAGTTGGAGTGGCTGGGTCGGCTGGTACTCAACACTGGCTTCCTCGCCACCAATTAACGTATGTTTCCTTTTAATTAAGAAAGGAAAAAGAACTAATGGGCGTGGAACGTCGATAATAAATTAGGAACATTTCTCGGGCGTATTAAATATTTCAATTAGTAAATGAAGTAAAATTATATGAAATATATTTGATTCATTATTTTACTTTCGAAACACGCAATGGGGAACCCGACAACCATTTTAATATCCTTTAAGCCACGAAATTTTCTAATTAAAAATATTTGTTCAGGATCTTCTCGGATCTACACACGTTCCTTGTCTATGAATGGGTATAAATAAATAAAAAACCGGTATTTAAATTTCAATAAGGCTTTTTAAAAACTAATCATCTTCAATTTATTGCAACCTGAACACAATTCCACACCCACATTTTTACTTAATAATGACTCATTTAGAGATTTACGGGTAGAGAAGTTTGTTTTCTACAAGCATAAAAAATAATCTGAGTGTTGATAAGGCGATTGTTTTGAAATACGATTTCTCTGTATCTCTAATGTAAGGTGAGCAGTTCAAGAGCACATGCACAACTGGTAAATTACCCGAACTGTGTTAACATTATAAATTCAATCCCAACATGCACGCCATAATCCAGATTAACAATATTAGGATTTGTACAACATACTTGATACATTTTTTTAAAAACATTCGGATATAAGAATTTTCTAAAACTTCACATGATTTGGTAATCATATGAAAAAGTAAAGTTTTTAACTGTATAATTAGATGGATAGATTAACTATTATAGAAAAACACAGATTTAATATGATTTATAAATTAATATATGTCAAAAAAAGGTTATTTAAAAATGTCTGAAAGGTGGAGAAAAATAATTTTTAACCATTATTTTTTTGTCTGCGTATGTCTGAATTCAGATATCCACGAAAAGTCGTATAAAGTTCGTTCTTGTGGTAAAATATTTAGATTTTTAATTCGTGGAATATATTAGATTTGAGGCTTTCTAACTTTAGAACTTCTGGTTCAAAATGCTAAAAACATCATTTTTTAACGATTTTATTGAGATTTTAAGACAATGTTATAATTTAGGCATAAATGAACAATTTATTTTATATTTAAATGTATTATTATTATAATACCTCAGGATTGAATGAAGGCAGTCCAGAAATAAATAAGAGGCTACTTCCAACAAATAATATTTATTGGAAATGTTTTCCCCTTTTAATATTATTTTGAAACCGACGTTTCGAGGGATATTCCCTCCTTCCTACTTCAAAAGGGTCAATAAAGGAAGATCCTCCGAAACGTCGGTTTCAAAATCTTCTATTAAAAAGCGCTTATGATGTCTGACGCGAGTCACTCATTTAAAACCCACAAATAGTTTATGTCTAATTTATTAAAATTAGAAAAATTTTATTTTTATTTTAAAATCCACGAATGTTCAGGGTTAAAAAATCACGAAGCCCGTAGGAATATTATAAAGAGAAACATATCCAATAAATATTATTTGTTGGAAGTAGTCTCTTATTTATTTCTAAACTGCCTTCGTCAAATCCTGAGATGTTATATATCAGTCCGTCTTCAAAGAATAAATTCTAATTTATTATTAACTACTTATAAAGGCTTCTCTAGCAAAAATAAGATTTCATATTTTGATTATTTAATACATGTGCGGGTGATTCTTTCATTAGAATGTGATCGAGGAAAATCAGTAAAAAGGGCGCGGAGAGAATGATCTCTCTTCCTTTAGAACTAAGGCATAAGAATGGCAAATACAAGTTCAGACTTGTCTCAGACTACTAGAGATTAATTTCATAATTTCTATTATTCTAGCAACGAGTTTTTGACTTCTGGAGATTAATTTCATAATTTCTATTATTCTAGGAATGACCTCTTGACTACTAGAGATTAATTTAACAATTTCTATTATTCTAGGAATGACCTTTTGACTCTAGGTAAGAAAATATTAATTCGAAATGAATATCGAATTTAGATATTTATCATTTAAAATTATTAATTTACTGAAAGTGCAAACAGCGTACCGAATTTTAAAAAAGTTTCATTTTTTCCTTCAATGTTTTTTTTTCAAAACCAAGATAAACCATGAAAAAATTTAATTTAATCTCTCTTTCTTATTTGGATGGCTAGAGAGGTGTATGTATTATTAAAAAATAAAATGATATACACACCCAGGAATAAAGGAAGGGATTGAGAAAGAGAAAAGTGTGTAGGTTGTTCGGATGCTTTTCATTAAGATGTTGCACTCCAGAATTTTTTCTCCGGCGATATTTTCGTGTTCCGATGTCATCGTTAATTAAGCAATAAGTTAATTGAACGCGATTGACTGGAAAGCAGCTACCGGTGGAAATCAGATAAATCACTTCGGAATTTTTTTCAAAAATAATTTATAACACTTTCGAAATGATTTTAAATTTAAAATAACTCACACTCGTCTCATTTTTTAATTAAAATAGCACTTTATTCAAACTCTTTTACAACAAGCTTTGTGTTACCAATATTCTTTATCTATTCCACACTGTCACACCTCCACATATATTATAGTTAGTGATAGTCTTTGATCTTAGACTAATGATGAATGAATTTAGTTGTTTTTTGGGTTTCGAAGGTCTACGACAAAAATCCTATTCATCTCACTTTGTCGTTAGTCTGTCTGTCTGGCTGTCGAAATGAAATGTGTCGTTAACCTTATAATCTAGAAATTTTGATTAAAAAGTAAAAATTTATGTTTCCCAGATATGGATATAAAAATTTTGGGAGGAAAATATTTTCATGTGATCGCTATTGATCTTAGCCGAGGGGTGAACCGCGAGCTAAAATCGTGTACACCTACTTCCACTTCCACTTTAATTTCCAAGTAGAAGACAATAGATAACAATAGATTATGTAATGAATTCCAAAGTAATTCCAAATAATTCCCAATCGCGGTTCACCCTTCGATCTTAGCTAATTAAGAATGAAAGGTTACAAAATCTAAATATAAATCAGAAGATTATGATTATTATTATTATTTTTTTATTTTGTTACCCATATGTAGTATCGGTGGACAAATTATAAGGTGCCAATATTGGCAAAATGCCAGGGACCCCGGGTCTTAAGGAACCCCACCCCCCAAGTGATTTTATGATTTATTCTTGAAATATTTTAAATTAATTGCAAAGTAATGGAAGGCAGCCCAAGAATAGTGAAGAAAAAACTTATTACATTTCCAAATAAGATATATTTATTGGAATGTCATTCGATTTTTTCCTTTTCCTTCAAAACCAACGTTTCGGAGGATTCTTCCCTCCTTCTTCAGGATTTCAAAGGGTCAATAAAGGAAACAAACAAGCTGCTTCCCTCTTCTATCCTCTCTGCAGTGTTTGAAATGACACTAGAGGAGAGAAGGGGGAAGCATCTTGTTTGTTTCCTTTATTGACCCTTTGAAACCCTGAAGAAGGAGAGAAGAATCCTCTAAAACGTTGGTTTTAAAGGAAAAGGATAAAAAGAACAGACTGTCCAATAAATACATCTTATTTGGAAATATAATAATTTTTTCTTCAGTATCCTTGGGCTGCCTTTCATTACTTTGCAATTAAAAATTTTACCAGACCGTCTCTCTCTAAAGAGAAAATTTCTTCAAAAAATATTTTAATTAATTAGACAGGCATCACCGGAATGAATTCATTTTTTTCCAAAAGATTTCATAAATAAATAATATACATGCATATAATGTTGTGCCAATTAAAAATATATACATTCTGAATAATTGATATTTTAAAACTCTTAAATTCTACCTTCCTACAAAATCAGCTAACCGTATATTAATAAAGCCAATAATTTAACCAATTTTATAATATGTGATAGCTACGAGTGTAACATTCTGAGGACACCAGTATAAAAATCTGCCAAGGGCCCAACACTGTATTATTACGCCACTGTATTAACGTAGAGTTAACAAAATTTAGATTGTTGTTTTTTAAGATCTCCTGAGTTCAAAAAGTTTTTTTTTTAGTGTCTTAGTTTGTGTATGTGGTCTAATGTAAATACACCTTAAAATCTATAAGAATTTCAAAATGGAATTAGTTCTAAAAATAATAGTATATTTTATGCCCATCCGATACAAGTGATTAACTAGAAATCTGAAAAAATAAAATCAGTATGTTTTTACATATATCCCAAATGGATGAATCAATAAATTTATTAAATCAAATAACAAAGTTTTTTTACACTATGAGATTTTTGTAGATTCACGATTAAGTTGATCGATCATTCTTCGATCATTTGTTAGCTGTAGTATAAAGAAAATGAAAAGCGAACGACCTCGTGTTTCCGCTTTTTTCAGCCTTTTGTCATTGCAGGCAGTGTGAAATCGATAAAAGATCGATCAAAACAATTGCGATCGATGTTAATATAATATTTCCGCCGTATAAAATATATTGGATAAACGAAATGGAAATATAAATAATTAATAATTTTATTATAATATAATGTTTAGAATCCTTAATGCGTAAAATATACCTGTATTTAACTTGGAGTAAATTACTATAAAAGTGAAATAATTTCTGCTGAAACAATCTCTATTTTTGATGAGATATTCCCCGACAGACGCTTTGTATTTATATGTAGGTTTAGTAAAAATCAATCAGGACCTCCTATCAGTAGTCATAGAAATATTTAATGGGATTCTTAAAAAAATCAATGTAGAGATATTTCAATGATTATCCTACTGAATAATTATTTGAGAAAAGTGAAAGTAAAAAAATAAATACATATTTTATTTTTGTTTGGCGATTAATTAATCAAAAATATGGAAATGCCTGTGGGGTAGCCTTTGGGTTGCACTAAGTGGAATTTCAGTTGCATAAATTTTAGGCGCTCGGGATATAACTATAGAAAAACTGCATGATATTTATGCATTGACAAACAGGTCTCTGATAAAATATTTAAAATATGTTAAAAGTATTATAATTTTGTCAGAAATATATATTATGAATGAAGAAACATCATCACAATTATCATAATTTTTAGATTAGTTAATTTCATCAACTATTTAAGCTGTGAAATTGATAAATTTTCTCTAAATATTTTTTGAAATTCAGATGCAAACATACTCTCAACCAAATTGGCAAAAATTTTAAAGATTTTTTTTTACATATTTACATAACAAATTTAGTCAAATTTTTGTACAAACATCTTATTTGATATAAGCCTATCAAATATGAATTATCATTTTTTTTTTTTTTATTGGTCTTCTGGCCTCACCTAATTATTTTACAAGATAATTTTTCTTTTAGACAAGAAAAAAAACAACACACCACATTTTTTCCTTCAATAACATTAATCCATTAGAAGTTTTAAATTTCTTTGAAGTTGCCAGTGCATACCTTCAAATTAAACTACTCTGTAATTATTTATAAATTCAAAGATGTGATTCGGTGTCTAAACAAAAAAATAAAAAACAAGACTACCATCCAATTATAGAAAAAAAAGATAAAAAAACTTCGACCAGTCGAGACATTTCGATCAATAGAAAATTGATTAATCATTTCCGAGTTCTTTCTAAAAGAGGTCACAAATTATTAGCCGTTTCTAGCTAAAAAATTGAATGATTAATAATTATATATTATTAAATATTTAGAACAAAAATTATCTAATAAATATCACATTACTCATTTGGACAATTAATTCAACTCATTCAGGTTTTTTTTATAATTAGACGATATCTACTTAAATTCAATAGTATTAATCTTATTTGGACTTATCTGTAAGAAAATGGATATATTTGTATATAAAAAAATGTTGAAAAAGTTTCCCAATTCATCAATAATTATACCTACATTATATGCTTGAGTAATTCAAGAGTAATCATGAACTTCAAGTTCGTTAAGATTTCAATTAATTTGAATTTTTTCGACATATATTGGCTTGTAAATTAGCCAAGTTATTATTATTATTTTTTCTTTAGATCTTTTAGTTTTGAATTTTGTTCTACAGGTAAAAAAAAACTAAATATTTCATATGATTACCAAATAAATTGAATCAAATAATTATCAAATTATATTTTGTTAAGTGTCAACAAGTATGAAATAACGTTTTTCAAAACAATGCATAAATGTTTGTTATTCTTTTTACTGATTCTGGGGGTCCACTGATTATGTATACAAAATTTGGTTGAGTTTGCTCAAACGGCCTAGATCTTTTAATTTTTAACCCCCTCCAACCCCCTTTAATTTTGGGTCGATATGTACCAAAATCTAATGAGCTCTTAATCTCAATGGACCAAAACTACGTGTGAAATTTGGTTTCGATATTCACACTAGTTTTTGAGCTCGCTCGTCCACAAAAATTTGGTAACGCACGGACTAACAGACATTTTGACAAAACAATTATTATCTCGAAAAATATAATTTTTTCGATGTTCACTCTTTTTTGTAGAGCGAAATGACATGGTTTAGCTCAATTTTTTTCAATCAAAATAGTTTCAGCCGTTTTTGAGATATTTCGAAAAAAGAAAGGAAAAAACCACTTTTTTCATGCACTATTACAATACTTGACCATACCCTGTATGGTAAAGTAAAAATCAACATCATCTAGATTGGTCCATTTAATTTAGCTTTGGCCTATAGAAAATACTTTGGAAAATTAAATATTAAAAGTATAATATGATCTCGAAAATCCCCATGATAATTTAGTTAGTATTAATAACAAACAAAAGGACATAAATACACATATTTATAACAAAAGTTGATTATTTATTCATTATAGAATTCATAGAGAATAGAATATTAAAAATGATGAATGATTTATATTCCATTTCGTTCATACATATTTTAAACTGAGTATAATAGAAATTATTAAAAGAGTAGATTTTTGATCTTCTTATAAATAGACACTTAGAAAATATACATAATGAATTGCTTCTTTATCTAGGACTTTGAAAACGAAAACAGTCTCTCTTCCTTTAGATCTTTCTTTGAAAGTAAAAGGAAGATAAATAAATAAATAAATAATCTAAATTATGATATTTTCTAACATGTATAGTGCTGATGAAATGCTTTTGGAAGTATGCCACTAAATCTATGCATTTCCTGATCACCATCATATTTATAGGTATATAGTGTTTTTGTAGTATTAATCTGTTTTAGAAAAGGCCACTATAAAGAGGGCTGCCCAGAGGAGGAACAAGGGGGTAAAATGCCCGGGGGTACGTATTCTCGGGGGCCCAATGTGTTGATTTTTTTCTAAGCAATTGGTTATCTGCGAAGCCCAAAGGAAAAGTAAGAAAAAATAGATTATTGGCCTATCTAGAAATAAAAATATGTTTAGCTTTTAATGAAAAAATAATGATAACATTTTATTCACCCACAATAGCAAAATAAGTTTTGTCCTGGATATGAACAGTTTTTAAATTCCAATTACATTACTGTAGTTTATTTTAAAGTTATCCAATATAAACATATTATATAATACATACAAAGATTTATCATTTATTCCAACATATGGAACTTTTTTACATTAGTAGGCGTCCATACTCATGATTGCCCAGGAGCCCGAAATTTCTTTGACTACCATAATATGTATATTTATTGAAATAATATAATATGAATGTTTAAGTAATTTGCCTTCAATATTAATAATACAGTTGATCCAGGGTTTATACGAAACGGAGCGTAGGTAATAGTCTTTTATACGTAATTGAATTCCGGAGAAACTTAAACAGGCTTATTAGGCAAAGGAATAATTTAATGGATATTTCACCTTAAATAGTTTAAAGCTAACGACTGGTAGAGTCGCAATTTGTTAATTATTTTATGCAAAAATATGTTTTCTTTTATTAAACAAAAGGTCAGTTTGCCACCTTCATCCAAACTGGATTTAAAAAGCTAACTGACAGAGATATGTGCACAAACACCTAAAGTTTGAATGAACTGAAGATTGGTTTCTATCTGTGACCTCTAATCCCAATGGACAAGTGGCCCTAAAAGTTACATATTCCATGATATTAAAAAAAATATCTATTTCTATGAGTAGTTTCAAATTAGAAATAATCTTAGAACATTCACTTTTGTTATGTTAAACTAATAACACACACAAGGTTTAGGCATCCTGAGATAAATTTATATTTTTCTTTACAAAATTTTGTTAAATACTATATCAAAATCGAAGATTACGTATAAATCAGTAATTTATTCAATTATTATATCTTAGTTTTGTATTTGTATTTATATATTGAATAAATTATGTTAAGCTCCAAAATTTTAAGTCAAATATCCTTATGTATTGAGACCGTTCAAGTCCAAAAAGTCGATTTTTAAACTTAAGCTGAATATTTATGATATTATAGCAAAAGCAAAACTTTTACTAAGTCTATTTTGACTTAAAAGTGTATTCGGCACAATGTATTTAGGCCTTCAACCATTTGCTTTAAAACGCCTATAATGATTTTTTTATATCTCTCTATTTATTACCAATTACACGACCTGTATGTATGTACTTCCCCGATTGAACTTGTGTTAGAGGCATTTAAATATTTATTTAAAAATCTCTTGAAATTTGATGATTTTAATTTGAATAATAAAAATGCAATATGGTTGAATGACATTTAAGAACACATCTTATGAGGATGATGCATTAGTAGATTAAGTCGAAAGAAGTGCTTATATAGACAGATAAGGTATAATTGAAAAGTTATTGTTTTGCCGAGAGTAGCAGAGTTGTTGATTCACATATATATGTGTGTATGTTTATTTGCATCAAGCAGAGGACAACCTCTTTGTTTCTCTTTGTCAGACAGATAAACACACATATATATGTGTGTATGTTTATTTGCATCAAGCAGAGAACAACCTCTTTGTTTCTCTTTGTGAGACAGATAAGGAATGAATTTAGTGATCGTGAATGATCACAATCAAACAATTTTTGTCTCTAATAATTTAATTTATGTTGAAAGTATATAAATATTAGTAACTCACCGTTCCAGTAGCACCCGTAAACCTCAACACGCATACAGACAGTACGCATGTACGGACTATAGGGTAGGAATCGAACTTTGGACGCCCAAACCGGATGGTCAAGTTCTTTCTTGCTCTCCAGATACGTATTTTTGTTTCCATCAATCACCTGAAACAAGAATTTGTGAATTAAAATTGTGTCGATTTGTATATTATTCTTAAAATAAATTATCACTTGTCTAATTGATAAATTGATTGTTCAGAAATAAATATATATTTCTGAGTTTAACCAACAATACAGAAACGGAGAATTTGCTTTATTTTTTTTAACTGAATTCCTGAGAATTGTTGTTCCAGTTAAATGGCAAAGTAAAAGCTATCAAAGTTCTGGGTATAGATATATTCAACTCTGGAAAGCACTTATGGATTATAAAAAATAGAAATTAGATCATCCTTACTGACTTTGAGTAGTAGGTATCTAAGTAATGATATGATTGTGAGGATAAAAGAAAACTTCAATTCTCTACGGTTTTAGATCTACCGTTCTGTAAAGAAATTAATTAAAGAGTATTATCGGGTATGTAATTTGTTATTATTATTAGTAAAGGACAGAGTAATACCATTTAACTTATCTAATTTCTAACCATTTCTCAAATGAATAAATAATAAATATAGCTAATATATAGTGGTTGAAACGGAGTATAAATAAAACAATAGATATTGATCGAATACAGTTTAGAATATTTATTTAAGGACTAAAATATGTTAGTACATTAATATAAATTGGAATGAAAAGTAAATGAATTTTGAAAAAAATTTATAATTGAATATATCTTGGTCATTATTCAGAGAACGTTGACAAGAATATTAAATAGTCGGACAGACAATGAGGGTTTGAAATAAATTTGAAATGTTTATTTGATGAGTTGGGAGAACATAATGCATTATTAAAAGGCATTCCGTCAGTCGAGCTGCGGTTATGGACGGCCGTTGCAATGGGAATGGTCTATTTTGGGGTATTTTGGGTACAATTGCCCCCTCCATTATCCATCATCAGACCCCAGTTCAGCGAGAAACTATTATTACGCCAACGGAGGCCAACTCGTGTCAATCATACGGAAAGTTTCCAAAGTAAACGGTTCTGTTAATTGTAGGGAAGTGTTGGAAACAATTCAACAATTGGAATGTCTTCGAGTTAATTAATTCCTTACGTCGCTCGTTTTTGTTTCAAATAGAGAAAAAAATTTAATTATCTGACATGAGACATCAATCAGACAAGAGAGAACTACTTTTCATCTTAGTCAGGAATCCAATTTTAACGAGACTAAAAGAGTTAAGGGGTTCTCGCTGGTCCAGATGTCAGATGGCCAGTCAAATGTTCTCCTTTTTTTTGATCTTAATAGATTCGACTCTTAAAAAAAATCAGATATCGAAATTAATTTATGTTAAGGAATTCTTAAATCTTTCACGCGCAAAGTATTTTGTGCTATTCAACAATTAAATGCTGCTAATTATTACTATTAGCTCGTAATATAGGTTTACCAGAGAGAACAGGTGTTGGTTCTATCTATACCTTGAATGAGTGAATGACAAGAATAAAATATAAAAATGCTAACAATTTTTATTCACACCATACGTTAATGAGCTGAAAAGTCGATTAGTGAACAATTCCATTAAGTTTCTGATTGCAAACTACAAAGATTTAATCTGATAAAACTATAAACAAGAAGATAATTAGATAAAATATTCATTCGATTAAAAATTTAGTTTTTAAATTCATTAAAGAAAAACTAGTATAGTCAAAAGATTATTTTTATTAATAACTATCGAGTTTGCACACTTTCTAAGCTTTAACTGGAAATTTTATATTTTATTTATCCTTTTAGATCATTTTTGGGATTTGGCTTAAGTCTTGCGAAAATGGAGTTCAACATATTCCGCAGAATACTAATCTTCTTATTGTTTTTTAATTAAGCTACTTGGGGACTTTGTGGCAGGTATGAAGGATAATTGCTTTCTAATCCCCCCCCCCTCCCCCGAAATCCTGCTAGGGATCGCAAGTTCTTGGATGATATTCTGTTTTTAGAGGTATCCCCTTTTAATGAAATTACAATAGGATATATTTTAACTTTATCCATTAAATGTGCAATTAGTAAGCTCATCATACTTGTTATTTTTTTGAAGTAAGTTGTTTTTAATATTTGACGGTCTATCACAATAAAGTCAGGTGTCTGGCGGTGTTG
Organism: Forficula auricularia; assembly: GCA_024734495.1. Lineage (NCBI taxonomy): Eukaryota > Metazoa > Arthropoda > Insecta > Dermaptera > Forficulidae > Forficula > Forficula auricularia. The sequence goes on from JALMQS010000070.1 coordinate 20,421,107, forward strand.
TTTTATATTTACTGAATGATGGTTTTATATATAAAAAAATTATATTGAGACCATAGTTGACGGTGTAAGTTTAGCTAGTTGATCAAACTGTCCTAAAAAGACAGTTTCGGACAGGGATCGGCATATGTACACCTAAATTTGTACACTTTCTAGTTTCTACATTTGTTCTGGATGGATTTTTAAGATGTGAATTTCTTAGTTATTGACACCAACTGTTCTGTCTCTGTTGTCCATCAGATATATATCCCTCGAGGAAATAATTACTCAGAACATTACAATAAATAAAAAATATCAATAGTAATTTCCAACATACAAGTATAGCGCTTAAAAAAGACAGAAGAATCACAAATTTATCTTTTATCTACAATCGCAATTTAAACCTGGTCAACATTTCTTCTACAAAGTATTTTGAAGGGTAATAAGGTCGTATAAGTACTTAGCCTTGTCTAAATAAGTCGAAATAGCCTTGCACCGGCTCTAGATATGATCAATCTCTTTTATAATCTAAATGTATACGAAATGTTACAAAAAGCTTAGTGCTTGAAATAATTTAGATCTGATTCAAATAAAATGATAAATTTCGTAAATGAAGGTGATCTTTCTCATCAAAGGTTCTTTTTGTACATTTTTAATTTAAGAGATTATCTAGCTAGATAAAAGCTTCCTTGGAGGTAGTTTTGAAAAATAATCTATTCCTGTCTGGAATGCTGTTAGTTCTATATTTTTTTACTAAATAATTTAATTAGAGAAAATGGAAAATTTGTTTTCTGTGCCAGAATTTTGCTAATTTTTAAATGATCAGGATGCGACATCTTGGGGTTTGATCAAAATTCTGAAATAGAAACGTTTCTAATTGTGTCAGAGTATAAAAAAAACGATTCCAGCTATTAATGTATATTTTATGACGATGTTTTAAACGATTTTAATTTAATAGTTCTCTGCTTTATATTCATTTTTCATTAACTTATTCATATAAAAATATTTTTTAAAAGGTGGCATTAAAGAAAAGATTGATTCAAAAACTTTTCATTAAAAGCGTGTCTTTGGTAAAAAAAATCACACTTTAATTATAAAATCTAATGTATAATTTCAATAAGAATTTGAAAGCTGAAATTGATATTATGTGAAGAGTTCAAAAAGTGCATTTTATTACTTTAATTAGATCTATAAGACATGAGTTAGACGTTAGAGCAAGGGTGTCCAACCTTTTGGCTTACACATGCCACATTTGGAGGAAAAAATTGTCCCGGGCTTCAGATAAAATATACTAATTCTGCTGATTTTGTTGATCAAAAAAGATGTTGATAATATTAAAAAAAATATATTGATTGTTAAAATAAATACAAATCTTTTATAAAACAATCTTTTAAAAGTTTAATCCTTTTAGTGTATTTTATTTTATTTTTAAGTTATTATTATTTTATTTGTTGCATTTAATTTTTTTGAAGTCGGTTTTATTTTTTTTATTAAAAATTATTTTTATTTTTCTCTTTTTAGTGATGTTATTAATAGTGACTTAATATAATATCTTGCATGCATCTTGTAAGAGAAAGCGTCGGGCGAATGAATCAGAAAATGATAATAAAATTCAATTCATAAATATAGAAATTCTCTCGAAACGTTTGCGGGTTTTAAATGAATGTTTTAAGATTTTTTTATAAGAGATTTTATTTATTATAATTTCGATTATTTGGTCATAAGAATTTGAGATTTACGTTATTTCGTCATTGATAATATCATCAGAACTTGACCAAATTAATATGGTACCACCCCTTAGGTACCCTCTTTCCAATAAAAAAAAGAATTATTAAAACCAGTTCATAAACAAAGAAGTTATGCCTGAACAAACATATCAAAAAGGTCCAATACTAATGAAAAAAACGGAACCATTCGGAAGCTAGACTGAACCCAATGCAAAAAAAATCATCAAAATCGGTTCACAATTGGCGGAGATATGAGGTAACATAGACACAAAAAAAAATTCAGTCGAATAGAGAACCTCCTCCTTTCTTGAAGTCGGTTAAAAATAAAACTCTGTTTTCAGTTCGACAAAGTGATTTTCGGATTAGTCATTTGTAAATGTGTAAACTAAAAGAAAGATCGGGGGGGGGGGGGGTTGGAGAAGGGGAATAATTTCAGAAAGGGTGGATTTGGAATTCCTATATTTGAGATTAAATGCGCGGAAATCTCAAGTAGCTGTGCAGGCGTTGCCTCCGGGGTCTTTGTATAACTTTTGTTACCGACCATTACAGTGCCTTGTGAGAGATATTTGCACAGCGAGGGAGGTCCAATATATAGATATTACTTGCCAGTTTCACGGTTAATAAAGCCTTTCTCGTTCTCTGTTGCTCCCTGTCTCTCAGACTCGTTGACTTGCCAAGGTTCCCTTGGTAAATTTCAAGACAAAAAGGATCTAGGGTTAAAGCAATCGTTAATTCTCGTAAATTCTTCATCAGCCGCCTAAGTTTGCATGTCTTTAATCGGCGGACTAGAAGGGCGAAGGGCGGGTCTTACCACGCGCCAAAGGAAGATAAAAAAAAATCTTCCAAAAAGTAAGAAGAAAAAGGCGAAAGAATAAATTTCGTGAGCGTCTGATCGCAAGTTTTTTTTTCTTCCTGAAAAAGGCCCGTTTTAATTCATGCTGACCTCAAACCGATCCCTTTACTTACTCACATCTCATTTACAAGCGTCACGCAAACAAAACTCAACAAAGTTTTTCTACTTTTTTTCATATGTGTTTTCATTCCGTTTCACCTCTTCATTTTTTTTTTACTTTTCCCCTTGACTCTCCTTCTTATATTTCTTATAAACCCTTCAAGATTTGTTTTAGATATTTAAACATGATTATTATTTAAATTAAAAAAAGAGAAAAAGTAAATAAAATTAGTTTTTACTACAAGAAAAAGTTGAATATGTCATCCTGGAATAGAAACGAAAATGAACAATTTATTTTATTGAGATAATAAAGAAAGAGATGAGCAATCGCCTCTAGGGCCACGCCAAATGTGGATAGATGCCACTCAACTTTTAAATTATTTCGAAAATGAATTCTTCAAATCCACGAAGAAGATGCGTCAAAAATAATTGTAAATAATAAAAAATTTAATTGTTGTTGTTTCAAAAAAAAACAAACTTAATTTAGTTTGTTCTTCTTCTCTGGGCATATCCATTTTGAGCTTTGGTTGATTGTGTTCTCTCTATAGTAATGTTATAAACAAACAATTTTTCCAAAATTCTTCTCGGAGTTAAATAAGCTTCTTCTTCTTCAAGCGAGAGTATCCTCTCTATTCTAATTTTCCTGGAGAAATTTTCACAGGGGTGGTTTCCCATTGCCTTCTCCTTTGATAAAGATGAAAATTGTTCTGACTATGGTAAACTTGATCCGAAGTCAAGCGCTTTAGTCCAATATTCTACTAGAGACTAAATAATAAATAAGCTTGAAGATGAAATTTGTTTTTTAATGAGAATTTTTAAAAATGATCAATGATTTTATTAGATATGTTTGATTTTATGTCAGAAGTGGCTCTTTGCAACCCTCCTCCTTCAGAAATCAAACCCAAGTGCCAAAAGCTAACTTTGCATTTAAATATCTTTTGACACAAACAATTTCTGGCATATAAAACCAGTTAAGAAATTTCAGTGAAAGATATCTATATCAGAAGTGCTTCTAATTAAATGATAGTCAATATAGTAAATCCCGTTATCTTTTTGGCTTTGGGTCCGATTAATTCTCCAGGGGACTGCAAATATTCAGATATATAATCAAACTTAGATAACAAGATCTTTGATAACCTTTGTATCTAATTTTAAATTTAATGCCCTGGTAAAAATGATTCCTTTCTTTCTCAAAGGTCCACTCTGTTAGAAATAGTATATATCTGGGTATTTAGAGTTGATCATCTCTAAGGGGTTTCTCTGAAAGTATCAGGAAACTTTTATAAATGAAAATAAATTTTTCTACACATTTCAGATATAATTTTAGCATATCGTTCGGCTTCAACTGATTGAAGGTTATAAGGAAAATTAAACTTTCTTAATCTTAAAGTTTAAACGATAAAAAGGAGATAGCCCTTATTTGAAAAGGTCAAAATTTACGATAACCAAGAATATGAGGGTTAAAATATTTGGATGGAAGGAGGGGGTTAAATAGTAAAAATTTTAAAATATATGGCCCATATGATCTTGAAGATATTTTTCGATAGATACAAGGCTTGAAAAATCTAACTTACTAAGCTTTTCAAATAATTAAGAACCAAAAGAGCCGATATTTCGCATTTAAATCAGATCTTTATTTAAAATAATTGTGAATTTATGAAAGCATAAAATTTTTATATCATTCAAGATCAAAAATAGTGAATTTTTCGAAATAAATAAAAATTAACCATTGCTCAAACGTGAAAAAAGGTCAAAAAGTATTCATATTAAATTTCATTAAATTCAAAAAAGCGACTGTGGGTCAGTGGTTAGAGTGTCGGGCCGCCGGTCTGAAATACGCTGGTTCGAGACCGAGTCTCGGGAGATATTTGCAGTCGACTGCTCTTGGAAAGCAATGGCAACTTACCAAGAGTATAATTGCCTAGTAACCTCTCCAAACTAGCCGTTCGGCACCGGCGTTAAAAAGTAAGTCCCGTGTAAAAACAACTAAACACACTCAGCACAGGTATATGTGGAGGGGAGCCAAAAAGTCAGGGAGACCTGATATGGCACTTAAAGAAGAAAAGAAGAAATTCAAAAAATTAAAATACTTGGTGGGAGAATCAAATTAAAAAAAAATTTCAAAGCTTGATTCTAGAGAAGTTGCCAACGGTTTCAACCAATGCACGTTTTTTCAATAATTTTTTATGGGTTGGATAAAAGGAATTGCTCACATGCTTTTTAGTTTAAAACCGCTGTCAACTAATTTAAAATTAAATTTATTATATACTCGTGTATATCTATCTATTTTTAAGTCTTTTATTAATTTACTTTTTATGAATATTTACATTCGAATTCATAATCAATTTTTTGATTATAATTTCATAAGTTTCATTTTTATTTTTAATATTTTTTTTGTTTTTAATATATATTTTTTATGATCTGATTTCAATGATAATTATTTGTGATGCACCTGTGTGCTGGCCGAGCTTATTTTCCCTCTATGTTTATCATTAACAAACACAATTAAATATTTGCTATGGATAGAATTTTCGATGATGTCATTTTTTTTGTTGAATTTTCATACTCGGGAGAAAAAAAATTAAAAATATATTGTTCGAAATAGAGTGAGCGGATCTAAATAATATTGAGAGGATTTATTTGATTAAAAATGCTTTTAATATTAAATCTGGTTTTTATATTTTTATTTAAACAGAACTATGAAATCCATTTGGCGTTTGATGAATATATCACGCACCTTTCTCAACAGATTATTCAAGAAGGGTAGGATAGGGGGGATGGGGGGGGGCAATATCCGAAGTTGGCTTTGTTCAAGCGAACAGGGGGAGGGATTTTGTCGGAATTTGACAAACAGGTAAGAAACAATATCTGTCGAGGTATTGGCGTGCATAAGTGGATAGGGAGAATACGAAAGCGGCTTTGATCAATCGGCTTCTCGATGTTTGTCTTCAAGAGTTGCCTCGCGATCTTTCATGATTCGTTGTAAGAAAAAAACGAGATTTGTTTACAAATAAGTCTTATCAGCTTTTGAAATAATGATTTTTATAAGACACGATTATATCTACTTGAATCGGATAAAAGAGTTTCATCTCCAACCCTTAGGAAATAAATAAAGGGGTCATTAATAAAACTTAAGCTACTAGGAATAGTATTAGTTTGTGCTTGGATGATGAATCATCAGCTTCTGAAGTCACCGCCTATCTATGTTCATCTTTAACACTGCGTGGAGCCAATCCCATTTCCTAACAGCTGATGACATTTCCTTGCTTTGAGTTTACTTATTCAGAGAAAATACCTGGATGGAAACCAAAGGAACCTGATTTAAGAAAGGAGGAATTCCTTCCTATATTTTTTTGTAGTAATTTCACTTCAATGGATTGGATTTAAAAAAAGAATATTCATTTTCATCGGAAATTCAGGTTTTGAAATCCCATCAAGCTAAAAGAGCGATTTTAGCATTTTGTCTTTTTGCTAAAAAACTGAAAATTTCAGATTTAAAACATAAGATAGATAGTGCTAGATGCCCAGGGGCGTAGCCACGGGGGGAGAGGGTTTGGGGGTCAGAACTCCCCCTCCCCAAGAGCAGGGCTCATGGGATGAGTATCGGCAACGACAAACCGTTTCTTATGGCAAACTAACCGTAATTAAATATATTTCATATGTTTAATCAAGAATTATGTTCTTTTTTAATTTCTTGAAGTACCTATTTGTTTTAATAAAAAAAATTCCAACTAAATATTTTGCTTTGTGGATTGACCCCCCATGAAAATTTTCTGGCTACTCCACTGTAGATGTCACCAGTATGGTTTTAATTTATATTTATTTTGCAAAGTATTCTTTTACTTGTACTAGTTTTAAGGTCATTTGCTTAGAGTAGGGATGAACATAATTGGCATTCTTGGTTTCTTTAGTATTTTAGTTTTGGTCTTGTATACTTGGGTCTTATTTTTGAAATTGCCAATGCATTGTAGTAATAGTATGTTAGTCTTATAATAAGACAAAATTTGTTAAATTAGTAAAATGACTGTAAATTGTTGTCCCGAATCTCATTTTTTAAAAATTAGCTTTTTTTTTAATGATATTGATGTGAGAAGGAGATACACCAGAAGGTGGATCCCCTAAAGGCCTGTATGGGCTGGCCCCTCCATCGTGAAAAGAACAGTGTAGAAGGAAAAGAAGCCGGGATCACGAGCCAATCTCAGAAACTTAGATACAATTCAATATCCAATTTACTAGGTTTTAGGGGCTTCGAGCAGTGGTAAATTCCCCAAGCTGTGGTTTTTTCCAAATTAATCTTTTATTTGTAACAATCTTTTTCTTGTCTATGAAACGAGTTATTTACAATTTTGATTAGGTAGATGTAATCTTAAAAGTTAAAAAAAAATTCTATAAAATTTGTGAAGACAATATTTATATTTAATTATTGATTTCACAGAAGTATATGTTCTATCTTTGGGTGATTAAGATATTTTGAAAGAGATTTGCCACGGTATTTTCCTACACTATATTTTGGAATTGTGTCAATAATCAATACTTGTTAACAGCTTCAGAATTACAAATACAAACATTTTCTTTTCTGAATAGAATATTAATCAATCAAAAAATATCTGAACTAGGTGAATTTTAGCCGATATAAATTGGGTTTATACTTTATATTATAATATATTCTCTCGTATTTCATCTTTAAAAACATTTTCTATTAAAATTCGCCTCTTTGTCGACGAAACGAACATAGTTTTAAAACCTGTCATTTATATTAATGCATTTTTTTGTTACCTTAGGATAATATCAACCTATACCTACCTACATTTTATTTTTATGGTATTTCCCGAATAATTTTCATCGACTTTTTAGTTAAGTTCCATTATTATCGTTAATATTATGATTATTTTTATAAAGTTCGAAACTTTTCCATAAAGTTTTTTTCTTTCTTTTTAACCAAGATTGTTTAGGTAAAAAAAGGTAGAGATGAAATTTATTCTTGGAAAGTTTCAAGGATACTTGAGTTTATTCCATTTTTTTTCTTTTTTTTTATTCTCCATTTGTTATCTGGAATTTTGGATCAAAAGATGTCATAAATGGAATCGTGTCACATGCGAAAAACGCCTCGCTATAGTGATGGACATTGTAATGTGGGCATGTCTGTCGGTCTATCAAGGAAAGCAATGTTGAAAAGGGTCTAAATAAAACGTGATTTGAAAAATTTTGCCTTGTCATTCTTGGGAATAATAAAAATCAACTTTTCATTAATAAATAAAGTATGCAACGTTAAAAATGAGTTTAATATTCTAAGTAAATTCTGTTAATTTTTTTTTTAAGGAAATTGACGAAGGTGAACTGACTGACGTTCATCAAAAATAATAGTTTTTGTTTGTTTCTATATTAGAAAAAAGAAAATTCGAAAATTGAGGAAATGGGGAGAATTTAACGCACCGTCAAGATAGAGAACATCTCGGAAGTTGAAAGAGTCCAATTAGCAGGTTACTTGCGAGTAACAGCACTACCCTTAGCAGCACGCCTGTGGTTCGTTTGAAGGCGTCGCACATTGGGATGAAAGGGGAGCCCGAGAAGTAGTACTAGTAATAGTAGTAGTAATATAGCGAGGCAGACGTTCAGGGAGTGAAAAACGTCGCGTGACGTGAAGAAGGGTCACGCGAACGCTGGCTTCCTATTCCTTGTGCCTAGAAGCGAGCAGTTCTCAACTCCTGGAGCCAGACAGACCCTCTGAACAGGCATGTTTAGTTAGTGAAAAAAATATGAATTCGAATTAAGCCATCGACAGACATCATATATTTTGATAGGGAACAAGGAAATTTGAATAAGTAAGAGAGATCGGCTATCTATGGATTATAAATGTATTTTAAGAATGTATGAGCAGAAAATGGAAGTATTTCACTAGGTAATGAAATTGTGACTGAAGAATTTATTGTACTCGTAAAGCCTACCAAACAGAGATATTGAATTCACTAAAAAATTAAAAAAAATGTTCGCTTATTCATGTTGTGTTTAGAAATGTCTAAATTGAGGAGAAAATCCATATTTAAGTAGGTATATTTTTTGTGTGTTTATATTTACAGTCGACTATCGATAATTCGAACTCTGCAGCTGTTAACTTCGATAAATCGAAAAAATACTGTGTATTTTGATACACTCGATAACTCGAAATCCTTTTCGTAACAAGAGGGAGAGGGACATTTTATAATTCGAACTAGGCCATTTCCTCTTTTTATAATTCGAATTTTTCCTAGCAATGCTTACTCCTAATTTTCCGCGTAAATAGTTATTTAATTGATTTATTATTTTTTGTCGTTTTCATTATTTTTACTTTTTTACTTGAGGCTATATATAAAATTTATGTAAGCTGATACATATTTTCAAAAATATAATAAAAACTCTTAATAATTCGATTTTTTTTCTTTCCTCCTGATAATTTCAACTTCTTGATAATTCGAAGTCTCGATAATTCGAATTTTTCTTGTAGTCCCTTGGATTTCGAATTATCGAGAGTCGACTGTATATGGATTTCAATACCCATATTTTTTGTAATGATATTGATACACGAAGAAGTTGCACCAAATCTGTACAATCTCCGCGGTGGACCCTTATATCGTGAAAAGAAAAAAATTTAAGGAATTGGGTCGGAGTCGAAGGTATCTATGGATGCGTGTCTTGAAAGACAGAAGGTTATATGAATCCAAGAATGACTTAAAAATGGAAGTTCACAGAAAGTTTGTTCTTCAGCTTAAATTATTGTGTTTATAAAACAAAGAACAAATTAGATTTTGGATTTTCTAGCTTCAAAAACTTCCGAATGAAAATGCAGAAAAAAAATCAAATTGTTTTATAGGAACGATTGTAAATAATGAGCTTAAATTTAACCAACAAATTTTAAAATAATTATTTAGTGCCTCCCCGATGCCAAAAAAAATTAGTGCTGGAGCACCGAGCGATGCTCGGTAGCTTTTTGCCTGTAAATGGACTAAGTTTCAAATTTAAAGGCTCTGCGTCTTACCGAAGACGATATATGAATTATTAAAATATTTATTTTACGACACTCCTAATTTACACCCCCTTCCTTTATTTCAATCGGATTAAAATCTATACACGGCTAATAACTCATGACACTTGATAAGTACCTACACCAATTTTAAAAAAATCGTTAGTGCCGTTTTTAAAAAAACCGATTCTACATATTGTATATATATACATACAAGAATTGATCATTTAATAATACAATATATATTTGTATAAGCTACACCCTTACGCCTAGTTGCAGATTTTTAATTCAAAACATTTGACAAAAAAGCTAATTATTTAAAATTAGTGGAATATAATTAGTCTTGAAAAAGGGTTTCCCTATTATAATAAAAATAAATAAAAATTTCAAATCAGTGAAAAATATTTCTTAGTAATATAATCGAAAAGTGATAAGCCACTAGGCTGGGTTTTGTCTGCTGGCATGATTCATTTGCGTTGAGTGAGCCATAGTGTCCGGAATATTATGCTAAGCTGTTCCATTCTTCAGGTAATAATAATCACTTTCATCTTCTTTCTTTATTAATATCATCTCGAGACATTAAACTCTCATGATGAGTTCCTCAGATATATGTTTTAATAAATCTGCTTTTCTCAATTATTTCAAACTTTATTAGATTATAACTATTTTTTAATATTATAAATAAATTTAATTAAATATTCCTATGGATGTGGACAAAATAATTTTTTCAAAAAATTGAATTAATCATAGTTAAATGTTTCATCGATTTATTTCGACTTCTTCAGCAACTGAGAATTTTTGTTTTAAATGTTTAATAAGTTCTATTATGTGAATAGAGGAAAACCATACCCAGTAATATTAATAATAATTTATTTATTAGTATTCTTTTATTTATCACTTTCTCAAACTTTTTCTATAAATTATAAAAAAAAATAAAACCGACTTCAAAAAAATTAAATGCAACAAATAAAATAATAATAACTTAAAAATAAAAATAAAATACACTAAAAGTTATAAAATAATTATCTTATTTAGTTAAAACTAAACGAAGAAATATTAACATGAAATTACTTTTTGAAGTCGGTGCCAAACAAATTATACCTATAAGCGAGCGTACCCGCCAAACTTACTAAGTAAGATCCGTCGAGTGCGATTCATAAAATGTATATGTTTGGCACCGACTTCAAAAAGTAATTTCATGTTAATATTTCGTCGTTTAGTTTTAACTAAATAATTTTAAGGATTTAGGTGTCGGTTCTAGGTGACCCTTTTTGTGAAACTTAACCTAGAAAATTCTCCTCATTAACTAAATAAGATAATTATTTTATACCTTTTAGTGTATTTTATTTTATTTTTAAGTTATTATTATTTTATTTGTTGCATTTAATTTTTTTGAAGTCGGTTTTATTTTTTTATAAAAATTATTTTTATTTTTCTCTTTTTAGTGATGTTATTGATAGTGATTTAAGATAATACCTTGCATGCATCTCGTAAGAGAAAGCGTCGGGCGAATGAATCAGAAAATGATAATAAAATTCAATTCATAAATATAGAAATTCTCTCGAAACGCTTGCGGGTTTTAAATGAATGTTTTAAGATTTTTTTTATAAAAGATTTTATTTATTATAATATCGATTATTTGGTCATAAGAATTGGAGATTTACGTTATTTCGTCATTGATCATATCTACAGAACTTGACCAAACTAATATAATATGGTACCACCCCTAAGGTACCCTCTTTGCAATATAAAAAGAATCATTAAAATCGGTTTATAAACAAAGAAGTTATGCCTGAACAAACATATCAAAAAAGGTCCAATGCCAATGAAAATGGGACCAATCGGAAACTAGACTGAACCCACTGCAAAAAAATCATCAAAATCAGTTCATAATTGGAGGAAATATGAGGTAACATAGACAAAAAAAAAAAAAAAAAAATCAGTCGAATTGAGAAACTCCTCCTTTTTTGAAGTCGGTTAATAAACTAAGAGAAATTTTAAATTTTCTAGTTATGAAAACTTCTAATGACAATTAATTTTAATTTATTAAATAGATTTATTCGTGATATATAAAACAAAAAAAATATTAGTTGCTGAAGAAGTGAAATAAATAGACTTTTATTAATTCTTTTGTTTTGCATATCGCTACGAATCTTCAATTAAATTTATAAATCTTGGACACGAATTATATTTTAATTATAATTAAATATTCGTTTTTTGTCCTCGAATGCCGGAAAATGTTCTTCCCATAAAAATGTACGGAAAAATTGTTTAATAAGATTATGTTTCTTTTTGTTGTTCAATACAAATAACATTATTATCTACCAACCAAACATTAACCATGTAAATTTCGATTTCGTGACCGTCTGATTGCCATGCACACAGTATCAAATAATATTAAAAATGAAGAGGGGGTTTTCACGAAGGAAGCGAATCAATTGTTTTTTTTTAATATTTAACATCCTGACGTTTATGTCTTTGTTGGACCATCCTCAGAGCTGTTATTTTTATTAACATTATGAAAATTTTCCTAAACAATACAAATGGTTAATGATTATTGTATGATTAAATTTTCATTATTATTTCTTCTTATAACTTTTATAATTTATATAGTATATTAATACAGGGTTTTTGTCTTAATTAGGTTAATATAGTCAAATACATATAGATAGTATATATATATTTGTCCAAATATCGAAAAGGTTAATAAAAAATGATAATTATGCCTGAATTTAACATGTTGGGATTTTGGTTTGTCGGGATTTTGGCTGTCGGCATTTTGGGTTTTCGGGATTTTTTTGTCGGGATTTTGGGTTGTCGTCATTTTGAATTTTCGGGTATTGGTTGTCGGGATTTTGGGTGCCATCCATTAATACATATATGGTACATATCCAAATTAGTGAATTTTTCGATATAGGTAAATAAAAATTACCAATACCCCAAAAGACTTAGTTAAAAGGAAGTAGACTTTAATTTTTTAATGAAGAGGATCCACATTAAATTCCATTAAATTCAAAAAGTTGAAATATTTTTAGATCAATATGGTACTGTATATCAGAATTCTTGTTTAAAAATAAACTAGTGTCAAAAGCATCACATAATTTAATATTAAATTTATAAATAAGTTAATCATTTTCTCTGGTAGACAAAATATGAATTGAAGAAATGTGATCTTTAGAGAGATGAGAAAATGAATAAATTATTCTTCGGATTAAAGCTTGAATAAATTAATTTTAAAATTGAGTATTGCTGCGTCAAGTCATTTCCGGACTACCCCTTCTTAATTAATTCATTAAAGTTTTATGATTTTAAAAATTCTTAAAATGTGATTTTTAATAGAAATTGTGATAAGCGAAAGTCGACAGTGCAGACCAGTTTATTTTAAAAGATTATCTAATTGCTTAAAAAGAAAAAAGAATCTTTTTTTTTAGAAAATCCACTGAAGGGATTATGAAAAGGCCTGTGTCAGCCAGTAAAAGCCCAGATGATGTCATTACCTAGGCTATATATAGAGCGAGGAGCTCTGTTATATGCATTTGAATTTTTAATTGCGGTCGTTATATGCCCGTTATACGCGCAGAGCTTGCTGGGCCTTCTGCTTTTCTGGCTGCCTCTACCTCTCCTAGTTTGTGTTTGTTCATTTTTCATCCCAGAGGCCAAGTTTTATTATAACCAACGCAAATTGGCAAGCAGAAACAGAGAGCAGCGGCTATTGTGTTTGATAATGCATGGAAATATTTACTCAATTCATACCTGTCGGAATGAGCCGCATGAAATATTCAAATCAATCTATGTTAATGAAAAAGTGCGTGTTATATATTTTCTTTTTTTATATGTTTAATGCTCGCGTGAGGGGACAGTTCTTAACGTTAACGAACACACCCCTAATATTCGGGACTCGCTATTTCTTACCTTTACTCAGTCTTATATAAACTCAAACAAAGAAATCAAAGTAAAAAAAAATATATGTTTTTCTTATCAATGAATCAACTAAAAAAGCATTTTTCATTTTGAATGAAAAAAATTAATTTTACATTTAAATTATATAATTTGTCGATTCATAAAGGGAAATCAATGACGTTGTCCTCTGGTTGATGCAAACAAACATATACAAATATATACAAAATATAAATATGTATAGATATGTATATATAATTTATTTCTTTGAGATTATACGGGTTTGATCTTAATCATGAGTTTTTTTAATTAGTAATATGTTCTCTTGTTATTTATCATGGGGTCCTTTATCCACCCGAATGTATATAGAAAATATTATAGATATATTATACCTACCTACAGATACTTAAAATTGTATAGATTATTTCTAAGGAATATTTAAAAACATTTAGATTATTACTAAAGACCAATTCTAGCCTTGTACGCACTATACGCCTGAATATAGGCAATCAATTCGTCACTTCTTCGTCAAGGCTGCGTAAAATTTAGGCTCTACCGTAAAGTACTTCCCTAATTTTTTATTCATTAAAGATCCCTGTTGCTCCAAGATATACAGATGATTAGTATTACTATATAGGGGGGTCGAGTAGGCTAGGGGTTAGCATGTCAGCCTGCTAACCAAGTGGACCCGGGTTCGAATCCGACTCGAGGCATCCGGCTAAAACCTGACCCCGGGGGAGGTAGAGACAAATTTAAAAAAATAAAATAATTAGTATCGTAAATTGGCTTATAGCTAAAAAGGCCGAAAAGCAGAAAAAAAATTATTATCTACTATAAATATTAATTTTTTTAATTTTATAATACTTAATTTAATAATTTTTAATTAATAAATATTTTTAAAATAATGATAAGAAATGAAATTCAAGAAAAAAATTTTTTAGAATTAAATTCCACTTTCGAATGGTGTACTGATAACACTACAGTATGGGATATGTTATTTGCATTCTGAAATAATCGTCCAAAAAATATTCACTAGCTCTCGGTCTATATGTTCAGTGAGCTGGTTACTATTATGTAAAAACATATTTACCTAAATTTACCTAATTTGACCCCATGAGAAATAACAGAGAAAATATTTCTAATTAAAAAACTGATTATGTAGGTCAAACCTTCGAAACTATAATCTCTAACAAATAAATTATGCTAATTGCCAATTTTTACTTTCACTTAAATATAAGTAAAGTACCGCAATTACTTTAGGGATGTTCAGTTTTTAAAATTTCATTTTAATATACTTCAAGTGTGGACTCTTGGGCAGTCATATTGATTTTATATACCTAATAAAGTTTTCATTTAAAAAAATTCACGTCCAACTTTTTAGAGTAGGTAACTAATTAATAATAAAAGCTGTTTTGATTTTTTTTTAATTCAGATATAGCCTATTCAGATGAAGAGAAAAATTCAGCCTCTTTTCAAAGTAAAAGTTTATTCGGGCAACACAACTTCATTTTTAGAATATTTAATAAAAAAATACAAAACTCATATGAATATTGAATAAAAACTAAAGTTTTTTTTTTTATTTTTATAAAAGTATATTTAAACACATAGAGGCTTTTTGAGCGAATAAATAAAGTTACGAGGCGTCGAATTAAATTTAAATGGAAACTCTGTTAAAAGGATATGTCAGGTGTCTGAAAAAGGCGGATATAAAATTAACTTTACAAATTTTATATTAAATTATACTAAACCTTTCACATCGGCCATAATGTAAATCTGATTCGCTTAATTACGAGCAAGAGTGAGAGGTCACGAAGAAGGAGGCTTAGGAGGGTGTGGCGGTTTCACGAGGAACAAAAATTCTGGCCGTTGTTTCAAAACTATAAATTACTTGTAAATAAAGACGAAAACTGATGGCATTAATTAATCAAAATGGGTTTGAGCCAGAAAAAATCTAGCTTATAATGAGCTACTCGTTCCGAAGATGATGGCTTTATTATATATAATAAAAAAAACATCTCAAGGAGTAATTTTCATATTCTGAACAAATCAAAGGGAAGCAACCGCGTTCGTTCCAAATGATTACTTTTGAAATACGATTTATTTTATTCATTGAGTTTCTTTCTATTTCCATTTATCGATATCTATATAGGTATAAGGATGTAGCCAGAAAGGGGTTTGCCCCCCCCTCCCCTCCCTGTGGTTGATAATAAATATAGACGTGAATCCTTCAAAGTCCATTAAAAAAATATCTTTTAAAATTTTATATAACATAATTTTTATTTATTTTACAAAAAAATGAAATATAGGCCATTATCAAAGATCGTATTAGTTATTTTTGATTTCGATGTCAGATGTCATTTTTTGTAAAATAAATTTAATTTTGTTCAGGGAGAATGGTGTATGTGACGTGAAACATAGAATTAAAAATTTAAATTTAAAAAATATAAATTACTAGGTATATATTTATAATAATATGGAGGAGATTAAAAATAAATTATATATTTAAACCTAAAAAAAAACTCAGTTGTTTTTAATCAATGTATTCAGACACATTGTTAAGTTCTTCCTATTGGAAATACAAACACTTTGGCACTAGAACAAACTTTCTATGATTATTCCTTCTTGAGTTATAGTGGGTATCGGAATTCAGACAGACACACAGAAAGTTACATAGACAGAAAAAATCATGATTTCAAATGATTTTTTAATCACGTTTCAGACATTTTTATACACAATGAGGGAAAAAAATTGAGTGAATTCAATACTACCGCCCGGCAGACTGGCCCTCTTCGCCGAGTAATGTGGTCCGCATATTGGTTTATTAGTTAATTAGTATAGCTAAACAAAGCTAACTTATTTTTATTTTATTAACAAAAATTTAAATTATATATAAAGAAAACATTAAAATTATAGATAAACATAAATATTTTGATGTGGAGATCGCTTGCAATTACTAAGTAAAATTTTTTTATAATTATGGGAATGAAATTGCAAAAAAAATCCAAATGAAATAGATAAATGGTTTTACAGTCAATTGAGATTTAATGGCGTTTAATTGACGTCAAAGCCACACCCCCAAAAGGGGAAGGTTCAAACCTAAAATGTTAGCTTGTCCTGCCAGCCTCCCTTTTACCTAACTGTATGGTAATCAAAGTCAAAATTGCATGATGATTTCAGGTTTTGCTAAAAAAAAAATACGCTGAGCAACCTTTCATAAAAGCTAATAAGCGGATTGCCTTTTTTTCATTCATTCATAATTTGTTCTTTCTGCCTGAATTCCGCATAACTATATATTATAAATTCGTGTCTGGAAATGTTCGATAGGGCTTGTTTACAACTCAGCGACTAATGCTTCTGCTGAGTACACTTTTATATTCCAGTTGGAAGTGAATATTATTACGTATTTTAATATTCAAGCGAATTTGCATAAGAAGAAAAGAAATCTGGTGTTTCGGAAAACGATTTAAAAAGAATATCTGATGTACCCCAATAAAACAATACTGGCAAGATGAAGCTGTGTTGAGGAGCAGCTCCTGCCGTTTTTGCTGACGAGAGTTCATCTTTAAAGGTGAAGCGACAGCACAGAGAGATTGAGGCGTGGATCCGGAGATGCCAGGTGATATTTATGACTGCTGGACCATAACAGGTAGCTCACGACTACTGTGGGAGCAGCACCTGTGCTCCTAAAAGAGGCCCAGCCTCTCTTAACATACCCAATTCCAATTTGTTACCAAACGAGCCGGGTTGTTACAGATCGGCCGTAATTAATCAGGACAGATAAAAATGAACAAGCGGCGATCGCATTAATTTTGTCTCGTGAAAGTTGTGTGACTTATCATTTGGGCGTGTAAAATGGCTAATGGGACATCAGAAAAATGAAATAAAAAAAGAAAACTAATTGAATTGTTTCGGTGGGACAATTAATCCAAGGTGATGTCGCGGGCGTAAGTGAGTCGCAGATCACGCAGAGCACGCGAGACCATCTGGACGTGACCAGCACAGTCAGGTCCTGCAACTCACGAGATTTTTATCTTCCCATCTATCCTCGGGAACACAACAAAGCCATCCTCTCTTGTGGAATCACTTATCAAAAGAATTTCCATTTCGTTGGGAGCAGAAGCTGGCTGGGAAATGAAGAATCTTCAAAAGGGCATTTTTCCATCATTAGGTTCACTCAAAATATCAATCAAAGGAGATCTTATATCGTAAAATAGGCAGCTAATGAAAGGGATCATTTATTTCTTTTAATAAGTGGGTACAATTGAACCATCTTTTATAAAGATGAGGTTGTCCTTTGCTTGATGGAAAAAATTATTTTGTATCAATACATAGTACCTACTGATTAGATTTTGCAATATCTGATTCAAAAGGCAGAAAATATTTTTTGAAATATTCTATTGAGAATGTTATAGTATAGCCATAAATGAACAATTTATATTTAAGTTCATTAATCATTAGATCATTACTAAGGTAGCTCTAGTGTACCGAGCCTTTTGATTATTTATTGTGCTGGTGAGCGATTCTTTCATTAGAATCTGATCGATGAAAATAACCACAAAGAGCACGGATAGAATGATATCTCTTTCTTTACAGCTAAGGTGTATTGCAAGTTCAAACCTGTTTCAGACTATTAGAGATTAATTTCTTAATTTCTATTATTCTAGGAATGGACTTTTTTGAATCAAAACGATACTCGTTATAGAGAGAGAGAATATTCAATTGTACTTCATTAAAGCAAATACTTTTGCCCAAACATCTTTTAGTTCATCTTCCACGATTAATTTTTTTAATGCAATTTATAGATTTTAAATGAAAGTCATGGGACGAGTACATGTAAATTAATTCACTTTTTAACCTCATAAAATCAAAGTATTTTCCACAAGATAGCTGAAGTGATTAAAATAGGAAATCTGGAATATTTTTTTCATATTCTTTAAATTTGCTAACGTTAAAAAGCTCCGTAAATTTTAAATTTTATATAACTTTAAATGAATTAGTTGTATAGTATTTATTGAAAGTGTTTTTAAAATTTTACAAATTTTCAAATATAACACGGATGAAAATACTCTTAACATTTTGGAATTTGCGGGATGCGCCGCATCCACAGCATCCATGGACCGCACGCCGCTGATATATATATATATATATATATATCTTCATCAGTTTTTTAAATCAGAAATATTTTATCTGTTATTTCTCATACGTTCAATTACCCGATGGGATATAGAATAATTAGTTTTGTTGCTATATAGCATGCTAGCCACAAAATAAACCTTTAAAAAAAGAATAAAAATGTTTTATTTATTTGTATTTGAGACTTTCTCGAATATTTTTTTCCTTCCTAGACGTTTTGCAAAGTGCATTAATTATCTTATCAACTAACGTCTTCTTTTTTAAGGTGGTGTCGCAGAAACGCTCCGGGCAACATCAATGATCAAATGCAGCCTGCCAAAGGTAAGATGGGTTTCTTAATTTTATTCATGTTTAGGTCCTATATATACCAATCAGTTGTTTTTCTTAATTTAGTGGAAAAATGCCTGGACTAATGGTATATAATTAACTATGTTCTAATATTAAGATATTTTTAATTTTTAAAGATCATGGTGTAGGTTCAAGGTGAAACATTATTTAATACTAGTTGATTAAATAAACGCGAGGTTAGTTTTACAAATAGAATATACGGATATCTTAATTGAATTCATTCAGTTTCTTCGTGTATCTCCTAAAATGGGCCATACCCCGAAATATATTGAATTATGTAAATCTTTCTTTGACTTATTTGTGAAACTTTTCTCGCATCTTATTAGTTAACTATGAGAATTTTTACTCCATAAAGTAATAGTTTTAATAATAATAAAATTACTATAATATGTAATAGTATATGTATTAGATCCTGTTACTTATTATATTTAGCTTTTGGTAAAGCGTTTCGTCATCCTTCGTATTACCTTAGCTCTAGTCCAGTCTTTTCTTCTTTTCAGGAATTCAAGGGCCTATCTCTTATCATTTGACATGTTCTGGGTCTGGGTTTCTTTTATTTTTATCATTAAAAACATTATTTTTCCGAGTTGTTCAGTTATAGAAGTAGATAGTAATTTTTCTCATCATTAGCTAATCATGAAAATTTTGAAAAAATGAATGAGAAAAATTCAAAGGAATATTTCATCCAGATTACGAATATATAAGACGATGATTCGATCTTTCAAATATTTAGAAAATTTTTAGGTATTTATCTCCCATTTTCATGACATAAATGAAGAATTTTCTAAATGGATTACGAGTATAAAAACTGCTTTTCAATATCAGAAATATTTTTTTAATTATCTGATTTTAGATGCTCTGATAATAGCACTCGGATAGAATTATGGATCTTAGATAACAAAGTTCGTTGAAAATTCATAATATTTTCATATATTATATATACCTACTATGTGAAAAAAAATTCATTTTATAGCTTGTGTGGGTGTTTAAAAAATGTTTTAATGGATTAAAAAAGATTGAATAGATTTACCTCCTAATCTCTGAATTTTTAAAAAATATATTAAGGCGAAGTGGCCCTCCACATGACTTTAACATACCTCTCCCCCATGTAGGTACATTTATATTTATGAGTTATTTTCTCTTATTTAACAAATACATGTTGAATATAAAAATTAAAATTACCGATAGTAGTAGAGTTAAGATTTCTAAGGATAATCACTAGAGATTGTCACCTACTAAATCTGGAGTGTTATGGAAAATTTGTATTATATGTTAGAAGGGGCCAATACAACCCTTCTGACATATATTACAAAGATTCCAGATTTAGTAGGTGACAATCTCTCGTGATTATCTTTAGATGCATTTTATAATTGGTATAATACAAAAAATTGATGATATCCAAAAAATAGCTTAATCTATTTTGATTTAAAAAAAAATCAAAGCATTAAAACCTACAGAAAATTTTTTCATAGTAAACATAGTAAAAATTATATTTTAAGAAATAATAATTTTATTTTTTTTAATACCGGTTACGATTTTAACGAAAATTTAATCATCTCAATATAAAATTTCGCTTTGATTTTTTTTATTGTTTATTGAGATATATTGCACACACTATTTAAGTGAAAGCCCTATTTTGCTATTTATGTAGTTAGTTAACTTGACATTAAATCTTATTATTATACTACTTACTCTTTTAGAATTTAGCATTTTTTTAAAGCACTGTTTTGGTGGGATAGCAGTTTTCTCTAACATTCAGAAATTATAGGATAAAGTAAAAAAAAATGTATATGAATATTTTTCTCGAGAAATAATATTTCATTTTCTTGTTATAATAAATCAGACATATAGGTAAAGAAAATAATTTATCATCATTTATATCAGTCGATAATGAATTTAAATGAATATATACGCAGGTACTTGTAGATGGAAATTAATAGAAACAATTAATCACGAAAACACCGTTTTTGTATAAGATTTATGTATGTTTTGTTTTTTGTATGCTATGGTTTTGCTCGTAATAGAAAATGATGTATAAATAATTGAGATGAAATCAATCAAAAAACGAGAGTAGGCGTCGCGATTGAGGAAGAAAAAAGTGCAAATGGAAATCACAAGTCGTTAACAACTGCTTGTTTTGTTGTGCCATATATTACATGGCAAGTAAATGTTGTTGCAGTTTGGTTGTTCGCAGATTTCGTTGATGTTCTATTGAATGGCGACCCACCTGAGCCACACCCGGGTTCAAACAACCTCGGGACAGACAGAGCCACAAGAAATGAAAACAGAGAAAAGAAAAGAAAAAAAAATACATAAAACAATTGGGAAAGTCGCGTGACTGGAAAGAAATTGAAACGCGACCATAGAGTGAGGTTTCCTTAATAAAAACCAAAATGGAACTTGGAGAAAAAGGTGGCGGATCGCAATTGCGGAGCCCAAGGACGAGAAAATCCATATGCAGAGGAGGTGCGGCCAGAGCCAAGGCTTTTTTACATTTTTTTTGTATCATTCTAAAAATGGAAATGATCGAAACATCCACACGTTGTCCACATCAACTTGCTTTAAGGGTCCTATTGACTTGAAAATAGGAAAAAGCAGTTGAAATTTCAAATTTTTCGAGGAAAATATAAAATAAAATCCAAAAAGATATCCACTTAATTCTGTTTTCTCAAATCAAGTGGTGTCTCCTTGGTTTACATGAAAAGAAAATCGTCCCGTTATTTTTAAATAAGATAAGGTATTGAATGATTATAGCCAAGTCTTTTTATAATTCACAAGAGGCGATCCATTGAAATATCGTGATCTATGAAAGAGTGTTAACAGAACTAAAGAGATTATTTAAAATTAACAGTTGAATCATGATTCGCTATCGCCTGTGTGTGAGTGACTTTAATTTTCTAATTCTTTATGTCTAGTTAGAGATATTTATGTACAAATAAATTATAAGTTAAGTTTTACTAGATAAGCACAGTGCCAAAATATCGTGTTATATGAGGCTTACGAACAGTGTTATATGAGGTTACTGCAATTTCCAAACAGTGGTAAAGCGAAATCATTATATTAGCACCGTGTTATACCAGGTTGCCCTAAATACTAAACCATGTTTTAGCAAAATTGTGTTTTAATAGCTCTGTGTTAAAAGAGAACTCTCTATTTGTTTAGGAACCAAAACATTTGTGTTTAATTGCAAAAATATTATTACATTTTGCGCTTTCAAGGCCTTTCGAAGAAAAATCCTTCCAATAGGTCGTTCATTATGCCAGGTTTTCCAGCGAATAATTGAAATCCTAATCGTAGTGAACGTTCTTTAATATGTGTGTATGCCTTAAATTAATTTACAGTGAGCAATTAACTCTCAGTTCCAACTGGAGACAATATATCTTCTCTATCCTATAAATTTCTAAGTTAAACTCGCCGGGCGGAATGAGTTCGTCCAAAAATATTTTTCTTATTATGATTAGGTATAGTTCTGTCTGAATATCTGTCTAGATTCCGGAACTCATAATAACACTAGTTAAAATCTCGTAGAAAGTTGATTTTGGTGCCATTTTTAGCGTCCCAATATGTGTTCGTACATTGCGAAAAACTGTCTAATGGATTTCTGGTTTCAGGCTCATCAGAGAAAAAATTAAATTGTTATAATATAAACTCTTGAACAAATGTTGCTAATGAGCTATAATTTGGAAGAAAGGTTTGTTTCGATAAGCTGCACATTTGCGTTAAGTTTCAGTTTTCTAGTTCAAACCATTTGGAAACATAAATTTGTCTTGGAGAAAGTTTCAATATTTTTTCCCAATTAACTATTTTAATCGGATCATATTAAACTATATAATTAGATGTATGCGTGTTATATCTCATTATAACTTAAGTCCTTCATTGGACTATTTTTTATTATAGGATAAGCTGATTCATGATCTCTTCAAACATCCATTCAAAACCGTGAACTCTATTAGTTCTTCTTCGAACAAAAAAAAAAACAACAGAAAATGCTTAAATGTTTCAAAAATAAATCCCCCGTAGAAAAAGGGTTGTTAGAAAAAACAAAATAAAATTCCTTCCAAGTCTGAATGAATGTGTCTCAATTCTCGAAAGTTAACGATCTCCGAAATATCTTCATCCGCGGCGATTCATAAATCTATTTAATTCAACCGAAACATGAATAGTGTCTGGCAAAAATAACACAAAAACACTTTTATTTTCATTGAGTTTAGTTATTTGGTTCTATATACATGTTCCGTTGTTGTTGTTGTTATTGTTGTTGTTCAACTTTATTAAACAACGCGAGGGTGTAGAGCAAATATTTCGATTTCAAACTTGAATTGATATCATTTGTAAACAACAGGGGTGTGTGTGATTTTCTTAAAAAACATATGTTGTTCTTTAATTCAAAACAACAATATTTGCTATAGTTTCCTTTATTCTAGTCAAAGCTAAAAACAACAACAACCTCATTCGACCTTTAACATAACTAATTTAAAACCAATGAGGGGTATTATTAGTATTTCTATGCATACTAATAAATTAAATTAAAAGATCAGACTACGAGAAACAGAACTACCTAAATAATAAGAGTATAAGAAGTATTTTTTTAATTTAATTACTTTTTTTTAAATTAATAAAAAAAATTCGGATTATATTTCTCAATGAAAATTCACGTTTCGTGGGCTACTGTATAAAGTTAGACCACTTTTAAGGCTCTGTACTGGGTTAAACGGGACCATATTTGTATCTCATCAAAGAGAAAACAAAGTTGTCTCTCTGCTTGATACAAATAAACATACACACATATATATATCGAGATGATATATCTGTATATATATTATTTATTTGTTTGAGACTATATTTTCGAAGACTTGGCATTATCATCAGTCTTTTCAATTATAAATGTTTTTCATGAGTCTTAATATCATATGGATATTGACTCCATGAAAAACATTTATAATTGAAGAAAGATTGATGATGAAGACCAAGTCTTCGAAACTATGGTCTCAAACAAATAAATAATATATACAGATATATCATCTCGATATATATATGTGTGTATGTTTATTTGCATCAAGCGAGTATCATCCTCTTTGTTTCTCTTTGTGAATCAACAACTCTGCTACTCTCGGCAAAAACAAAAACTTTTCAATATTTGTATCTCTAGAATGCCTGTCATAGCATTGTATTTCATAGAATGTAGAATAAATAAGATACAAACATGAAATTTACAAGTTATAGGTGTTCATTTTACCCGAAATTTAAAATTTTAATCGGAGGGTCGACATTTTTGGAATCTAAATTAAAAAAGTATTATTTTATCCCGTAGGGAATTTCATCGTAAAAAACTTATTAAGTAAAACAAATCTCTATTTTTTTAATTTAATGTAGTTAATTTATTCTCTGAATTGTGTGTCTAAAAATGACTAGATCTTAGACAAAATAAGTTGCATTAAAACTTGAAAGTTAATATAGGAATCAGCTAGAAGAAGTACATCAGGCTTTTCAAAACGTTCTGCTGGATGTACCTCTTTATTTCAGGAAGTACATTTTTATTTCAGGCGTTTTCATGTCGTTAAATACAACTCTGACGGTTCTTTCTAATTAGCCTTATTTAAAAATTGTTCTTTATTTTGTATAAATTACACAACCTCTGTAATGGAAGTAGATTAAGTAAAGAAAATTTTGAAAAATTTTATCAACTTTTTAAAATTTAAAATATAAAATACTAGGTAGGTTTCACAAAAAAAAGTACCATAGATTAGAAAAAAAACAGAACATTTCGCTGTATTTAATATATATTCCAAAAGAAATTTTAACCGAGTTATTTACGTTTGAGTGATTGTGGTTAGTTTTCTACAATTACTCACAAAGAGAAACAAAGAGGTTGTCCTCTGCTGGAACATACACACATATATATCGAAATGATATATCTGTATATATATATATATATTATTTATTTGTTTGAGACTATAGTTTCGAAGACTTGGTCTTCATCATCAGTCTGTTTTAATTATAAATATTGTTTTTCATGGAGTCAATACCGTATGGATATTGAAAATTTTTTGATGTTTCTTAGCTGGTAGCCAGTTAGAATTTAGATAGATTTATAATTAAAAAAGATGAAGACCAAGTCTTCAAAACTATAGTCTCAAACAAATAAATAATATATATATACATATATATCATTTCGATATATATGTGTGTATGTTTATTTGCATCAAGCAGAGGACAACCTCTTTGTTTCTCTTTGTGAATCAACAACTCTGCTACTCTCGGCAAAACAAAAACTTTCAATTAAATACAATTACTCATGTGAATAAACTAATTTTAGTTTTCTCAATTCAAAAATTCAAAAAGTTGATTTTGAAATAAAAGGGAGGTGTTAAGTGAAAGTCGAGCGGTTCATAAATTATATATCTACCTATATATATATTTTATTTTTATTTTAGTCAAATCTAAAAACAACATCAGCCTCTCTCGAAGCTTCTATGACAAATAATTAAAAACCAGTGAAGGGTATTATTAGTATTTCCATGCATACTAATAAATTGAATCGGATTAAAAGATCAGACTTGAAAAACAGAGCCACATAAATAACCATAGATATAGAAATAGAACAACCCAAAATCTTTTTACTCTTCGAAATTTATTATCATCTAAATTATACTTGGTGTCTAATGTAAAATTTACGTTAATAGAATATGTAATTTAATTAGCTGTAAACATTGTCTCAAAATAATTGTAAAATCCCATCAGGTTACGGCCCTTGGAGCTCCGAGGGAGAGTATCGCATATATACAAATAGAAAAGCGAGCGTCATTTACTTGCCCTTCCTAACTTTTCCTCTCTTTCCCACTAATTCTACTGGCAATGCGTTTTTCTCTTTCTCTCTCAGTGGACCCTCTGGTTAGTTAACTTGGCACGACATTCATATCATTAGAATGAGAGAGACTCCGAGCACGTTTTCGCCATCTTCTGCCTCACGTTGTAGTCTTTAAACTTTAAAGTGCTCCTCCCCTGTCTGCTCAACTCTTTATCTTGTCACACTAGAAACTTACGAGAATACGATTTTAAAATTTGACATAAAATTCTAGTAAATAAAAAAATTAAAAGGTTTTTTTTTGCCGAGAGGAGAAGAGTTGCTAAGTTTGTAACATTAAATCACAGATTGAGTCTTCTTCTTGATGTAATAAATATACATATGTACAGGCATGTACATATTAGGTTTTACCGGATCAGGTTCATTATAGAAAAACTTTAAAAAATAATATTCTAAAAAGAAATTTATTTATCTCTTTAATACAGGGACGGCCCGAAAAGTCAAATATGTAAATCGCTCAAAAATAAACTAATTGAAATTTTTATTTATATGCGCAGAACGAGGGGTGAACGGCGATTGGAATTAGGTGTACACCGTCTTTGGAATTACTTTGGAATTCATTAGATAATCTATTGTCATCTATTGTCTTCTATTTGGAAATGAAATTGGAAGTAGGTGTACGCGATTTTAGGTCGCGGTTCACCCCTCATGGCAGAATATTAAATAAAGTAGTTAAGTAATTTTTCAAATTTAATTATTTCTTTGACACATTCAAATCAGAAAAAAACGAAAATTTAAATTTAAAAAAATATTTCTTTATCTGACAATTTATTGTTCTATCTATATATGTTTCGGACCGTATTTTTCTCCTTTAGTAGTTTTTAGAATTATTAATTACTCCTGTAAATAAAAAAAAGTGAAAATTATAAGATTAATTTACAAAATAATTTTGAGAATAAATTTGAATTAATCAAGTACGTTTGCAGGTATTTGAACATTTGAACAGGAAGGTGTAAATCAAAAAATTGTCATTGATTTTTGCGACGTTTCGCCAACTTTATTTTGGCTTCATCAGGCATCTAAAAATATAGAAAAAACAGAGTTACAGAGAAATCAACAAGTGACATCATTTTTTTCTCATTTTTAAACGCCCGATGAAGCCAAAATAAAGTTGGCGGAACGTCGCAAAAATCAATGACAATTTTTTGATTTACACCTTCCTGTCCAAATACCTGCAAACGTACTTGATTAATTAAATAATATGGATGTTATGGACTTTAATAAATTTGAATGTTTTAATAAAAATTACACTCAAGAATAGGAGAGATTAAAATAGTTAAAAAATAATAAACTTGGAATACATTAGTTTAACGTTCACTGGGGGTGAACTGAGACCTAATAACTTGTACTCCTACTTCCACTTCCAATTTCATTTCCAAGTAGAAGACAATAGATGAAGGGGCATTATGTAATGAATTCCAAAATAATTTCACATAATTCAAAAGTGGTGTACATCTAATTCCAACCGCGGTTCACCCCTCGACGTTCACATACAAGGTGTTCAAAAAATAAATATATATTAAGTATATATTTAAACACGAAACTATTTATTTTCTGATATTAAAAACAAATCACTAAATCTCTTTTTTATTACTCACTTTTATGATATTTGTATAAATAATAAAACTAGGTATAATTAGATTCAAATTCGCATACCTATGGTAGACATAAATTTTGAATTTATTCACACCATGATCATAAATGTAGATAAAATCACGATATATAGGTATCAGTGGCGGTTGTTGACTTTTCAACCAGGGGATGCTGTCCAAAAAAGAATAACCCTTCATTTTTTGAAATTTTATTTTTATTTTGCTTTTTTTTGCAAATTTCATCAAATATGGCATCATTTTTATTATAATATTAGTTTATTGAAAAATATATTTTGGGACCTTCGCCCCAAGCGGATACTGCTTTGTGTGAGTGAGAGTAAGTGTCAGAAATTAAATCTTGTAATTTAAAATCCAACAGCTCCTGGAAATCGACCTTCCTCCATAATAAATCAGCCTATCCTATAAGAAAATCTTCAATTTCTCCTAATTCTATTGCTATAAGGTAGCTATGAATTGTCTTTAGCCCTCTTAGTTATTTCCCGAGGGGTGATCCGCGATTGGAAGTAGGTGTACACCTCTTTGGAAGTATTTTGGAAGTACTTGGAAATATTTGGAAGTGCTTGGAAATATTTGGAAGTACTTGGAAATGTTTGGAAGTGCTTGAAAATATTTGGAGGTACTTGGAAATATTTGGAAGTACTTGGAAATATTTGGAGGTACTTGGAAATATTTGGAAGTACTTGGAAATATTTGGAAGTACAAGTGGAAATAGGTGTACAGCATATTAGGTCGCGGTTCACCCCTCGTTATTTCCGATCTTATATATTGAGAGTTCTTATAAATGGATTAGTCTAAAGATTCCCAAATCATCTTTATTCATACCTTTTTTGTATTAATATTATTTTAATAGTTCCTCAGTGAGAACAATTTTTATTCAACTCGTCTATACTTGTCTTTGACATGATTGAACTGGAACAGATACCATGCAGGGACTTGAAACCTTCTATCTGCACCCTTTTCGGAAAAATCATTCACTTTAATTGCCCCTTGAAACTATGCAATAATTTTATTTCATCTCGAGAACCAATTATACATACTTTTCAAAACAAAAAAAATGTTTTTTTATAAAAATATTTGGAATAACGGATAATAATTTGAAAATTTAAAAATCCTCCTGAAATTGTGAAGTCGATATTTATGAAAATACTCTAAATGTTTGAAACTTTAGGTATGCGCCGCATCCACAGTCCATGAGGACCGCACGCCACTGATAGGTATATTTATTTACATCAAGCAGAGAACACACTTTGATTTATTCTGATAAATAAAATTCTGAAAACGCCGCTGACTTCTTTCCAGAACATTGAACTAATTAGGTTTGAACCAATCAACCATTATGATGTAAATATTTGTAGCTAAATGGAAATTAAACTCTGTCTGCATCCCTATGAATATGTAAATATAAATTATGAAAATGTCTTTAATTATGGTTCAAGGAGCACCTTTTAACAAGTTTTTCACCAACACTCGTGTTTTGACCTATTAAATGTCTTCCTTGTGATTTTTTATTTCGTTTATTTTCTCATTTAGCCCCCCCCCCCCCCTCCCTCGGCTAACAAAAACAAATTCATCTATGTTCTATTTATTCAAAAAAAGACAAGTAATTTTCTTATTATAAAATAATTTTAATAATTATAATGGAAAATGTAATTTCTTAATGTTAAAAAAATCAAATTTGAATAATTATTTAATGAGGGCATAAAATTGAAAGTTTATAAAAGCTTGACACTTAAAATTTTTGATATTCTAATTAAGTTATTAGATTTCGTTCTGTTAAATTGTATAAGAACGTGTGGAGAGAGATGCCTCCTCTTTTCTCTCGTGATTGACGAACCGACGAATGATTCTCTCTTATTTAATAATCTTACGTGTTATGAAAAAAAAATATTAATTTTTTTTTTTTTTTTTTTTTGATAAGCAGCAAAGTGGTTTATTATAATAAATGGTAAACCAATCATATTTATATAAAATAAAATTCCAAAAATATTTCTTTCAAGGGCCATTTGCACCCATGATAGTAGCCTCAAGAAATAAGCTGACGTGGATGTGGCCATCCACTTGACTTTACCATACAACCTGGCCCCTAAAATTATTTATAATAATGTAGGGGGAGGGGTTAATTTTTGCATTTTTATATTTCTGGGGTCCCACTGATTATGTATACAAAATTTAGTTGAGTTTGGTACAAGAGCCTGGATTTTCATTTTTTGACCCTACACTCCCCCCCATTTTGGGAGGTTAGTTTTTGCAATTTTAAACTTCTGAGGCCCCACTGATTAAGTATAAAAAATTTGGTTGAGTTTGGTAAATGGCCAAGATTTTCATTTTTTGACCCCCCCCCGCTTTGGGCGGTTAGTTTTTACATTTTTATACTTCTGAGGCCCCACTGATTAAGTATACAAAATTTGGTTGAGTTTGGACAAAAGGCCTAGATTTTTAATTTTTAACCCCCCCCCCCCTCCTTTAATTTTGGGTCGATGTGCACCAAAATCTAATCCTCTCTTAATCTTAATGGACCAAAACTACCTGTGAAATTTGGTTTCGATATTCACACTAGTTTTTGAGCTAGCTCGTCCACAAAATTTGGTAAGGCACAGACTAACTAACAGGCAACAGACAAACAGACATTTTGACAACAATTATTATATCGAAAAATATAATTTTTTCGATGTTCACTTATTAGGGCCTTTTGTAGACCGAAAGGCCCTGGTTTCGCTCAATTTTTTTAATCAAAATAGTTTAGGCCGTTTTTGAGATATTTCGAAAAAAAGAAGGAAAAACCCCACTTTTTTCATGCACGATTACAATATGGTACTTGACCATACAGGGTATGGTCAAGTAAAAATGAAATAAATACGAGTACAAACTAATTTTAAAGCAAAAATATTAAATTTTAAAGATTTCCGAATATAGAGTTAGAAGATTTTTCTAGTTAGTCATTCAATGATATACAGTAAATAGAAAGTAAATTGCAATTTTTGCATTATTTAAACCACTTTTCTTTTTCTGAGACCGTTCTTAATTCATTGTTGATAGATACAACAGGAATTCATCAAGAGAGAGCAATTCACGTAATTGTAATTGTTGAAATTTTCTCAAAAATTGAAATTTTAAAAAGAATTTTTAAATAATTTTTTTAAATGAACACGATATGTAGATACCCCTAAAAATATCTTTCAAACAATGAATTTGATTAGACTACTGAAAAAATATATTAAAAAAAGCGTGTGATTTTACAATAATAATCAAATGACACTAAAATCAATAACAATAATTTTAACAGTGCCAGTAGACTTGAGTCTAGTTATGGATTTGTTTCTCGAACAGAAACCAGCGGTTCCGAAAAGAAACCATACTCCTTCCTGATGGTTTGATTCTATTGGAAACTGGTTAATAAACAAACCCTATTTTAATCATCACTTAAATAGACTTCGAAAATAGAAATATCATGCTAAGCAATAGAAAATGTTTTACAAATTTTTTAATTCGCCCTCAATCAATCTGGATCAACTTATTTAAAGCCCGCTGCACCCGAGGCTTTTTGGGATGGGAGCTCTCTGCAATTTGGAGGTCTGTAGAGATTAAAATGACGTCACTGCTGGCTGTCTTTCTGGCTAGCTTGCTTGATTTAATAGATAGGACATGTTCTATTTCCCGGCTTGGTCCTGGGAAGTAATTTGCTATCAGCAAGCAGACAAAAAATTATTAAAACACGCCTCGTGTGCAGTGGCCTTCTTAACATCGGGTTTGCCACTTAACTATTAAAGGCGAATAAATATTTAAAACATTTGAATCAGCTGCAATAATAATCTAAGAAATTTCTTTAAAATACGAGTATTTTATCTTTTCTTTAAAATATTTTCATATTTTATCAAGTTTCCCCAAAGACTTGGCTGTCAGTTCATTCGATCATTTCCATCTCTCTGGATTGATTGCGTGATGGCTGGCGTCTCAAAGGGAGAGAAAAAGGAAAAATCTTAAATTAACTTTATTTTCCAATAAAAAAGAATCCGTGACAACATGGCAATTCAATTAATATTCTTTTATCTTGAAATTTAGATAAGATTTCCGCACACCCTTAAGTCCATTTTTTCTTAGATAGTTTACTATCCTGATGCTAATTGTTTTTTTTTCTCGTTGATGGGTGCCCTTTGAGTCCTTTTCTTATAGCCGTCTCTATATTAATATTTCATTGGCAAGAAATGAAAAGGGAGCGAACCCTTGCTGGTAAATAGCCTAATTTGTCATTTCGTTTATTATGATTCCTCTGCCCACAATCTCCTTTTGGTCCCTGAAGAAGACATCCGTCCCTGTTCTCTATTCCCTGTTGTTATTTTCCCCAATCTTTCTCTCCCTTCAGCCAGTTGTCTGTTTTGTTTCAGAACTTCACCTCTTTGCTGGCCCCACCCACTCAATTTATGTTTTGTCTATCAATGTCAGATATCCTTCTTTTTTTTCTCCTGTTTGTATTTATATTAACGGAGGAAGGCAAGTACTACTTGACGCAACACAAAAGAGACAGGGCGAAATTGCTTGCTTGACGCAAATTGAACCATTTTGGCTTTTGATTATGACTCCACGAGTAAAGAGATGTAGATGCATTCATTCCTTTCATGAACATAAATGATTACAAGATAAATTGGAGACCAACCATTTCAAATTTATGCATTTAAAATGCTCAATGTTTTGAATACCTTCTTTGCTATTATCAAGTCCGAGGGTGTGCTTGCATTTTTAGCTGTTTTTTTTTCTCTTATTATTTTAGTATTTTATTCATTTTTTGGCTTTTCAATACAATTATACTGAATGTTTTTCTTTGTTGTAAGGGGGAACAAATTACCTATAACATATGAAGAGATGTGTCATGATTCGAAAATTCTCCTCATTTTGCAACTTTTATAGTAAAAATTTATCGTACCACTATGGTTTTGAAAAATTAAAAACTTATCACACCTATAAGTTAAAATTGACTGTTCTATCTTAGAAGGAATAAGAGATTATAGAACACTAGGAATATACATAATTAGATACTTAAGAAACCAGATTTTTAAAAATTGGATGATATAACGAAATGAAGAGTCCCAGAAAAAGACATAAACCAATTCATTTATCTGGTTTGCAGTGCAGCGGTGTTGGATTTTTGAAAATTATACATTTCGCATAAATAAAGCTCTGGGACGAATTTTAAATATTATGACAAATGTCGTATCTGTAAATAATAGTGGAAATAGGTTAATAGTTTGATTTGGATCACAGTTTTATATTATTAAATAGTTATAAATAAAATTGATTGATTGAAAATTGCCCATTCAGAAAAAAAATAATAACATTTCATTTCTACTAAGATTACAATAAAATATATCTAAGCAAAACACTTAGACTCGACAGTCTATTCCAATTCACTTCTCTCGCTATTGCTATCGGGACATAAACACGAGACATTAATCTCTTCTTGTTGACCAAATGCGAGCGGTTAATGGAAGGTAATGCAGAGTACAAGGGACATCAATGCATTGATTTGTCTGAAATAAAGCGATTGCCTTGTTAGACCAAAACATTCTGCTTAAGGAATATTCCATCTGATAGTTATATTTAAGACCGTACAGTGGAATATGTTTAGCGCAGCTATTATCGTGAGTATAGGTTTGGTTCAAACGTCTCCTTGAAAGCATTGTCTCCCTCCTATTGTATTGCTCAAGTGTTGTACATGTCTATGTATTTAGTGAGAAGAGTCGAGACACCCACCTTGACGATGATCTTAATCACTTGGACTGCACTCACTAACTAATGCAACTTTCAAGTGCAGCACGCAACCAGATCTCGGTTCCTAGTTACTTATTTAAATTTGTCCTACTCCTAATAAGGTACAATACAGTAGCAAGATGCTAATAAATAGATAGCACCCAATATACATTTGCGAATGGGGCTCTTTTATTATTTAACGAAATCAGATAAGAAAGAACACGCGTGCGCCATATTTGAAAACGTATGCTCATCTGGTTATCTATTCTCTTGACTGAAAAAGCCACCCATCCAAATGCAAACTGCATTTTGATTTTAAAGATAAAACTTATAAATTAAAAACACTATGAATTTACAAAAAAAATTATCTTTAAATTTTCTGATTTTAATGAAAAAACAAAATTAAAAATATACTTTTTTACTGTTCCGTAACTGAGAATCCTTAGGGCCGGTTGTGTGTCGCAAAGTAAATGCTTTTTACCACTGTCAGTGCCTGTCGTCTGATTGGCTATCCCAGTGCCTCCATTTACCATCTACCCTGTGTTAGTGGTAAAAAGCATTTACTTTGCGACATACAACCGGCCCTTAGAGTTTTGTCATGTCGGTGTGTCTGACTTGATAAATCTACACTTAATCCTTTATTTTGATGAAATTTCTTAGACGAATGTTATATTTGCGATGACATATAGGCTGAGAAATTGAAAAAAAAAACATTGAGACACCTTCCAAAATAAAATCATATAAGTATAAATACCTACGCAGGAGAGTAATGAAAAAAGTACAAAATTTTGCTTATCCCATCATCGTTAAGTGTATTTGAAAATTCTATTAAATTATTTTGTAACCAATGGATTTAAAAATCTGAAAACTTTCTTGAATGTAACGAGTACTCTCGGTCCACATAATTTTGGTAGCTATTAAATAACTCTAGTTTAGATGTTTGATTGAAAAAAATCAGAATCTGAGTCCCACTATATTTTAAAATCTTCTAGGCCTTGAACATTATAAGAATTATATAGCATGAAGTATATGGGTGTGTCTAGAGACAAATTAGGGCCGTTTAAATTTTTTGGGTGTGCACGACTACTGATTAATTAATGTTTATTGCTAATACCATATATTGATTCCATTTTTGTTTATGCCAATATTTTCATGTGTGAAGGAAGAAAAAAATCTCAATTAATATTTTATTATTAACTGAATCAAACTTTTTCAATTCTCTTTTTTTTCACTTTTTCCACTCCCTGACAACTTTCGTAAAAAGTTCTAAATTTATCCTATATATATATATATATACTTTTTGATTATATTATAATTTCATGGAATTCAATATGACGTCCTCGTCCATTTTTTGTGACAAACAAAAGTATCGTCTCAAAATCTTGAGTTTGTGGGGCTTTGAGCCGGGCCCTTGGCTATCGATCGGCACTGAGGGCTTAAAAAATCGCCCTAAAACCCACCCTCTTAGGTCGATGGCAACTTTCTAATATTTGCATGCAAACGCAAGAGGTCAAGGGAGGACAGCCCGAAAAGGGCTTTCACCACGATCCAAAGGGATCGAGACGCTATACAATTGGCTCCGTCGACATAGCACTTTAAATAAAATTCGCATTTATAACGGCAACTGATATTTCGATTTGGACATGGGGACTCACTGTGCAGCAGGTGAATTGCCAGGGGAATTTTTTTTCTCTTTGATCAAGGGCGGAGTACTTTTAAGCCGATGTAATTAATCATTGGTTCAATTTCGCCTCCAAGATTACATCATATTTTGTTAAACTGAAAAGATTACTTGGCAATATTTACTTAAAAAATCACTTTTGGTAATTTAAAAACATAACACAGGCGGTTTAGTAAGATTGATGAATCAATAATGACTATTTAAACGGAAACCGGGCGGATTATTAATAAAGATAATTGGCCGCTGTTTATTTCATCATTAAGACAAAATCCATTAGGAGTGAATGCATCGGCTGGAAATCTTCATCAAATGGATAAATTTTAATTGGAAACCACGGACAGGATGCAGACATTTCAAAAAAAGAAGCAACAACATGATTTAATTATACTGTTTATTTTGAACGCATCAAAATACGCTTCTCTCTGGTTGGTGGATAGAAATTTACGAAGGCAGGTGTGAATGGCGGATCTTTGCCAAATTTCTGTCTAATGGAGCTGGTGGGGCTATCAAACAACCACCGTGGGGTAAAAATAAACATCCAACCACCCCCTCAATGGGTGGGTGAATGGACCTTTGACGTCAACCGGACGTCCTGAGCCACTAAATTATTTAAATCACTCGCTTTAATGGTATTTTATTATTTGAATGTGATGTCCTATGAAAAAAAAAATCCTCCTCTAATAAAAATCTAAGGTTTATACAACGTATGTATACACATTTTGGTCAAATCAGAAAAAATGAAACTAATTGCAAATATTTGGCAACATTTACAGATTTTATGTAAAATGCAATAAAATATAAATCCGCGGGTTGTCTTTGTCTGTAATAAATTTTTATGCATGTACAGTTAAGATGGCTTAATCTTTAACTTAAGTCAAAATAGATTTAATTTATATGAATGATATTTTTTAATGATATGAATGCTAGCATGTGCGAGATGTTTAGATTATTGCATTCCTGAAACGAATAATTATTATTATAGACTGTTATTTGAATATTTAATTTTGATATTATATATTTATGAAATGTAAATTTTCAATTTCTTTAAAGATAATGATTTGAAACTATAATTTAAAACAGTGCTATATAAAAATGGTCCGCAAATTGTATTATATGCATAATAATTGATTGATTTTTTTTTGTTAATAAATATTAGTTACTTAGGGCCGATTAAATTCGCGGGTATCTTTGACTGTCAGGTAAACCAGCTCTAACCGACCGTTGGAGCGAAAATTGACGATATCTGATAGTTAGTCTATCTCAGGCTAGACTGACTACAGATCATGTAACAGAAAGATTTCTGCCGTTTCGCTCTAGATATAGTTAGTTGTACATATTTGTGACGGTTAGTTGAATTATCTGACAGTCAAAATTTGACAGATGGTGGGCGAACGGCCTTAAGGATAAGCTGACCTCTAGCCAAGTTTAGCAAGAGTGAACAAACCAGCATTCAATCAAAAAATAAATTATTTATTTATAGATTTTTAGTAAGGTATTTTACTTTTATACATATTTTCAGGTCAAAAATAAAATTTGCACCGTACACTCTATTCTGAATTGCAATGTTATATTTAATTGTTTAAATTACTCAGAGATTTGAAAAAAAATCATTAGTAAAAAAAACTCAAAAACTTTAATCTTGAAATATTCATATAAAAATATCTTCTAGAATTGATTATTTAAACCGTGTTTCTAAGATTAAGGGAAACATTAGATATCTCAGACCAGGACTGCCTGTCTTTTTGATACAATCTCTTCAAAATCTTTTTCAAGAATCTTTTGCCTTCAACCAAAGAAAGAGACAGATGTAGACAAGTTAAAATTTATAAATTCAAATGATTTCATCCTTCATTCAACTCCGCTAAACAGTCTTGGCATTTCGAATCATTAGAATATTTTATTCTTTCATAGCAGATTGTCAACTTGAAGTCACCGGCCACGAAGAGCTTAAGATTCATCTTTTTTTTTTTACACCCACCCGAGTAGACATACGCCCACTAGAAGAAATACTATATAAAATAAAAATACCGACAATCCTTTAAGCATCAAAGCATAGGTATACCTCATATAAAAATATCTTAAATTTTAAATTATTCAAATTTATATAGAAACTACACCTGTTTCATTAATTAAATACAGCTGTTTATATAATAATCCAAGTGTAATATAAATGAATTACTAAGTATATAGCAGGTATTTGGACAAGATAAATATAAATAAATATAAATATTCATGTAAAATATTTATAATAAACTGAAGATAAAGTTAATACTTTCAAAACTATAGTCTCAAATAAATAAAAATATTAAGACACAAATTAAAATAAAAAATTGAATCTTTAAAACACATATTTCAAATGCATAATCAATACAAGCTTATTTTTTGGTAATATGGAATTGAGAACATAGGGAGCTTTGACTAAAAACCAGATGTGTGAAATATTGGTGTTAAGCACCAGATGATCTTTTCCTTATAAATTGAGTCTTATGTTATATTTAGTAAAAATTCATTGTATCTATTTGAGATTATAGTAATTAGTAGAGATTGAGGTGTTGGTGCAAGGTGAAACATCTTTAATAAAGATAAGAGTAAATAAATATTATATATAATATTCATTTACTATGAGTTAAGGATTCTTGGTCACTTGTTTCACATTAAAATTTTAATGTGAAACAAGTGACCAAGAATCCTTAACTCATAGTAAATGAATATTACATATAATATTTATTTACTCTTATCTTTATGAGATAATAGTTCTGAAAACATTGACTTTATCTTCAGTCTAATATTCTTTTGAATTATTTAGTTTAAGCTCGCATTCCTTATAACGTGTATCTTTTGATTTAAGCATTTAAATATGTTTATTTATTTGAAGCTATTTTTTCGAATGTCTTTATCCTAAGTACATATTTCACATGAATATTTTATAACATTCTAGTTTTAAGTTACTATTATATTGATATCATAAAATATGTTGGTCAAGATTTCTCCTTATGAAGTCAATTCATTTATAAGTAACAACTAGAATGTAATACAATATTCGCGTAAAATATATTATGTCAGACTAAAGATGAACGCTAAGTCTTCCAAAATACAATTTAGTTAAATATACCTATTTACTTATTTATATCAAGCAAAATAAGCCACACTCTTTGATTATTAAATAACTTTGATAGTCTAGGCAAGTGTTTCTGAAACTTTTTTGGTTGACGGCACACTATAAATATCTGGAATCATTTGCGGCACACCTAAATATAAAAAAAGTAGAAGTTGTATGATACAATAAAAAAAAACTGCAACGGATCGTTGCTAAACTTTATCCAAATTCATTTGAAATATTAATATGTTTATTCCTTTATTATTAATCAGATATCACTTGCAATTTGCAGTTCATGTTGACTTTAATTCAAAAATAATGATCGATTCTCATATTAATTCTACATTAGATTTTTGACGCTTCGATTATTATTAGTATCCATTGCTGAAGACATGGAGGAATCGAGTTAAAATCAAAAATAGCCATCGATTCTCATCTAATACTTGAGGAATAACAATTCTACATTAGATTTGAGACGCTTCGATTATTATTGGTAACCAATGCTGAAGACATGAAGGACTCGACTTAAAATCAAAAATAAAGATGGATTCATTACTACTAGAGGAATAACCTTATTACATTCCATTTTTGATGTTTTGACTATTAATGGCAACCTCTACTGAAAACATGGAAGAATCGACTTAAAATCAAAAAGACTAAATTCTTTTATGTTAAATACTCAAGCTTGAGTTGTTTTTATTTTTTCAAATATTATTCAATATTACTGTAAAGTATTTACTATCTCATGTCTAAAAGTAACTAGGAGCGTTAAAAAATTAAAGAATCAATCTCTTAAATTTCACTGTTAACTTTCACAACTTTTAATTAATCCTTCTATTTTTGTGAAAAACCCAACCAGAATACTATAGGAAATTAATTGATGACGCTCGCGTTTAATTAGAAAATTTTTACATTGAAAAAAAAGAGAGGAAAAAGGTCGGTGGAATTGAATTTTGAGATTGACAAATGTTGTTTAAGTTCTCCCACCACCCTCTTCTCTTTCCCTACCGAAAAGTTGTTCAAGTATTACTAAGTAAAGTTTACCCTTTGCGGAAGGCTCAGTGACCAATTAACCTCTCGATACGAAAAATGATCATGACTAGGCGTCAATGGATCACTGTCCATCTGCCTAATGCCATTTAGGCGACATTGAGTAATGAATGACCTTAGGGTCCCAGGAAAATGGCAAACTCCCTCCTTAATTCGTCCCACAACCGAGGTTTCTCCCTCTGCTCTACATCCCTTTCTACTAGCTAGCTTCTGCAAATCAAATTTAACATTAGAAAATAAGTTATAAATAATATTATTATAATTATATTAATTAAAGGAAACTCTTAATTTATCCAACCTCTTTTATAAAAGCAATTTCATTTATGACTAACTATTTTGTTTTTTTATCAAAAGAACAGTTTCTGCTGTAACCATCTAGCTTTAGACATTTTTAATGAGATATTTTCGTCAGAATGCATACATAATGTTTCGATATCAGTTTCTGATGTCATTTTCAAGTGCGAAGTCATTCTATAAATTCCCAGACGCGTTCCTTGTTTTTCTAAATGACTAGAGGAATGACAGATGTCCAAACTTGGTTGGAGTCGATTTTCCAAAAAATTTAAAAAACAACTTCTGAAATCGAAACTTTGTGGTTTCTAATGGGAATATCTCAATAAAAGTCTTTAAAATTTTCTGGATACGCCACTGCTCATAAATTGAAAAAAAAATATAATTTAGCCTGATACATATTATTCTACTACTAGAATTATAGCTTAATTTCAATTTTCTTATTTATAGAGTAGTTGCAAGTTATTCTGATATATCTATACCTATATTAATTCTAATTTCAATAAATATCTAATATGAACTAACAACAACAATAGCTAGGAATTAATTCTTATTAAAAAAATACCTTTGGATCTTTAAAATACATTATATAAAAATAAATTCCTAAGGCACCCAGCCTTTGGCTAGATTCTAATCTAATAAATGATTCTTCTAAAGTTTTCGATATAGCTATGTGGGCTGAGAAATGAATTAACTCTAACCTTAGACTGAAACTAATCATTAAAACAATTGAAAAAAAAACGCCAAAATAATCATCAAATTGGATGATAAGGAAATTGATTTCACTATACAATTTTGAGTTATTAAAATAATTTTAAGGAAACATTCCAGGTAGAATGTCTATTCAGGGTCAACAATTTTCAAATAAAAGGTTATCTCTGACAAAATATTAACAAACTCGTATGCAAAGTATGGTATCAAAGGAGGTCAGAGGTTAAGGTAAAAAAATAATAGAATTTATTTAAGCGTTTTATTTCTAAAAATAAAAAATAAATAAATAACTAGGAATTAATGTTTGTTAACCCATATAAGGGAAAATATTCCTATAATTATCCGGGTGATTTTTTATACGGATAAAAAAAGAAAATATATTGAAAAAAATGTATATGAGATGTTATTTTCAGTAGTAAAATTTTAAGGATTTTAATATTAGCGAGTTATATGTTGAAATTTTTCTGCAAAAAATATATGTATCAGTATGATAGTTTAAATAACAGCAAATTAGGAAAATTTCTCACAAAAACTGACACGATTTGGTTTTGTGCAGTGAGTTTGAGACCTACAGTTTACCCGATTCTGATTGGTTATTATTGGTACTAAAAAAGTAATTAAATAGTTTTAAATACAAATATTGGCATGCTTAGTTTTCTTAAGCAAATTCGGTATATTTACAGAGATGACTCTCACTTTTAGTTGGAAAAGATAATGATGGAAATGATTGCAAGGCCGTTTCAATGTTTTCAAAATGAAATTGTAATGAGATGCTAATGAGATGTAAGCTGACTGAATCCGCCCCTAATCGAGGCTAATGATAGGTCCGGGACTTACCTCATCCCCACGCATATCTCGATAGCGCACCCATTTGTGGAGTCTCGGGCGCCAGTATTCGAGCTTGTATGCTTCACTGAATTCGGCCCCTTGGCCATTGCCAAATCGGCCCTGCGTCTCCGTCGCTGTGATCAGGTGCACCCGGTGCAGATTGATCTCCAGCCACTCTTTCGCTTCCTTGGTAATCGGGTGTTTTGGACACCAGGCACCGCCGTGACTCTCCGTTCGAACCCTGCAATATTAAAAAAAAAACGACAAATATTAAAAAGTGCTCTTTGAAACGTCAATTCTTGTGGCATTTTCGATACAAGTGAATAGATTTCAAATATATCGGAAAGTGATACACAAAATCAACCATCTGTTTATACATCGTAATATCAAAAATGTCAATATTCAAGATATTGAAATTGAATGGAATTAAGGTTATCTTCTTTTTTTACTTTCTAACTTTATATAATTAATGAATGCTTATTTTCTGTTAAGTAATTAAGCGAAAAAATCTTAAAAGCCTCAAAAATTAATAAATTACTATAATATCATATAGAAATATGACACAACTAATAAATGTAGTAGCAGGAAAGCCGAAAATGAAAAACAATTTACTTATTCAGAGATTACAAGATTATTTGTCACAGCTTGAAAATAGATTTAAGTCCCTTTTATGAGTGATAGTGTCAAACTTTCTGCACTTCTTAAAGTATTAACGCGAAACAAGAAATTTTTAATTGTATGGCTTTTCTATATAAGGCGATATGTATATTTATTTTTTAAAAATAATACTGATTTCTGTTGAACACTTGCGGGAACTTAGAAAGGGTACTAACGACATCGCAATAGCTCTAGTGTTTAGGTTATTAATGCAACCGATGTACTGAGTGCAGGATATTCTGCTCAAAATCGCCTAAAAGAAAATACTATTATTAAATTTTGATTTGTTTAAAAATATTTATGGGTAAGTATCTAATGTATGAGATACTTCGTAAAACAATATACTTACAGTACATCGAGGTTATTATTTCATTTCATTTGTATCATTTAAATTAATTCTCAATTCAATATTTATTTATTTAAATTATATATTTCTCTGAGAAATTAGTTTTTTATTGTAGTTATAGGCATAGAATTACACAAAGACTGTAAACTTCTTAAAGGGTTTAGGAAACCTCAAAATGTGTATTTCCAGTAAAAAACCTGAAGTTGAATTTTTGGGTCAAATGCAATACTTCTACCTAATATTAGACATTATATTAGGCAAGTGAAAGTAAAAAGCAAATAGATAGAAGCTTCAATTAAAATCTTCTACTTATTTTATGAATTATATTTAGAGAATACGGTATTGGTGTTGTGAAACAATATGATTGCTCAAAATAAAATAAAAACAAAAAGTTTTGACAAACCCACTATATTTCAATTCGTCCAACTGCAGGACATAAAAATATTATTATAATACTTCAGGATTTAATTGCAGTGGATTTTAATGAAGCTTTCATAGAATATATGCAGGTATAATAAAGAAGTGAACTGCGATTTCCTAAGTGAACTAGTTTTACAATCACGAAACACAAAATACTCATTAACAAACGCAATTAAAACTTATACTTTATTGTCCATTTTATAGTTATGATTGCTATTATGAATGACAAATCATTTCGAATTGAAAACAACTTGCTCTTTAACTTTTATTAACTAAACAAAAGTCAAATTTATTGTTATTAACAATAATGGATACCATTTATAAACTTTTTCATGATTGACTATTTTAAACCCCAAATTCAACGATATCTTAAAAAAAATTATCTGAATTTGAAATAACTCTTCAATTCAACTCCGTATATCATTTATGTACGATGAGCGAATTTTCGTAAAATTTTGCCGAAAGGTTTTTTTTTAATTTTTGAAGTGAAAACTTTTATAGTCGTGGTAGGACAAATTGGCCCGAACATCACGAAAAGTGAAACGCTTCCCCCCTCTCCGACTCCAGAAGAGAATAAAAAAGGGAGAATCGCCCCTACTCTCTTCTTCCCATACAAGATAAAGATCGGTATTTTTTTCTGCGGTCTGGTACTGAGTCGTGGACCACAGTTTGGGAAAGAACTCTGCTCTACACACTATAATGATCTCATTAAAGTACAGAAAATTGATAACTCACACTATAGTCAATTCAATTTACTTAAATGAGATAAGATAATGTGTCATATTTATTATAAATTAAAGTAAAAAATTTAATGAAACAAATCATTTCAAAATGCATTCTTTAATGGAAATTCGTTCCTTGTAAAGGGACCACCCTTTTTTTCTTTTTCTTCTCGTTTTATGTGCCGACCAAATGTTCATCAGGAAAAAAAGGCGACCGATAACGTTACAGCTTTGTGGTAATAGAAAAAGCGTCGCCCATCCACTTAGAATGGCACGTATTTAATTGAGTTCATTCATTTTTATTCGCCTGTGCG
This sequence comes from Forficula auricularia, assembly GCA_024734495.1. Lineage (NCBI taxonomy): Eukaryota > Metazoa > Arthropoda > Insecta > Dermaptera > Forficulidae > Forficula > Forficula auricularia. Next base: position 20,464,474 of record JALMQS010000070.1, read on the forward strand.
TATCGCAACCGGAAAGGGCCTTGCCGGCCAGCTCTCGGCACCGGCGCTATCTGCTGGTTATGACGGCCCTTGGTACAGCTGATATCTGCCGCCGCCTTTGATATTAATTGTCTTGCATTTCCGGCACAGGACGACTAATGGCGAGATAACGGCCACCGCACTCGAAAAGTGAATTCCACCAACTACAAGGGTTTCGCTACCAAATGTGCGGCCGCCTCAAAAGTTTTAGTCGATCTTGACAAAATTATCCTTTATCTATATCTATTAATGCAATTCAATTGAATTTCGTCTCGAAGGAATGTTCAATTTTTGTGGCTTGAAATTTTTCACTGATAAGTAAAACTGAGTATATTAAAAGCTTAGTAGAATGGTCAATTTTATAAAAGCAAATCAACGAGGGTATATTCTCTCTTAGGCGCATATAATTATGCACATTTATAGCCACCTATATATCATATTTTAAATACACATTTATATAATTTTATTTTTATAGGCCTGTAATCTCGAGGGTTTTTATTTTGATATCCACATCGAGTGTATAGTTCTAAGACTGGTTTGATGTAACAACCTTTCTGAAATAATAAAAATAATCCATTGGATCTAAACCTTTTCCATGAGTATTTCAGAAAACCTAATTGTAACTATTTCAGAATTCTCAATTGAATATAAGAAAACACAATGTATTTGAGAATTCTCAATTGAATATTAGAAAACACAATTGTATTTCAGAATTCTCAATTGAATATTAGAAAATTTCAATTGTATTTCAAAATTGTCAATAGAATAATAGAAAATCTCAATTGTATTTCAGAAAATTTCATTTGTTTACTTAGTTGTTAAACTAACCACCCGAAATGGGGGGGGGGGATGAAAATTATCGCCCTTTCGACCAAACTATGAATACAAAATTTGGTTAGTTTTTGCATTTCTAGCCTACTGGGGGTCCACTAAATATGTATACAAAATTTGGTTGAGTTTGCTCAATTAGAATTTTCATTTTTGACCCTCCCCACATTTTGGGTGGTTAGTTTTTGAATTTCTAGCCTTTTTTGGGGCCCAATAATATGTATACAAAATTTGGTTGAGTTTGGTCGAAAGGGCTAGAATTTTCATTTTTGATCCCCGCCCACTTTTTGTCTGATAATGTTTAAAACACATTAAAAAAAAGTAAAAATTATTTTATGTACTTTTCAAAAATATATTCAATTTTTTTCTAGTTAAATTTTTTCATTTTTATACTTCTTCAAAATGTGGTATATCTTTATGCTCCACCCTGTATACTAGTATTTATGCTTATTTTTTTGAAATACGAGTGAGTTTTTCTAATATTCAATTGAGAATTTCGAAATACAATTAGGATTTTCTAAAATTGAATTAAGATTTCTGAAATACAATTGGGATTTTCTGAAATTAATTTAACATTTTGGAAAACAAAATTGGAAAAGGTGTAGTAGTTGATCATCAGTCTTGATTTTCTATTATAAATTTTAACCAGATTAATATTCTATAAAGGTAAAGTCATATAGATGGCGACATCAGTTTTCTTATTTATAAAAATAAAAAACAAAACAAAAAAAAACAAGAAGATGGGTAATATATATATATATATATATATGTATGTGGGTGTGTGTGTGTTAATGTACGTTGACATATCAAGACGTCTGTCAGGATCTGCAGTGAGCCTCCTGCATTCGTAGAGTTTATTGAATGTATAAAGTGCGACGGGTCCCGTGTAGTTGAAAAAGGTCGGCAATGTCACTCACCTCCAATGCCAAGCCAGAACGCCTTTTGGCGTTGAGGTGTCTCTTTTTCTCTTTTTTCTTTTTTATCATCATTTCCCCTCTCTTTTCCTGTCGCACTGCCATCAAGACCGTCAAGTCGATCCAATGACGACGTCCCCGCCGCAAGAGTGCGCCTTATTTTTTCGAAAAGTTACAAAAATCAAGTGGTAAGTAACTTTGTCGTCGTCTTGGGGGGGCTTATCTGCGGCGCCACCAAAACTCAATCATGTCCCACCGACACGAGGTGTTATCGTCTAACGAATTTCGTTGTCCCACTTGTGTGTGGGAAACGAGTGAGGGACATATACATGGATCAAGTTCATAACACCCCTTGGCAAATTTCGGTTCTCATTTAATCTAAAAGAGCTTTCATGATATTCCTTTCAATATCCTATCGAGGAGAAATATTTATTAGTTCTTCAATCGATACCTCATACATAAAACGACGGAGAAATTCTAGTGGGTGTTTTGAGAGAATTAAAAATGACACACCATACCATATTCACAAGTCGAAACTAAAAAAAATAAAAAACAACGAAACCATAAAAATGACATCAATTTACATTTCTATTCTTTATTTTTATGTCTTTTTCTTTAAAAAATATATAATATTCAAATTTATTATATTTTATTAGTTTGACACCTATAAAACGATTCGATTAAATTTAAAATAATCTAAAATGGTATTCCTTTATCATGTGTTGATGAGGCTGACCTTTATATTGATTGATTGAATAAATATAAACAGCCAAACATTACTTTCTAAGGAAATTGATTAAATTCAAACAAAACCAGCTGGTGGGTAAGCCACAAAAATTTCACTTAGCTTTTAATAACAAACACCTAATTTATTGTTAGGAGCAATTGATAAATGAGATAAACTACACTTAACTTTCTAAATATTTAATTAGTTGATTAATTGTAGAACTTCACTGCTATCGACAGCTAAAGGATACTGATTTAATTAATGTATCGACCAAGCACATTGGGCCTTTTTTCGGTTAATATAAAAACCATTACTAACAGAATAAACTGGAGAAATTGGGAAACGAAGATATGTTTATAAGAATTGAAAAAAAGGAATGTTATTTAAATCAGGGCTGTCTAACCCGCGAGCCGCATGCGGCCCAGCACTGCAATGAGTGCGGCCCAACATAAAATCATAAACTTCCTTAAAATATTGAGATTTATATGTAGAGATATATTTATTCGCTTTTTCGAAATATGAATGTACAATTGTACAATACGTTAAGCTTTTTTCAAGAATAAAATCCACTAAAAGCAAAATTATAAGCTTAACTATATAAGATAAAAAAAAATAATGAAGTTTCGAATATTTAAAAATTCTTCTTCTTCTCATATTTTCATTTTCTAAAATATTATTATTGCAGCAATTTATATGATACGACACCAACCAAGTCTATAGTTATAATTCTAGTCGAGAAGGAGACAAGGAATTGGGGTTTTCTAGAACAATCACAATTAATTGATAATTTCTCTCCTGGGCTAAAACTTGTCAAGGCTTGTCCTTGAGACCTTTGCACGTTCTTACATGTCAATAGAAAATGGATAGTCAGGGATTATTATATCCGTGGCCCTTTTAAAAAATAAATTATCATTGATAATATCCTTCTTTAATCCAATTAGATTAAAACCAGCGCTGTCCAACCCACACGCACAATATTAGTCATAAAATTTCTTAAAACATTGAGATTTATATGTAGATACTTGAAAACACACAACAATTTGGCCTGATAATTTTTTTCTATAAAATAAGAAATCTGAAAATCTACTGGGAAGTTTTCGAAAAATAAAAGTGCTAATTTTAAATTTTGAATCTGGAACTAGATTTCAAGATTTTCGAAAAAATAATCATCATTTTGGTTTATTTTTGACTCCATTTTCACTAGAAATACATTTTCTACTTGCAAACTTTCTGATTGAATGTTCTATGTAGAACAATTTGATAACGGATCTGAAAAAATTGAATATTGTTTGAAAAAATATAAACAAATACTATATTTGATATCACTTTCTGTAAGTATGTAGGTATGTATTTACATATACCAGAAACTATTTCCAAGTATAAAATTTACGAAAAGTAAAATTAGAAGCTCACTATGAGTTAAAAAAATAATAAATTTCTTATTTCTACATTACTTATTAACTAGCTTTTTTGAATAACAAATATCAATATCAATAGAATTATGGTATAATATTTTATCCGAGGACCGAAACATTTGTTTTGTCTTCAAATGTGGCCCGTGTAAGCCAAAAGGTTGGACACCCCTGATTTAAATAATGTCTATGATAAATTCCTGGTTTTTCCAATAAATTCTCAATAAATATTTTTCTAAATACTTAGTTTCAATAAATTTATAGATACATTAAAAAAAGATAGAATTTTGATTAATATTGGCGTAACTAAATTTTTTAATTAAAAAAAAAATAATAATAATATTGAAAAATTAATTTTTTAATTTAGATATCTTAAATATTTGATTATTGATGAGAGAATTTTCTTCTGTCTCTAATTCTCATGACCTGCAACCTTAATATAATCAATAGAACTTACAATTATGCATATTTACATAATGAATAAAATAAACTTTGAGGCGATAATAATCCTTGCCAGGGGCTCTTAAACACCAGTATTAAATATTTTTTAACAAAAATGCTCTTAGCGAGAAACAATTTCCTCCAAAACTAATCTGATCTTAATTTCAATAGAAAAGTATATAGTAAATCTAAAATTTCATCAAGAAATTCTTGTTGGTATTTGAGGTAAGACGCACACAAAATTTGACCACACCTATACATTATAAAAAAAATGTGTGCGTCTTGGGACGAGCGACAGAAGTGATAACTTTCACCAACCAAGTATTTTTTAGGAAGACAATTGCAAGGATAATTGCCCGGAGAAAAGAGAATTGAATATTTAATTTTAATTAGAAGAGTGGGGGGAAAGGATTAATTATTAATATATTTAATGTTTCTGGATTTAAAATTAATTGTTGTCTTTCATTCAGTTTAATTCAATTATACATATTTGAAATTTGCCGCGCCGCAATATATTCAATAAATTCTATTTATAAAATACATAGCTATATATAATATATTTCAATTATTTCCACACTTATAATAAAGTTTAATTCAAAAATATTCATTTTAGTAAAAGTAAAAAGCAAAGATTTTTAAAATAGTTCCATGGTCTAGCTGTAAAGTGTTTCGCCTCCCATGCAAGAGGTCTCAGGTTCTAATCTGACATCCGGCAAGTCTTTTTTTTTAAAGAAAATTCTATGACCGTTGCTGAAAAATTAATACCGCTGCCATATGAGTGAGAGAAGGGGAAGCCAGACAGACTGGCGCCGTAACGCGTTACTTAACGAAGCGGTTTACCCTCCCAAAAGAAGTTATTACTTCAAAAACAGTTTTTTGAATACTTAAGACCTTGAAATGTAAAGATATGTAATATTGGGGTATTTTGAAACTTAATGGCAGAAATAAATAATTCACTTAGCGGATTTTAAAATGCTAAAGTTAAATCAAATTGGCCTTGTATGGCCACCCGACAAATGAATGAATGAATGAAGCGTGTCAATTTTCAATAGGTTCTTTTACGTCGGAGATTGAGATGAATCCTCTCAAGCGCTCCAATCGCTTTTCAATGACATGACTTGAGGGTGCGCCATGGTGATTCAAGTCTTAAGCCGCTCAAACCTTGAAGCTTTTAATCGTCCTTCGACATAAATGCTCTTTTGTTTCTTAGTCGCCTGAAGAAGAGGCCACCGTTGATGAGCTCCTCGCCTTTAGTTCTCCAACTCTAGAGCTCTGTACCAGATTAATTACTAGACTCTAGAACTCGGAAAGTCTATACCCGAGTTGACTTAATTCTAATTAATTACTTTAAGATTTTGATATCAATTTCGATTTTTTCCAGCTACACATTATACATGAAAATTATATTCTTATATATTATATCGTTAAAGATCTTTTTACTTTGACTTATTTACTTGTATCTACCAATAGTCTTGTATAGGTTTGGAAAATATTTATTTATTTATTTACCTGAGATTTGAGATTTTGTAAAATTTGAATGGAAATATTAAAGAAGATCTTGACCCTTAAAAAAAGTGGTATCCATAAAGTACTCCAATCATATTTAAACCGTTGCGAATATGAAAAAATAAGTTTTTTTTTGGCTTTTCGGTTTTTTGACCTTTCTAGCCATAACCCAATTTACGATACTTTTTTTTTAATTTGTCTCTACCCAGGAGTCGGATTTTAGCCGGATGCCTCGAGTCGGATTCGAACCCGGGTCCACTTGGTTAGGTGGCTGACACGCTACCACCTAGCCTAACCTGACCCCCGAAAAAAAAGTTATTCGGAATAATTGAAAAAACAAAAGAATATTTTAAATATATTAATTTAGATATTTATATATTTTTAGGAAAGTGTAAGCTAATAAAAATTCTTCTTTCTGAATTTTATAAAGCTTGGTGCAGATATTAGCATTAAATTATAAAAATAAATTGCATTCCATCATTAAATAACATAAATTCGAAAAATGGAGGTACTATTTTTGAATTAATTCAAAAATATGAAAATAAATTTCTTATAATTTTTAATAGTTTCTAAAAAAAAAAAAACGTGGCTCATTCATGTTACAGATTAGAATTCAGTTTGAAGATGTGAAAGGCTAAACGATACTTATTATCAATAATTGAATACTAAATAAAAACCAGATTTTCTCAAATATTCTACAGAATCTGATCCTAGGACCGTGAATCTAAAGGATTCTGGATACCGATAGCAGCGATTCTACCGGTGTCTCCCGTAACCAATTCAAACCCACGCTCTCCTGTGTCATCGGTTGCGTAACTTCAAGGGGCTTTGTAATAATTTTATTTAATCCTCTCTAATTAGCTGTTTAAACTTTTGAAAGCGAACCTTTACTAAAACCTCCTATATTTAACAATCTCAAATTTCTTATGTACCACTCCAATATATATATATATATATATCACGAAAAATAATACTTTTTTAAATAACATTAAATAAAAGTTGAATGCGATTTTCCCATTGATAAATAAATATGTGTATTGAAAATGAATTTGTTTGTTCTTGCTGTGAAATCTGAAAATGGATGAAATGGCATTCGTAGTCCAAACAAAGGGGGAGTATTAATAATATTATAGGCAGAATAATAAACCACCAAATGTGTCTTTTCAGTTATGTAATCCCTCGGTAATATATCTCAACGAATTTTAAAACAATCCACCCAAATCAAAAAAAAAAATATATATATATAATTCATATAAATCTATTTAATATTATTACATTTAAATTAGGCTATTATCATTATTATTATTTTATTTTTATAACAAAATTTCGAAAATAGAATTCTAAATTTTAAGTGCCGGCAACATATGTCAGCCCAATAAAATCAATGCACTGCTCTCGTTTTTGTTTTAAAATAATTTTTTTTCAATATGTTTGGTTTTTGTATTATTAATGTTATTATTATTTTTTTCCAACTTATATAAACATATTTTACACCTTTTGAATTAAATCAATGAATGATTAAAAAAAAACATTTAAAAATCAAAGGTAATTCCAAATCAAATGAACCCTTTTAAGTAATGATTTAAGTGTTCTGTAAATTATTGTTAGATCCGCAATGGTGAAATTAGAAAGTTAAAACTAAATTAAATTAGAGAATAAAGAAAATATTTTTTATTAAATTAAGACAAATGGACCGGCCCTGCTTAGAACCCGGGACCTTCGCGTAACGGGTGAGCTACTACTTTATAGGACTTTTAACTAATTTCACAGATTAAGAGAAAGCTGTCGATGGGGACTAGGATAGGTCTGGTCACATAGGGTTAAATTGATCAACAATTGAGTGAAGAATTTAAGCAAGTTTGTTTTCGACACTGCTCTTTTTACACGCTTTATATTAGATTCACCTGTATGTATGTATGTATCTATGAATGTATCAATGGGACTTTTGTTCTGTTAAATTCCACAAACATTTCTCTATCAAAACAATTGTTTACTCAATTTAAATGGAAATATATAAAAATAAAAACATTTCATTATTCTGTTAAATTCAGCAAACTTTTCTCAATAAAAATAATTAAGACTAAAAAGTAAAAAAATAAATTATATTTTGAACAAACTATAAAACATGCTTCTAAAAGGTACAAAATAATATAATAAACATAAATTCAAAAAGCTTGGGGCACATTGTCGAATTTAATTAAAAGTACATGCTTCTACTCCCACACTTTTTGACTTTATGTTTATTATATGATATTTGGCACTTAAAGGAATTGTAGGGAGTTGGACATGACTTTAAATTAAATACAAGTTTTCATTAAATACGGCAAACGTTTCGTTGCTGTTTTGTAACTTCTTCAGTGGCTCATTTATTAAACTTATTTGTCTGAAGTTTAATAAATATAATAAATAAGTTTAATAAATGAGCCACTGAAGAAGTTGCAAAACAGCAACGAAACGTTTGGAGTATTTAATGAAAACTTGTATTTAATTTAAAGTCATGTCCAGATCCCTACGATTCCTTTAATTATTAATCATGGACACGAATAATGAAATATTATTTTGTACTTTTTAGAAGCGTGTTTCTTAGTTTTTTTTTAATATAATTTTTTATACTTTATTTAAACAGTTATCAGTCCTAATTTTTTCTAGTAAAAAGTGGTAGCTTCTAGTGTATTTAATTAAATAATTTAAATTTTTTTCTACCCCTTGGCCTCGGGAACTAATGCCCATTTAGCCAGTCTTCTCAGATTCACAATTTAAATGTAAATTTAACAAATTATTAATTAAATTGATTTGAGAAATTTGGATGAAAAGCATCAAAATTTGAAACTCTTAAATTTCGTTTTCTTCAATTGATGGATTCATTTAAAATTAAATTGTCATTTAGGGAGAAGAAATTGAAATTAATTAAGAAAATGAACAATATTCAAAGTAATGATAATGGATGTAAATTTGATGAAAAAGACTTTTTTCGCGAAGTTTGAATAATAAAAATTGCTTGTTTTGTTTTGTTCATTGACAATCCTGGCTTGATTTGACATTTTTGACTCGCAGACGATTATCGTACAACGTCAATGACATTTAACAAGGGAGAGGAGGGAATTGGGCCTGAGGGCGGCTGTAAGTTGCCCATCCGTGAATAACGCATCCACCAGCAATAAGCGACAAAGAGCCATTATTATAATTTGAACAAATTTCTCTCTCTCTCTGGGAGACTAGCCCATGTTAAGTGGCATACGAGACAATATCAGTCAAATGAGTAATTAACTGCATTCCAGACTGAGATATTTTGGAAGAAGTCACCGTTGAAATCAAATTAGTTTCAATTTGTAACAAACCAGGAGAATTACAATTCGCGCATTGAATGTTACAATGTACAATAGAGATTCAATAAACCTCCTTAAAAGGTTGTTAATATCCCGTCGAGTTCAATGGTTGTTTGGGTGGCTGGGAGGACGGGTGCTTGTGTAGTGGGCGTCGTAACCAGTGTGGTAGGGGTTTTGTAACGATGGCAACATCAGTGCAGTTACCATTTTCAATTATTCGCCACTCGAGCTTCTCTGCATATGAGTTCGAGAGGGGCAGAAGGCATTTGCCGATACACGGTGCCAGTCAACCACAGAGACGCACTAATATAATGTTAATTGGAAAATAATTACATTCTCTGGTTAAATGTCGAACCAAGAGGGCTGAAATGTAAAAAAAAAAAAAAAAAAAAATGAGAAATAGATTAAATTTTATTTTAACTGATTACCAATTTATTTAATTAACAAAGTTCACGAAGAAGGAAAATGATGCAGTTAAAAAAACAACTTCCATATATGAAAAATACCTATCTCAAACAAGACGTCATCACATCTGATTCACGTGCGTCACGTTTTCAGTTTAAAACTGGTAGAGTTTCATAAAAGTTTTCGGTCAAATGAAAGAGAGCTTATCTATTTTTGGGGTTAACCCGATGACCGTATCCAGCCAGAGTTATAAATAATAATAATCAATGGATGTCCGTAAAAGAAGAATATATCATAATTTACGAGTAAAAACATTGCTGAATTGTTTACATTCAAAAAGTTCAGATATTTCCTTAATTTAACATCTAAAAAAGGAACAAGAATTTCGTGGACTTGTGCACTCTGCTTTAATAACAAACCAAAATTAAAACTAAATTTTAAAATTTATAATGTTATTTTGTCAAATTTAATTTAAAATAAATGGGATTCAAAACCTAGACTTATATGTTAAATAGCTTCTCTCAAAGAAGACATTTGATTAATTATAAAATTTATATCTCGTTGGGAAAATGACGAAAAACCCTTAATAAAATGGATATTTTAGCCAATCCAATTTAAACCAAAACCTTCTTGCTCTGTTATCCCAAAGCAGTAAATAACTATTTTTTGGACTAATGTTATAACGATTGATTATTATCTTTCTTTGGTACTAATCATAAATAGAAATCACAACTTCAAATAATTCAAATAATTTTGATCTCAGGTCTAATAAGAGATCTTAAATCGTATATGTAAAATTTCAAATTTGAATTTTGATGATTAACGAAATTACTAAATTTTTATAAAAAATAAAAAATTTGTGAATGCTATAATGTAATAAAATAGGTTTATATGTACTTTAAAAATTGATATTTATTTGGAGCTTTACCTTCATCCCTAGTTTCTTTACATAAGGCAAAAGACATTATTAATTAAACCTCTAGGTATTTAATTTTTTTAATTTGAGCAAAAACTATAAGTAAAATATAAGTTCTTAATTAAAAATTAAAAACTTGAATAAATGATTTAAAATTCAAACAGGAGACGAGTTTAAATAATAATTGTATTTAATGGGCCTGGCTTCTAAATAGAACCCTCCTATTAAAATATTATCCACTACACGGATCGATGAGTTGTAAAATCCAACGGTTATCTTTTGACCCTTTAATTTCACTTATTTTATAATAAATGGTATGCGGGGAACAATTTATAAAACCACATATTTATAACAGTGAAACATGTAACAATGATGACCCCTAAAGACCTTTCTAATCTCCTCTCGACCAAATTTAATTTAAATCATCTCACAATTTATCTCAGTCATTTATAATGTCGTATTTCTACACAAGAATATTGCGTCAATTTGCCAAGACCTGACATTTAGTATAAATACACTATTGTGTATTTCATGTGATGCGGAGGCTCTTTCTAATGGTCGCTTGCATTAAGAAAAAACAAGTTGAGTTTGGGAAGCCTTAGGGAATTTAGAAAAGTGAGAGAGGGCATATAAAAGTAAATATCTATGTATGCAGGCAGGTACTGTAATTACTGCATACAATGCACATAGGCCATCTTGCTAGTTAATTATTCATTAGACGGGAGATTCAATAAATGAGTCTTGTCTGAGTAATGATTGATTGAGAAAATGGAATAGTTTAGCAAAGAGGAAGATTGCGGTGCTGTAATTAACCACTTCAGACCCGGTGCACATGTACATGAAGTTTATTAATTTTCATTTACGATATTTTTCATTAGTGACAATTAATACCGTTCGAATATGCTAATGTATTCATATTTTTATAAGATAAATTGCCTTTTTATTTTTAACCTCTCCTCAAACTGTTTGATAAGAGTGGGTTATAACCATTTCTATAATAGACTTTTGTGGTACCCGAAGGGTGAACCGCGACCTAAAATCGAGTACACCTACTTCCACTTCCACTTTCATTTCCAAGTAGAGGACAATAGATTATCTAATGAATTCCAAAGTAATTCCAAATAATTCCAAAGATGGTGTTCACCTAATTCCAATCGTGGTTCACCCCTCTGTGGTACCTATCCCGAACATATTCTGAATCTTTATAGGCTATGTTTTAATGCATTTAAAAACAATTATAATCACACTATGTCTGAGCGGAATCTCTGTACATATTTAATTAAGTCCGCGAACATAGCTAATATTTATGCAGAATTTTATTCTGGAAAAAATAATCAAGTGTTTAGAAAGTATTGAAGCAATTATAAAATATTTTAAATAATTTATATATATATATATATATTATTATTTAATATAAAATAACTTGATGTACATGAGTACATCCTTATCATCATTCAGTATAAAATGTGATTCTATTTTTATAATAAATTAAATGACTATTTATGTAATTACCATTTAATCTTTAAAGCTATTTTTGAAATGAAAAAAATACAGCAGAGAAAAGTTTTAAGGGGCATCTTCCCAAAAAAGTGCAGATAAAAATGTCTCGCATCTTTTCGATTAGGGTCTAGCTTTAAAAGTTCCGGTTCAAAAATGGAAAAAGAAAAACTTTTATTGAGATTTTAATGCGAAGTTATAATATAAGCATAAATAAACAATTTATATTTAAGTTTATTATTAATTACTACGGCATATCTAGCAACCCGAGTCTTGGAAAAATTTTCACTTTTTTTCTTAATTAATAAATGAGTGGGGGAGCGATTCTTCCATTAGAATCCGATCAAGGAAAATGACTAAAAAGGACGTGGATAGAATTATCTAGCTTCATCCTTTTTAGCGAAGGAAATGGAATGATGCGAAATACAAGTCAAGACCTGTTCAGACTATTAAAGATTTAATTTTTAATTTCTATTATTCTAGGAATGGGGAATCGGATTAGCCGAGAGCTTAAAGACACTAGCCTTCTAAGCAGGAGTCCCGGGTTCGAGTCCGAGTCCCTGCATTGATATTTGACCGGCTATAATCTGATTCCTAGTCACCAATCCGTCTGGCAAGCGTGGTGACTTAATGCCAACCCTCCTTCCATTTGATGGAAGAGGCCTATATTCAGCAGTGGATTGTCGCTATCGACAGGCTGATGATGATTCTAGGAATGGCCTTTTGCTCTTGGATCAAAATTATACTCGTTATTGAGAGAGCAAATATTTAATTGAACATCAATAAAATTCAGACAATAATGTGAAAAAAATACTTGTTCTAACTAGTGAACATTACAGGGTCGTGAAAAAGTTTTCATTTTTTCTTCATTTTCATCATTCAATAGAAAAATTAAATTCATAAAAAGAAATCGTCTTAGAAAGTTTGTTCTGTAGTAAACTTTTTATATTTTCAGTGCGGAGAACTGTTTAGATTTTGGGCTCTCTAAGCCAGTGTTTCTCAACCTGTGCCGTGTGAGACAGCGTTTTTGACAAATAATTAAAATTGCATGGGTTTTTAACTTTGAAATTAGATTTGTAATTACTTCATTTTTTTTCTATCGTACAACTTTTACTTTTTTTTTATATTTAGGGGTACCGCAAATGATTCCAGATATTTTTAGTGTGCCGTCATCCAAAAAAGGTTGAGAAACACTGGATAGGGTATCGACGAATATGTCTTTTAATATACTATTAAACATATTACTTTGTAAAGCAATTTGAACAGCGAAAGTTAAATAATGTAATCAATAATTTCTTATGTTAATTCTAGATTTAGAAAATTTTGTAGTTATTTTGTAGTTTAAATTAATGATACCTTAATCATGCGCTATGAGCCTAAAAAAATACTTGGATTGACCCTTTCATGTTGATACCCTTTGATATATAAATTTATAAAAATTGTTTTGCTTGGCTATCAAAGAAAAATAAATTTGTTCGGATGATAGATGAAAAAACCACATAGTTACAGACTATCGGTATGTGAATTTCACTGGCACTTGTCTGTATAATTCTTGCCATTTGTACATATTCATGGATAACTTTATTTTTTTTAGCAATAAATAAGTCTTCTTCTTTAAGTGCCATATCAGGTCTCCCTGACGTTTCGGCTCCTCTCCACATATATCTGTGCTGAGTGTGTTTAGCTGTTTTTACACAGATATACGGGACCTACTTTTTAACGCCGGTTCCGAACGGCTAGTTTGGAGAGATTACTAAAGAATTATACTCTTGGTAGGTTGCCATTGCTTTCCAAGAGGAGGCGACTGCAAAATATCTGATCTGCCGAGACTCAGTCTTAAAAGAGCGTATTTCAGGCCAGCGGCCCGACACTCCAACCAAATACCCACAGTCGCCTCTAATAAATAAATAAATAAACTTATAATATTTTAATTCTTTATTTTGTCATCTAAGAACTCACTTGAAGATTTTTTATAAATTAACAAAATTCAACTCTAAAGGGGCAAAAAAAGCACAAATAAAATGTTATTAAACTAGAGTACTTTGCCTCAAAGACGATTTTTCCAAGTATAAAAAAAAAAAAAAATAAAGAAGGAAGAATCATTAATGTTGGTAAGATCAATATTGAAACAAAGAGAAGAGGGGGACGGCGCTCATAATATAAAATGACGCATCAAGTGGTTTAGCGATTGAGTGGGCCGAGTTATTGACTGGAATTGGACTAACACTCTTTTGACGTTTGATGGACAGAGAAAGCTTCCGGACGAATTGGTCATAGATAGAGAATCCAATGAAAAAAAACGTGAAAAGTTAAACTCGATTAATATATCGTACAAATGAAGGCTCAATCAAAACATAGATAAGTAAATCGAAATCGACACTAATTCTGATGATTATTTATCAAATTTTCTTTTTTAAATGGGACTTTTAACAGCGAAAAAAAATTCTCAGGATTTTATAAATAGAATAGGAAAATCAACCAAATTTTCTTTCTTGGTTACGAAATTTGATTTTAATAAAATAATAATTTATTTTTTCTAATAAAATTTACTCGGAAGGCTTGCAATCTAGAGCCTGCTGGGCGTGTTTAATTTGATAATCATATTTCCAAATCAAAATGATATAATTTTTTTATTTTCGTGAAAAAATTCGAATTTGTTCTTTTTCCAATTTTTCAGGTACTTTATATGAAAAAAATTGAAAATCTCTCTCTATATAGTATATCTGCGTGTGTGATCAAATAAAATATACATTTTTTGGCACTAGAACGAACTGAACTATTCTGCGTTCTTGACTAGTGATAAAAAAGATTTACCTCCTGGACCCGAGTAAGCTCTTTATGGACTTGGGAAACCAACAGGACAGTTAGTACCTTGATGATCACTCACTCAAAAACTAACAAGGCTCAAGCTGCTATCTCCTTCGATCTATGATGATTCTGCGGTTGAGTTGTTTATCATTTTTAATGAGATATTCTCATCATTTATTAATTAATATATGTATATATTCAACCAAATACGGCGCAATAGCCTGGTGCTCATCTCTGATTACTTATTCTTATCAGAATGTAACAACGTTTCGACACCGAATTCTGGAGTAATTTTAAGTGCTTGTTGATTCTTTCTAAAAGATAAATTGTTAAGCATTCCCGCGTTGGCTCCTCTAGGTTGTGAAACCAACTTGCCAACTTGAAACCAAAATTTTTAAAAATCCAATCATATATCCGGTTCGAAACTCCAAATATCCAGACATAAGAGTTTGTGCGTTTTCAAATTCACAGTAGGGAAATATATATGAGAGCCGAAAAATGATTAAGGTTGACTGCATATATTAACTGAAAGTAGACACTTGGGCTATATATCTATTTGAAAGTAAATCCTAAGGATTATTTCAAGATCCCGTTGACATTTGGGCTTGTTAGATGGAATAGAGACAGGATTTAAAACGTTTCTCATATCATCTGCTTGCATATTACTGACTCATCTTCTGACATGGCTGGACTATTAAGTGTTTAAGTGAATGGCGTCTGATGAGGGATATGTCAAGAGAAGATAATTAAAATAACACATCTATTTATTTATTTTTTTATTCGAGGTGGATACTATTCGTTGATGGAATTGAGAAAATAATGTTGAACAAAGTTTCGATGAATAAAAAATAATAATAATAATAATGATAATAATACGGAATTTTCTTTGAATAATAAGAGGCCACTTGATGGAACAGAATGTAATAGGAATGGTTGGTGATGGTGTTGTAGGTCGACACGAAATGGGATTCTCTTCCCCCCTAATAACATGTAAACAAAGAAATAAGAAACTTTTTTTAAATAAAAAACCAGATTGTATTATTTTATAATTTCATTTCTGTCTTTGGGAAATTTATTTAATTTATTACTCGGTAGGTCCAGGAGGCAGGTGAAGCTTGCCTGCCGGGCGGCCCTAGTATTAAATACACTCATTTTATTTTTATTTTTTTGCTTATTGTGTAAACAAATTCTGGAACGTAAAGAAAAATAATTTTTCTGCATGTGTCTGCATGCCGAAAGTTCGTTCTGGTGTCGAGGCGTGTGTATTGTCAATGCGGACAACTGATTAAATGTTGGGCTCTTTAGCTTTAATACTTCCGTTTTAAAAATGCAAAAAACATTTTTTTTATGAATTTTATTTTAATGTTTTGTTTTGATAAAAATAAACAAAATAATAGGAGTTTTTTTTTACAATTTGACTTTATTTTATGATTGGTTTATTTTACAAATACCCCAAAAAAGATGATGGACTAATAACCCGAAATATATTGAGTCTATATTAACTTTTTTGAGTTTTATTTCATTCATTGTGAAACTACACTCCCTTTACTTGATTAATTAATATCATGTTTCACCACAAACCCACACCACTTTCCCTAAGTAAAAAAAAATAAAAAAATGTGATTTTTTCCTTTTTTTTATTATTGAAATATTGGAAGTATATGGAAAGAATTTTAAAAACTGAAGGTGGGCTAAAGTAAGCCCGAAACATGTATTAAGCAAAACATTTTTTTTATTTTATTATTGGATGAAAGAATGAAAAATTGTCCTAAAGGATTTTTAACTATCAAGAATATTTTAGTATATAAATTATATTAATGAAACTAAAAATTTAAATTTAAAAAATATAAATTACAATTACAATTTATATTTCTTAAATTTAAATTTTTAATTTTATTAAATATATTACACATCGGAACTACACCATTTTCTCTGAACAAAATTATATTAATTAACTCATTTTTAATATAATCTTAAATATAAATTATTTTTCAAGTCAATATTCTTTAAATAAATAGATTTATTTTTAATTCAAGGCAGTTTGGATTTTGATAAATATGTACTTTCTTTTTATTTTAGGTGTGCGCGCTGCTAGTACAATTGACCTCTCTGACTCTCGCCTGCCCGCCAGCCAATTCGAGGCGACCCATCCAGGCTATCAAGACGCTGCTCCATGAATACCTTCTATCTCTCACTAATCAAGGTAAGATTTCGAATTTTTTTGTTTTATTTTATTCATTTTCACTTGCTTTTGCTAGGGAAGAAAGAAATTAAAAAATAAAAAAATTGAAAAAATATGCTTTATTATAATAGTTACATTCGGGCTAACTGATTCACTTTCTTATATCTAATACAACTTAATAATTTATTATTTATATATAATCCTTTCATTTAGAGCAATTCTCTCTTTTTTAATTATAAGAATAAATATATTAATGGTATATTAGTTATTAACCCTTATATATAATCTTTTGAAATTCAGTTCAATCTTTTTCAAACCCCATTTGAAAATTTCTAAATAATATTTATATGTACCATTGTGTCGTTGATATTTTATTTTATTTAATATTTCTAAATTTTACTTTTCAGGACTCCTAATGATCTGCTGATTGAAATTATAAGGGAGCCTGTCTCTACAATTATTCTTTGGCGAGAATTGTGAGTAGATACAGATTTTTCGATACTTTATTAAATCACTTTAGAATTATAAACCTTTATTTATTCATATTCAGAAATTGTATTAATTTACATACAAGAGATAATTATTATAAATAGGTTTATTAATATTTTTTTCTCGAATCCAAATTTTCCACATAGTAATATTACAATGATATTGTTTTCGGGAACTCAGGCTGAGTTTTTTTTTTAATAATTATCTAACTTATTTACTATATTGAAATAGATAGATGTATAAATTATTCTTAGAATGTTTATTTTATAAATCTTAAAAAAATTGACCATATGTAGCCAAAGCCTGCGAGTGAATCGTTATAGGGATATTCTTTATCTGCTTTACCTCAAATATCGATAACAACTGGATAAACTAATTTTCTCCTCCTCGTTGATTACCAGCTCAGATTATATTCTATAACGTTAGCAATTTATTCAACTTCAAATTTTTATTAGTTTCACTTGTGATTTTTTTTCCTTAGCTGAAAACTAAATTATGCAATTCATTTTTCCTCTAGTGCTCGTCTAGTGCCTAGTGTCACCATTCAATGAACCGATCCGTTCAACTCTTCGAGGGGATGCATCTATTTACTCTAACGGTAAATTATCTCTTATCTATATTGATTTTATTTTCATTAATAAAAATATTCATTTGAATTAATTTTTTCTTAATCTCATTTCCATTCCCACTTTCAATTTATTTCCAACCAACACATACATTAAAGATAATTTGAATGCTTTTTAATGAAAATAATTAATTGAATATTCCTTTTAATTTTTTTAAATATTTATTAATTTATTTATTTGAAATTAATTTGAATTTGTTTTTTTGTTTCTCTACCGATCTCTTCATCCTTCTGCTGCTTCTGATTGCCATCCTTCATCCGATAATATTCATCTGTGGCTTACAGACTGCAATGTGAGTTAACCATTTATAATAGCATGGCGTTAGTTTTAAATTTTAGATTTTGTTTTTTTAAGGGGTTCATATTTTTTTAGATAGCAGCTAGCTTTTTAGAACCAATAGGTTGTTCTCTTTCAGCTGACCTGACTTTAGTTCTTTTATTAATGATTTTATAATTAATATGAATTACCTTTCAATAATATACTTAAGTACGTATTTTTTGATTACACCATTTCTTTTATAAACTTTAAATTCACTTTACAAATATAGAAATACAGAGATTTATTAAATTTATATATCTATATAGATTTTAAATTTAACTATTATTTTAATTTATCTACTTGATTAAAATTACTATGAAAGATTAAGAACTTAAAATTATTAAATTTAAAATTTTTTACTGAAAACAGATTCACTGTTAGTAGAGGGATTTCAGAACCCCTTTTTCTACGGCTCTCATTGAGAGAAGAAAGACTACGGACTGTTCTTCGGATCAATCTATCTTCTTCATCAAAAAGTAAGCATTAGTAGGGACTGTAATTTAAAAAAGTTCAAGCGCTGAACTTTAATTATTTGCATACCGGTAGTGGGTTTTTTCAGCCTCATCGCCTCACCCACCGTGGGATCATCATCATCATTATCATCATTAATCACCAATAAGTAAAAAATTTAGCTTTTATATATTAGATTGAAAGTGGGTGAATTGAAATATAGTTGAAATAATTTTTTAATTATTAAATAAATTTCAAAATTTTAGTCAATTCACATTTTAGATAGAGTGTATTTAGAAATAGATTTAATGATTTGGGAGGGGGGATGCGCCATGCCAACGTTGAGGATATGTGTTTCTGTGTTTGGACCTGCACTCTCTCCTCCGAATTGCACTCGTGAAGAGAACAAGTGCGGTGTCGTCCATCTTAGGCTTCTGATTGATTGCCTCTATATGTTTATCTCTTAAGAATCTGATCTTGTTCGCACCCTTTTATGTTTTAGAATTAAGATTTCATCAGAAAGCTAAGGTGGATGCCATCCTCTTGTTCAATTCACAAGTGCATTCTGAGGGGAGTGACCATTGCGATCTGACTTTTCAAAGATTGGGTCCAGGATCCTCTGCATGTATCTGTTTTGTATATCTATGTTACCGGAGCCTAATATGTTCTTTGTGTCTGAGGAGGGGTTTGAGGTGGCTCTATGACCTAGACGGGTCCAGGAAGGTAGTTCCGTGTCTTCTCAGGACTAGCCTGGTGAAGAGTCTCGGATGCCTTGTGGCCAGGGGCACGAGGACCCCACCGCCCCGATTTGCCGGGGGCCATGCATTACGTTACCAATAAAGACAACCCTTCTCTTAGGTCCCACTAGGCTAAGTAGGATTTTTTCAGCTCGCCCTGGTCTCGTTTAGTCCGTAATCCAAAAAATCAAGTTTGTCCTCAATGATGCATTTTTCTTCAGGCTCCTAACGTTCGTTGCGTCAAAAAAAGATATTTAACTTGTATTTGAGGGTTAAATATTGAATTTACGTAATCAGAGTGACGATTCACTCTTTCTTTCGTTCGCTTTGTACTTTCGAATCATATGAGTATGAGGCGAACGAAAGTTACTACTAATTACTTCAGTTGAATGTTATAGAAAGAAAGAAGAAAGAAGCGGATTTCTGTTCATTGGCAAGACTCCTGATTTTACTCGCTCATTGTTAGCGAAGGTAATTATTGTTTTCTAAAATATTTATTTTGGGTTTATTCTTTATTGAAAGAAAGATTATTTGATAATCACTAGACAAAGTGTTAGTACTTATATTTTATACCAATAACATTTTAAACTACTTTAATCATTCTTTTCGACTTCCTCAAATATTTTCCAAATTATCCACATACATTTAGTTTTAATTTAATGATAATTGAAATTTGGTATAAGTATTCGCCAAAATCAGAGGCGCTAGTTAATGTTAATACTAATAAGAATAGTTTTATTTACTTTTTTCCTTTAACTAACGCTCCAAGTGTTTGCCAATAGATATTAGGGGTGATTTTACATGTACATATTAGTTCTATATATTTCTTCGAGACGTCACGCCTATCGTTATTTTCACCAATAATGTTTACATAATGAGAGTCATGTTGTGTTTAATGAATAATGTTATTTACACTCTGTAGATATTATTATAAAAAGTATTTAAGGGCTTGTTTATGAACCTAAATCTAAACTTGAAAATAGTGTAAATTTAGGTTTTGTCGAAATAATTTTCTTCTCTCGTTAAAGATTAAAGTTAATTCACTTGTGCTGTCTTCTCATCATCTTTTTCCAACATCTGATTCATCTTCTTTTTTTAGATTAATAGATTTAATTTATTATGAAAGACTTTCTTCAGACATTCCATTGATATGTTAACTCAATATTCTCTGTGTTGCCTTAGACATTTTTTATAGCTCA
Organism: Forficula auricularia; assembly: GCA_024734495.1. NCBI lineage: Eukaryota > Metazoa > Arthropoda > Insecta > Dermaptera > Forficulidae > Forficula > Forficula auricularia. Next base: position 20,485,273 of record JALMQS010000070.1, read on the forward strand.
GAAAATGTGTGATTCTCATTTGATTTGTTAATTTTAAGACGCTTGAAGCTGGAAATACTTTTGTACTGACCTTAGCATAAGTATATATTCAGCTACTTAAATAAATAATATATATTAAATTTTTAATACATTTACTAAATAGTTTAATCCACCAAGAGCTAAAATTTAAATTTTTGTTTTGGAGTATCTCATATTCCCAACACTAATTTTCTTAGACATTTAGGGTGTCAATGATCACATCCAAAACAAATATCATATTTTACTATTCAAAATTGTCAAATTTTTCGGGATTCCGCACTATAAACCTAATACAGAATTTTCTTAGTTTCGATATATCCACTCTCCGAAAGAGCATTTTACCGATTATTTTGGACTCTCTAGATCTATAAGTTCCAGTACAAAAATGCGAGTAAATAAATAAATATGTAATTTGAAAAGATTTTCTTGCCGAAAGTAGCATACATGTTTTCAAATGGAAATGTGCATCGATCGGTGGCTCCAGGTACTGTATACCTAATAGATGTATGTTTATTTGTATCAAGCAGAGGACACGCTCATTGATTTTCTAATGAAAAACAAATACGTATTTTTCCATTTCAAAATTTTAATTAAATTAATCAAAAAAATGTGTTATTATAATTATAATGAAGTAATACATATTATTTAAAATTGATTTTTGGATCCGGGAAAAAAATAAAAAAATGAGGTCATAGGACTTTTTGAATATTTAAGGTTTGAATTAGAATCAAACGTATTTCGAGAGTTGGGTCTTGAAGGATTGAATTAGTAACATTCTATCAAATTGGAATCAAGAAACGTACTTCAATTTCTAATCAAATTTGTTTCTAAAGTCCAAGAGTTTTCAAGAGAAAGAGGCCCACAAAAGCACAGTTTAACCCCACTTATATGTTTTTTTTTATTTTCTTCTTTGTTTTCGACTTGCAATCGTAACAGCAACGCTGAAAATCTCCTAGTGGCGCAAAGAACAAAGGAAAATCAGTATAAGAACGACTAATGGGAGAGTGCAGGTAATTTCATGTGCACTCTTACCTGGTAACAATTTAATCCGATCGTTGACTTCAATTAAATCTTAACAAATTAGAATTAAAATTGGATTTTGATGATATACAAACTTTTTAATTTAAAAGCGATTAATTAAAAGTTGTCTCTTACGTACCTATAAAATACAATATTTTATTATTTTTTCTGTATTACTCATTATTCATTATGTATGCAATGTGGCTTAAATTACGACTTATTTGCAATCAAATTCATTTTGGGAAGTTTTTCAGTCCGAAGAATTATTTTGAAAAGCTTAACAAAGTGATTATAATTGTAATTAAGCTTTTAATTTAAATAATATGCAAAATATTTTTAATCATTAAATAAAAGATATTTTGAAGGCACAATTTTTAAATTACAGCTTATAAAGCTGGAACTTTTTAAATCATAAATTTGATATAGATACTTCAACTCAATATAATCCATTAATTTTTCTTCACTCTTAAGCCTTTCTCAATGGAAAAATTAACTAAAAAAATCTTGTTCCAAAATTTTAAACGCTAATAATAGAGTAAAGGATTAGTAATGAGTACTTACATTTTCTGTTCATCTACCAACTTTGCAAAGTATTTATTCTATTTGCAATGTCGCGTTTGCAGACTATTAATTAGACGTGGTGCTATTTTAACTCGTTATGTGCTATAGTTTAATTACAATGGTGGTAGTATAGTGTAGGGGGGTGAAAGTTAAACAGAATTAAAATAATAATTCTAATCGTAAGCTTATCATTAATTATCTCATCATCATTGGAGCTGCAATGTTTTTCTTGCTGAGGCTCTATCACAGAGAGCGGAGGCAACCATAAACTTGTTACATGAGTATAAGTTAATCAATTACGCCACTTGGTCGGAGATAACATCTAAATCGAATTAACACTATATTTAATGTGAACCGGGCTCTCTCTCTGTCTCTGTGTGTGTTGAAGAGTCTCTAATGCGCTAACCAACCGAGCAGCGAGCGAGCATGTCCTTATCTCGAACCGGGGTCTATTACCGCAAAGTCATCGTCTCCGCGTCGAGGAATTTCAGAATGCATTAGAAATGTGGCAATATCTAACAACCCCTTTCTGTTTATTCATTTCGCTCGTTATCATAAAACATTGGATTTGAGGGGAAATTAAGAAATTGCAAAGAAAAAGAGCGTTTATATTCAAGAAAGAGATCATTTTCATTTATCGAATCGATTTTTGGAACGATATGTTTCATTTTGAATTTTTTTCTGGGTTCCTATACTAGAGACGAATTTCATTTACATATTCTATTGTGGAATGATTTGTATTAGGTATTTTGAATGTTTCTGGGTTCCTTTACTAGAGACGATTTCATTTATAGAATCTATTTTGGAACGATTTGTAACATTTTGAATTTTTTTTCCTATCTTATATAGATCTTCATAAAAAGAAATCAAAGAAGTTGCTCTCTGCAAGACGCAAATATAGGGAAAGTGGAGGAATATCGACCCTTGGGCAAAATCGGCCAGTTTCAAATCTCATAAATTTGGCGCAATACGAGCGAAATTTAAAGATCATACGAAGGATCGCTTCGTATATTCCTAATTTATATGGTTAGTATTGTTCCATCATTCGTCTTCACTACATGATGGCAGTTTTGCTGATGTCTAGAATTTTCTTATTAAAATTGTAAAATTATGCTGATCTTATTAAGGAAAGAACACTTTTATATTTTCTAAATGTATTGTATTTTACGGTCCTAGGATACAGCGGATATTTTTCAATAATTTGGGTCTAATTTGGTTCATTTTTAATCTATATTTTTCGTAAAAAATTTTTTAATGTTAAATGTATTGGTTCGGGTAAAATCGATCATGTTGGTCGATGTTACCCTCCAGTGATCGATATTACCCAACCTAATATTTACACTTGGTAGGTATGGTGTAATAACTATTTTAAATCAAGTGCGTAATAAATATAAACATTACTAATGTTGCAATGTTAAAATTAAATTTATTTCAAAATATTACTGATTGGTCTATTTTGTCCTCCGCCCTGGTCGATATTACCCCAAAGTTTTCCCTTTTAAAAAAGTACCTTATTAAAAAAACATTTGATTGTTTGCAAATCCAATAGAAGAAATTCATTTTAGAAAAAGTAACCAATCAATTTGACCGTTTTGAACATCTTATTACCAAGATTAATACTTGATATTTTTAACAGCGCTTAAGTAGTCGATATTCCCCCACGTTCCCCTATAATATGTAATATACGAGTACCTATGTGAGCCGTTTGTTTTGAAAGTGGCTTAAGTCCAATTTTGAAAAAAATGTCTTGATGTCAATTTTAGTTAGACATACTAGTAGATGTCTTCTTTTCATATTTATATTATAACACTCACGGGGAGTACAATATCCTCATAAATTCGACAAAATAAATATATCAAAATATAGATATATAAATATATATCATATAAGTAATCAAAAATATAAATACAAAATAATGAACTTAAGCTACTTTCAAAATAAACTGCTCGTATAACAAGAATAAATATTTATTAAATTATATATTATATATACATATTCATACACGTTATTTATTATTATTATTATTTATTTATTCATCATATATATTAATGCAAAATTTATATTATAATTTAACAAAATCAAATGTGTAAATACGTAAATACATATATATGTATCTACCTCTGTTTGCATAGAAACCAGATTATAGGTATTTAATTAAATTACATTTTTAATTTTTTTTTCAATGTTCATTATCTGATTGCAATTTTATTCATTCAATCAGAAAGTTCGAATGTAAAATATTTATATCTATTTAATCGGAGTCAGAAATATAATCTAGTTCTCAATTCACCATGTAAAAATCGGCAATTTTAATCTTCAAATCATTTGCAGTATTTTCCCAATTTCTTCTATGAATCTAGCTATATAGTATAAGCCTGATGATATACTTATTTTTTTTTTTTGATATACTTATTGTCCTATTTCCCTACAACAACTTATTAATTAGTATAAATTATCTTCTTTGTTTGGACTGCCTCATCAATATCCACTCAATTTCACTTATCAGTCCCTCTACAAAAATTACTCCAATTTTATTAAGAATACCATCTCTACTATTTATTAAGAAAGTTATGATTTTATGTCGGGCCGAATTCATTGCAGCGTTGGGCCGCATGCGTCCTGGGGCCCACGGGTTGGACTACCCTAGTCTACACCCTTCTATTTGGTCTTTAGTAATGGAAATAAAAGGAATGTTAATCCTATGATCTTTGAAAGTTATTTTTCGAAAAGCATATTTCAGTCTTTTGCTGGATTAGAAAACATAATTAAAAAGAGATTCTAGGTGAATTAAAAAAGCGAGGGGTGTTTTTGATGTGAATCTTATCAGAGAGCAAAGGGATGAGAATGTGAGGACGAGCAAAAGGAGTAGGAACAGGAATAGGAGCGGTGGGGCATTTCGAAGCAATGGTCGCTCTTATGGATACGATAATTAATCTTGGCTAATTGGAATCGGCCAGGAAACAGACATCCATCTTTTGAAGCAACATCGTTAACAACCAGCTCCAGAGGAGAGAGCATACAGCGTGTTTTTAGAAAAATAACTCACAAACAAAATGATAATAAGAATGAAAAAAATCGGGTAGCAGGCGAGAGATGTAAAAGAGGAAAGGGATAGATGGGTTGGCGTTGAAAAAAAAGATGAAAGGTCTTTATTTCTGCTGTCTTCATATCAAACGTAATATTTTATTATTATTTTTTGTTTTGTTTTTTATTCTACAAACAAATGTCAAAATTAAGGCGAAAGAAATAATAATAACAAGAAGATGAAGAAGAATCGAATTTATTATTTACAATAAAAAAAAACGTAAGATATAGGTACTGTCAATTCGAAAGTGTTCTTTTTTTCAATAAATTAATAGCGTTTATTAAATTCGGTTGGCCAACTTTAGTGCGCACTGAGATGGGATGCAAACGTCAAAGCTCTGGATGAATTAGTACAGTATAATGGTTATTTAGCCTTATATTTAATGAGCAGTGAATACACATAAATGCCCAACAGAAAACGCTATAAATTAACGAGCAGATAATATTTAAAAGTCTATACTCAAAAATCATCACCATCATTGAGTACACAGCCCTAAGACTGGTTTGACGCAACCACCCGTCTCCACTCGGCTCTGTCCCCTGTCAGCTGTTTGACCTCTCAGGCGGTTGTATGTCGCAAAGTAAATGCTTTTTACCACTAACCAAGGGTAGATGGTAAATGGAGGGGCTGGGATGGCCAATCAGAGAAGACAGGAATTTTCAGTGCTTGTCATCTGATTGGCCATCCCAGCCCCTCCATTTACTATATACCCTTGGTTAGTGGTAAAAAGCATTTACTTTGCGACATACAACCGGCCCTAAATGTCATGCATCCCATATCCCCAATTATTTGGTCGAAATATTTTAATCTGGGCCTCCCCTTTTCTTTCCCACCTCCCCCTCCAAGATATCCCTAAGCAATCCCCCATGCCTCAGTGTGTCATCTGACCTCTTCTCTTCCTCAGAATCTTCCACAAGGTTCTTCTTTCTCCGATTCTTCCAAGAACTTCTTCATTTTTAGTTCTATCCATCCATTTGATATTCATCATTCTTCTGTAGTACCACATTTCAAATAAGAATTAATAAATGTCTGATCTAGAAGATTTTTTTCAGAGCGAATAATTACGAAGTTATTAAGAAAAATAATTAACATTTTCTAGTGTTTTTCTCATTTTTAATCTAAAAATGTCAAACAAGATATTATAGTGGTTTCCGAAAGATTCATAAGTAATTGTTTATTTTTAATAAATGAATATAATGCTTAATATAATAATAATTTAATAAGAAAGAGTGAAAATTTTTTAAGACTTTTGGGACACTTTCTATACATTTTTCCGGTTTGATCATTTTTAGACAACCAAGAGTTTGAGCTCAAAAATCGAAACTTGGAATCGAGGTGCAGTTTATTAATATAAGCATCTGCGTCAAATTTCAGCATTACCAGAACCGTTCTATAGTTTCCCATATAGCAATTAGTTCTTTCTTTTTATTTCCTGTATTCTTCAAACAAGTTCTGAAACTAGAAAGTCCAAAATCAAATCAATTTTTGTTTTCGAAAATATAAACATTTTGGCATCGGATTGTACTTTCTACGAACTTTTGTTCTTGAACTATCGTAGGTATGGTAATCCAAATAAATGGCCATAAATAAATCATATTTGAAAACTATATTTCTCTACTTTTTATACATTTCTAAACACGATAAATTAAATAAATTGAAAATTTTCGGGAAAAATCAGTATTCTGGTCCGTCCGAAAGGCTTAGTTAAATTAATTCCTTAAAAATTAGAAAGATATAATTTATTCTCTATGTTATTTAATTAGGAAGTTAATTGAACCCAACCGACAATATATATATGTAGGTATATGTATATAATATATTGAGGATGAATAAATTTGAAAAATAAATAAATCTTAACCTAAAACCCATTTGTAAACAAAAGTGAATTATTTAATTTAATTTGTCAAAGGCCTTACAGATAGAGAGTAAAGGGGAAAATATATTTCGAAAAGATGTTATTATTTTTTACAAGCGCTATATTTCATTGAAAAAGTGCCGGATCTATTTGTCATGAATACTAGAGTGGAGCTTATAGCAAATCCTGATGGCAAAGCACAGGCGGGGTCGGGTGGTCCTTTGGATTACATGGCTCGGCCATTCAAACAGACGGACAGTCAGTCTCCTTACTCTCTTTTCTCTGGGGAGAGAAACCCACCCCGGAAAAGACACTGGACATTGCAAACTGCTTGGGAGGAACTGGGGATGATAAAAAGGGCGAGAGACATACTCAAACGCACTCATTCTAGGATGACAAGATTTTTCCCAGCATTTTATATCTTAAATCTTGGATTAAAAGATGTCTTATATACAATTTTCGAGACAAGTTTTGGCGTTTACTTTTACAACGTCAGTTATGTAGTATGAAATTGAACTAATAATAAGCTTTAGCATATCGATTTCTCCGAAAACTCAACTCTAGAGGAAAAAGAAACTTGGTAAATACTTATATTTTTCACAAACTGACTCTTAATGGCCCCTCCCTCGTGAAAAAATAAGAGGAAGGAATTTATAAAAGTTTGGATTTTGCGAAAATCCGAAAATGACAATTTTAGTAAATACAAGGTATAATAGTTCAAATTATTGAAAGAAATAGAATGACAGCCTGATGTGAATTCCTTATAAATACGAGATACTTATTACTTCTGTTCCATAAATATGTTAACAATGCCCCATAAACTTAAATGATATAATCGATAAGTTTTTAATGGAGATGAAGGGACTCAACACGCAGCATTCTCAAAGGACGGCTGTAAATATGCTAATAACACCCAATGTCCTAAAAATCCTAGCAACAAGCGCTGTTAAAGTGAAGTTATAGTTTATGACAGTCGTCTCAATGTCATTTGTGAGATACTTTCCATTTGTATGGTGATGTGTGGAAAAAGAGAATACCCAGATTTGTAATAGAACTGCAACAGTTATCCTTTTAAGGAGACCGACCACACTGCTTGTTTTGAATTTGAGAACTTACTTTAAAATTAGTTAAAATGAAATTTAAATAATGACAACAATAAATTAATGTTGAGAGACCCGTCAGTATATTTAATCATCCACCAATAAATATATTTTTCTGATAATCTCTAAGTATAACTTATTTCAAAAACTCAATTCATAAGCTTTGTAATATTTAAATATTAATTAATTCAGCAGCAGAATTTTACAACATAGGTAGTTTATTAAATAACTTGAGTGAAATTTTTTATTTGTACATTTATATTATATTGTCAGAAGAATTTCATCTATAGAGTTAAGAGAACATCCCAGATAGCATGTTTGACACTTGGGTTCGACTCCCGAAGGAGGTGAACCCTTCTTTCATTTAAATTATACATATCAAATAACATCTTTGATACTTGGTTCTCTTTTCTTTTCTCTTAAGTAAATTTAAATAATAAAAGTAAAACTATTTTTTTCTTTATTTTCGTATAGGTAACAACTCAACCGTTAAATAGTTAAAAAATAAAAATGATGATTGTAATAATAATGATACTAAATAACTAAATTGTATATGAGAATGTTAAATGTAAAATGTAATTTGAACCAATAATGGCTTAAAAATAAAAATAAATAAATAAAAAATAACAACCCAACCTGGTTGAGTCCATAAGTAATATTTTCTTATATGAAAAATACCATGTATCTATAGCTTTAGGGAAATCGGTAAGGTATTCATAAAATGAAGTTCCCCTCCAGATTAAATTAATTAAAAGACCATAAACTTAAGATGTACGAGGAAAGACTAAAAATATATTCAAAAATGATAATTATCTTACAGGATCGTTAATAAAATGAATAAAAATAGTAAGGATGGTAATTATAAATAATGATGATCCATATGCTGATCGTTATCAAGATGTTAAAGAAGTTTTTATTGAAATCCGTGATGTGAAGCAATGAATATCCTTTGATTAGAACAGGCGAGTCAATTGTATCGAGCAAGAGAATTAATGAATGGCGCTCAGCTCTGATGCCGCGTGGCGTTAATTTTCAGCTGAGGGCATTAAATGGAGGATGATCTCGGTGGTTGTTTTTAATTCGGAGGTTAATTAATGAAAGCAGACACAGAGATTAATGCAGCCGCGTGCTTGGCGTGTGATCCGCTGCCAACACAAGCCAGCCAGAGAGAGCGAGAGTGTGGTTCTAGCCATAATTCATCGGACAGCCACGTGACCGGATCTCTTTGACAAAAAGAAGGAAAATATTTCCTCACGAACTCACTGTGTGTGCATCCTCATCAAGAATTAGGCGTTGATTTATTTGTGTTTGGATTGGCTTCGATTTGAAGGGATCAGAATATCCCAAGGAAGTGCCTTCGTCCGTTAACCATTCAATTAATCAAACAAATGACAACCAGCTCGTTCTCTCATTGGAAGGAAAATCTCCCTTGTGGATTCAAACTTGGATTTATCGAAAATAGCTAATAAACTTATGAATAAGAAGAAGAAAAACTTAAAAAAAAGTCAATTTATTCTTTTGCATTTTCTACAAAAATGAAGAGTTTCTTGTAAATTTCATCATTATGGCTTCAAGTAAATGCTATATTATTGGTATGATATATAATAAAATCTGGATCTGAATATCAAAAAACTACTATGTATATCACACGACTTTTACTTCTATTATAACTAAATATAATGTTTGTCTATCTTTGATCATGAAAATATGTATAGGTATTAAGGTCTGATTTGTCCACCTCCAGTTAAACTTGACTGGAGGTCAACTTAGTTTTAGAAAAAGGTGCCAATACGTCCCCCTTCCTCCTTTTTTTTATAGACCCAATTTTCATGATTTTAAACAATAAATAAGCCCTGTACCATCGGTCGGCAACTTTGTAGATATTGCGGACAAATCAAAATTTCGCAGGCCACTTAATTCGCAATTTAAAAATTCACGGACCACTAACATAATTTTTAAAGGTACGAATTATTTACTAGCATTGATTATGATATATTGATACATAATATATATTTAATTATATATTAATAATTTTAATTACATTTATTTGACGGTTTGTTACTTTTTCTATACCGCTGACCGAGTAGGTTAATTAAACACCTTTGAGCTAGAAGTTTTGCAAGTCAAAGTAGAATTTTGTAGCAAATATATTTGCAATACAATGTTCTTGTTCTATGTATTTATTTTACATAATAATAATATTAATATTATAATATAGCTCAAAGTTTATATTTTACTTAAAAATCTTATTAAATTTAATTAAGTGAATTTAAATAATATTTGAATTTCTTCGAGGACCATTAAAATTACGCCATGGACCACCGGTCGCCGCGGATTCAATAGAAGATGATATCTTGATTTTTTCTATGAATGTCGAATATACTTCTCTCTGGCAAATAATATAATAATATTCAATTAATTTTATAAATAATATAAAAAATATGAAAGATTATAATATAGGAAAAGAAAATAATGGAGTGGAAAATGTCAGATAATTTGTGATTTCGTACAACAAAAAATAATTTGTAAAGAATATCGTTATCATTTATAAAAGTTGATTTGTTCAACTAAACGTTGGGTGTATTCAAGTATGAAAAAAAAGAACGAGTAAATAGCAATTGCCAATTAAGTTTCATATTAGAATTTCGAAAGCTTGTCAATTATTTGCATATGCAAACAGAACAAAGGGCGTTGTTTGTATGAACTGTCAGTTCATTTGGGAGGTATATGGCAAATGAGCAGAGAAGGTGGTCCACCATCTTTGTCTGTCACGATCCTTTCATGTGGTCTTCGCAATCCAGAAAGTCCTCCTCTGCTTGCGCTTTTGGGTTGTCCGCTTCGAGAGCCAGGCTAATCAGAGTTCTCTTCTCTTTCAGGGTTTCAGGCACGATGCCACGCTCTATTGACTTGGATAATATTGAAGCTCGCCGTCCGGAAATGTGTCATTTAAAACCCATTAAGATAAATTTGTCTATTTAAACATGTACACACATCGAGAAGGACTGGATGATAAACGTCGTACACATTCGAAATGGATGTTAACGGAAGAAAACCCAAGAAGAGAGTCAAGTTTATTGCGAATTGTTTCGTTGTTGGAAAACAGACAGGCATATGTTGGAGGAGAAGAGAATAAGGAGATAAATCACAGCCGGAGTCGAAAATCTATTGGATACTTTGAAAACTTTATGATTCAACATTAAATGAGATAAAGTGAAATATAGCTGCTACTGGTTTTCAATTCCAGCTCCTTTTCGGGATAATAAGGTGAAGAAAAAATATAGCTTGTCTTAATTAAAGAAAGCAATAACATATTTTATCTCAACGTTGAAAATGAATATATTAGATTTGGATAAAAAACATAATGATAAAAAATTTGAAATATGTTTAAAAATTCCACTACTAACAGTAGAAATATTTAAGCCTTCAATTACATACCTAAATAACATTTTCCCATTCAAATTCAAATTTTCATCAGAAAGACGCTGACTCGATAAATTTCCCCATTCCAAAAGTACAGGGTCAAACTTTGAAGCTTGAGTTATTTAGTAGTTTTTTGACAATACCTAATATAATCTCTCTTTCTCTAAATTAATGTTATATAGGTATTTATTAATAAACACAAATGTTCAACGTTTCAAATGATGTCTGGGAATGCATGACCTGGGACAATGAAGGCAGAGAAACAAATGATAGACTTTTCGCCATTGAGGTCTGTTTGTCTGTGGAAGCAATATCTCAAAAACGGTGACTTCCTGGGAAACAAAATTTGAAACTTACTTTTAGGTATCGGATGTAGATGTCATAGTTAAGTTTTGATCTAAATTGCCCTGGGCCGGAAGTAACCAATTACTTCAGGTGTTTTAATTTTTTTTCTCAACGATTTTCTATAAATTTGCTGTAGGTATTAATTACAAATGATATGGGATTTAATATAAATTAAATGTTTTTTTTGGCTTTTCGGCCTTTCTAGCCATCAGCCAATTCACGATACTATTCTATTTTTAAATGTTGTCTTCTATCTAGGGATCAGATTTTAGCCGGTTGCCGCAGAGATGACCGAACTTGATTAGCAGTCTGGTACACAAAAATTTTAAATATGATTCTAATTAAAATAAATAAATTGAATAGCGTTTCGTAATCAAGTAAGTCGAAATCATCGTGTGGTCTGCATATCAGTTTATAGTGATCATTCAGTGATATGGATACCTCGACCAATAATTTCTTTGCGAAAATTAAAAGATTCAATCCCCTTTAATTATATAATTTAATTAGTAACACTCAAAGAGAGATTTGAATATAAATTAACAGCTCCTACAAATTATTGACACAAGATCAAAAACCGAGTTAAAATTCAAAACCTCCAGACAAAAGATGTCCGCCATGAATTTCAAAGACATTTTATAAGTAAAAGACAAGAAACTTTTCAAACTTTTTTTTTTTTTTTTTTATTGAGATTTCGAGATAAATCATGAAATGTCGGTTTTTATAATTAAAAGAAATGCGATGCGGGTTCTAAAACTTCTTTGTCTTCGATGCTGGGATAAGAAAGCTTTTTCTAATAAAGAAAATAAGGGAACAAAAGGGGATAAACTTGAGGGAAAAACAATAATTTATTAATATATTGAATAGGGGGGGATATAGATAAACATCACTTAAGGAACTAACTAAGAAAAATATAGTTTCTTAAGAGAAAACGGGAATAAAAATGCTACTCCTACTAGATTAGGTATAAACATAAAATATTTCTCTACAGATCGAAATGGATAACATAGAAACTACCCAATAAATGAGAAAATATAAAGCTCCAATAAATACCACTCCATATGTTTTAGTTTAGGAGAAGAAGCGTACAAATCTTCTTTTCCCCAATACTAGGAAGTAAAATATTGATTTCCCTTTATAGAAATGTTGTAACATTCGAGCTTTGGCAGAGTATATTTTCCGGTTAAGGTACCTTTACTTTACGGGTTCGGAAATCTTCAGGCTGTAAGAGGGAAAAGGCGTGAATGGAGCAGAGGCGCCGGTTGCTTCATGTTTATTTATGGGCCGGGGCTTTCTTTGGACGCTTATTTATAAACAGCCGAGGATAGAGGAGGTTTTTCTTTGGCTTCGTTGCAAACTCGACAGTGTACAGGACTTATTTCAGTCTTTTCGGGTGTTTTCTAATCAATGGACCAACGCGCCAATGTTGCTTGTCCTTTGACACCCTCTTAAGATGTTTATGACTTGTAAGATGAATGTTTTCGGGCCTTTAAGATTTCCAAGAATGTTTTCTCTGAGGCTCTTTTATTTTGCTATTGAAATTTAATAATCACACAAAAGTGCTTTTATTTATTTATTTAAAAATATTTGAAAGGTGAACAAAAATAAGTTCTAGAAGTGAAATGGAAGATTCTTTAGTGTTGGGTCAGCCACAGTGAAATTAGTTCATTGTTATTAGTGAATTTTTTTAATTTCAGCATGATTAGCTTAAAACGAAGAATTTTCTTAACAAGTGACCACCAAAACAATCCTTGTTTACTTTACCATACAGAGTATGGTCAATTATTGTAATCGTGCAAGAAAAAAGTGGTTTTATTGCTTCTTTTTTTCGAAATATCTGAAAATCACAATCCTTTTTTACTTTACCATACAGGGTATGGTCAAGTATTGTATCCGTGCATGAAAAAACTGGTTTTATTGCTTCTTTTTTTCGAAAACGGCTGAAACTATTTTGATTAAAAAAATAAATTTTGGTATACAAAAAAAAACCCAAATAAGTGAACATCGAAAAAATTATATTTTTCGAGATATTAATTGTTTTGTCAAAATGTCTGTTAGTCTGTTAGTTAGTCTGTTATTCTGTTAGTACGTGCGTTACCAAATTCTTATCGACGAGCTAGCTCAAAAACTAATGTGAATATCAATACCAAATTTCACATGATGTTTTGGTGCATTAAGATTAAGAGCTGATTAGATTTTGGTGCAAATCGACCCAAAGTAGGGGTGGTTAAAAATTAACAATCTAGGCCATTTGAGGAAGCTCAATCAAATTTTGTATACATAATCAGAGAACCCCCAGAAGTCTAAAAATGCAAAAACTACCCCCCCCTATGTAATTATAAACCATTTTATTAAATATTAAATATAAGAGAGGGGACAGGGTGTATGGTAAAGTCAAGTGGATGTTTACATCAGAACGTGCCAATTTATTCAGTCAAGTTTTTGACAAATTTATTGTTTTCTCCAAGACAAAATGTATCTATATACTCAATACTCATACATTTACAAAAATTAAATAATTTCAAATATGTATGTTAGTGTATATTAGTGAATATTATGAAAAAAAATATGGAGAAGACAATAAATATGTCGGAAGATTAACGAAAAATCTGATTGCTTTTTGAAAACTTGATATTTTTAACCCCGATAATTCAATATTTATTTAATTAATTATAGTTAAAATGATATGTCAAATAGATCGGGTAGTTCAGTGCAAAAGCATGATACTAGAAATGTATAGTCCCTAGTTCTTCAAAATCAAAAAAGTTTTATTTTTTCCTAGGAATTAATTGTACTAATCGCCTATGTATATATAATTATTCGAAAAATCTAGATAAGTAGATCTGTTGAGCTGTGAGTTATAACAATAATGAAAGAAAATTGAGATCTTTGATCCTAGAAGGGATTCGAACACTTCTCTCTAAAATATCTAATATGCTTTAACTAGTTGAGCTATTGAAGACCTGCCGGGTTGCTATCTCTTTTCGCACTCTTTTCTATTAAAACTAGACTAATCGATTTCAATTACAGAATTTATTTTAAAACTAAGCTTAAATTTTTGTTCTTTTCTAATCAAAACACAATATTTGATTTATAAATTGAATTGAATAAGTAATGTATATTTTCTATAAAATATATTATAAAAATTAAATATATTTATATATATAAATTAGAATTTGTCACCCTAGATCTGAACCTAGAAATAAATTTCTTCCCACGGAATCCACCGGCTTATCTTTTTCTCTTTCTCTATATCCCTACGCATTCATGAGATTCCGAGAAATATAAAACAGTCACACCACACACTGGTCCAATGAGAGAGATGCAACTGATAACACAAACGTAACAAATAACATCAAATGCGATTTGTTATTTAGAAAAGAACAGAAATAATAAATAAATTCACAGGTTTTTGGACAATTTTTTTATTAATGTTAAAATCAATTTTCGTACGACGTTTCGTCCTTTTTCAGGACTTTTTCAAGTACTCAATACCTAAAACATTAATCGTTGATAAAATAGTGAAACCATCGAGACAATAAATAATGTATTCATAATATTCATCCCATAATAAGTTAACATTTGGTAGACACGACTAGATAAAATAAATTTTCTTTATAATTTAGGATTGTTTTTTGAAAATTGGTTGTTAACTTATTATGGAATGAATATTATGAATACACTATTTATTGACTCGATGGTTTCATTATTTTATCAATGATTAATATTTTAAGTAATTGAGTACTTGAGAAGTCCTGAAAAAGGACGAAATGTCGTACAAAAATTAATATTTAACATTAATAAAAAAATTGTCCAAAAACCCATGAATCTTTTATTTAATATTAAAATGGACATGAACCAACTAAAAATAAATAATTATATGAAATGAAAAAAGAAAAAATGAGGCTTAATAATTTTCTTAAGGTTTTATTTAGGTTAGAGGACCTAAGGTGTAATTATAAATTTATTAAAAATTTTATTTTAGAATTACGCTCCTATTTTCGTGTTTAAATATCTAAGGGTTTATATTTATGCAGCTGATAATTTTTAGGCCGGATTGATTCCGATCTAATTTGTAAATAAGATACTTAATTTTTGGCCATTTTAGATCTTAGGAATGATTCCAAAATAAAACTATGTACCTTAAGACTCATCAAGAAGAATTAATTAGTTTTTTTATTATTTTAAATACTGCCGTCTAGAGAAAAAAAGTAGTTAGCTTTGGACTAGTATAGACTGATTATTATTAATTTTCAGTGGCAACGTTTTCAAATTATGTATCAAGCGTATGTGAATGTCTTTTATATATTTGGCATATGGTCTACAATTTATATTTTTAAAACTAAATCTCTAAAAAAATTTAATAATTTAAGATACATGAAATACATATTTTGAAAGAATAATATCATCTCTATGGTGTTTCCATCATTTTATTTGAACTGTTATTTAGAATGGATACTGTACATAATTTTTTATTATTTTTTTATACTTGGATGATTCAAAAATGAAATGATGTTCGCTTTGATGCCTAACATATTATTTATTTCTTTCCTGAAAATCTTTTTTAAAAATCTTTTAATCTGATTTACAGTTTAAAAATACATTTTCTTTAATGCGGAAATCTCGTATGTAAATGTTATATCGAATGGGTAATGCTATTTTGGGCAAAGAGGGCAGGTGCCGTCTCAAAAAACGTAGCAGCACAAACGGGGAGCTCATAGATATCTTTTAAAGACATCATTTGATCTTTTGGATTTAATAAGATAAAAATATCACCGACAAGTTATATTCGCGGAGGATATAAACGAAAGAAATAATGTCCAAGATCGTATTTCTCGGGGCTGCAGACTGCCAGAGCAGCTCCTGGTAAATGATGCGAGGGATTATCTCATTCTCGCCATCTGCCGACGAGTTGAGGGTCAGTTAAAAATCAAACCGAAATCAGTTTCCGATTGCACTGCTCCTCTCCGAACCGAAAGAGTGAGGGCGAACCCTAAAGGGAACTCTAAAGGGCTGAGGGAAGTTTAGTTAGCCGGATTGACAAGTGAATAGAAAGGAATTGGAAAAGTTACTCTCGATCTCTCTATATATAGAGTAACTCCCAGCAGGCAGGGAGTATGGAATCTTTTAACACAGGAAAAATGGTTAAAAAAGATCTTTATTAGTTTTAGCAATATGATTTGGGTCTGTACTAAATTGGATTAAAAGTCGGGGCAATTTATAGAAATGACTGGGGGGCGCGGCCCTTCCAATATAAAGTACTTCATCTCCCTTCATTATTCATTCCCTTCCGACCCTTTACCAATTCAATGATTTTCAATAAGATGTATTGTAATGAATTATGAGAAGATTTAAATGGAACGATGATTAATATTATAAAAAAAGGACTTTGAATAACATTTACTCGAATGTAAGAAATCGACGATCAATACTAACCCCACTTTATTTCATTCAGACCTAAATCTTTTACACTTTTTCATTCAAATTATATTAGAAAAATTACAATCATTTTATTATCAGTGGAAATTTGATATTACCGGGTTATAAGTAGATAACTTCCTGCGATAAATAATAAATAACAACAGCATAAGTCAGTTAGGAATTGAAATAATCAGATTGCGAAACGGAAAGATTTTTTATTGTGCATAAAGTCTGAGAAATATAAACCGACAAATAAATATGCTGAACAAATTTTTTTTGAGTAAAACAGCTCGTTTATTTTCTTACTCGTATATAATTTATTTAATTATTTAAGAATTATATCTGGCTTTGTGTTTTAACACATTTCATTATTATCTACATTCTTAAATATATCCTGCGTTCGGTAGTCTTTAACTGACTTTGATGTCGCGCTTGGCGCGAGAACGATCCAATACTTTATCTGCTTCGCAATAGATAAAGTAAAAATGGAGAAATGACTTGCCCCTTTTTTTTGCAAAGTAGGTATACCCTTAACTAATCTGCCAATTTGGTTGTCTAAATACCAGGGGGCTATTAATGACTGGGCTGATGCTGCTACTGGCAAACTGAGAGCGTGCGAGACAGGTTTAAACATGATTGTGTCTGGTGATGCTTCCCCCACCCTCTGCTCGCTAGACAAGCCTGCGCTTTGCCTGTAGCATTCGTTCGCAGAAGTCTCTTCGACAGCGACGCGTCGGAAGAATGCCAACTAGTCAGATTGAGCAACGGATTAAGCTCATGAAGGCGAGTTAGGAAAAAAACATTTCAAAATAATTTTTCTTAAGAAACATGAACATTTTAAGCTAAAAGAAATAATATAAGGAACAAATTTATTTTTAAAATTAAGACAATTTTAATTTATCTACAAGCGTCTCTTATTTTTTGTAATCGAGCATTAAGGTTTGTTTTTGCTTTGTATTTTTTAAATACTAGTATGTATCTCAAAAACGTCTGAAACAATTTATTATTAGCCCGATTAGTTCCTTTTGTAAAAAAACCTTGAAATGTGAAAAAATGTTGTGGCCTCAGTAATTTGTGTTTAGTTCATATAAAGGCGCCAATCAGTATTTGGCACGACGGAGCAAAAGGGACTTGGCCCGTTCCTGGTCAGAAATTCATTATAGTCTTGTTTCTACTGAAGAGACGACCGATTTGCACCCCTCATTATAAACGCTAATACATAAATATTCTCCCAAAAATAGATATTAATAGTAAATTCGACTACACTAGAGCACGCACACTTTGACTTACTAATTTAAACAGCCAAGGCTTAATTCGCTTTAGGGGTATATTGCCCCAATGCAGTGGTGGAGCAGTAAACAAAATTCATTGTAATACTAGAAGGGAATGACTTGAAAAGCAAACAAATAAACAGAAATAAATTTGTATCCTTTATAAGTCAATCCGCTTGTGCTTGGTATTAGTCCATATTTTTTTATTAATAGGGGCCTGAAGGGAAATTTTTGTGATTTGCAATCCGTGTCAGCAGAAAAATGATTAATGTTATTATTGGATGAAAAATTGATTGAATAATAATATTAAAAGCAAAAAGAAAAAAAATAAGTAAAATTTTATTAAATTATTTTGAATATGTTTTCCAAGTTTTTTTTACCATATTTGGTTCCCTTTGAGAATAAATGAATGGAAAGAAAAATCGTGTATCTCTAGGAAAAGCATATTGTATAAAGAAAAGTTTAATCAATCAATCACATTGGAGCGGTTTGTGGTGGCCTTGTATTGGCCGTAAGGATATCAATAGTATAGAAAGAAAATTGATATAGATGGAGAGCACGATTCTCTTGAGAACATTGCAGATGAAGGTTCCAAAGTGATTAGACAGGCATCTTTGATAAAAAGTTTCTTCACAAATTTATAAAAGCTTTTTGATCAATATAGGTATCATAAATATACGATATACTATATACATAAAATTGGATTTTTTCTCTAATTAGACATGTTATTTTAATATCACATAATATAAATTGTAATAAAATTGAAAAGATTTTTGCCATAATTATGGGAATATAGAGTGCACATGAAAATTTAAAATGTTTATGGTAATTCTAATCATAGTTTTATTAAATATTCAATACATAATAAGTATTATTTTGAAAAATAAAAAAGTTTTAGACAAAACTAGGATCAATGGCGTGACGTCACGTGTTGGTTTAGAAACTTTTCTCCTATTTGAAAACGTACAGAATGAATTTTCAAAAATAAATAAATCGTATTTGCTTCTGTCGTAATGACTAATATTGCATATTATTTATACAGGGTGGGGCATAAAGATCTACCACATTTTGAAGAAGTATAACAAATGAAAAAATTTAACTAGAAAAAAACTGAATATATTTTTGAAAAGCACATAAAATATATATTTTTTTAATATGTTTAAAACTTTATCAGACAAAAAAAGGGGAGCGGGGGTCAAAAATGAAAATTCTAGCCCTTTCGACCAAACTCAATCTAATTTTGTATACTTACATATTCTGTTGGCCCTAAAAAGACTAGAAATGCAAAAACTCACCACCCAAAATGAGGGGGAGGGTCAAAAATAAAAATTCTAGCTCCTTTGACTTAAGTCAACCAAATTTTGTATACATATTCTGTGGGCTCCCTAGCCTAGAAAAGCAAAAACTAACCAAATTTTGTATACATAGTTTGGTCGAAAGTTTATTTTTAACCCCCCCCCTTTCGTCTTATGTTTAAAACACATTAAAAAAAATTATTTTATGTTCTTTTCAAAAATATATTCAGTTTTTTTCTAGTTAAATTTTTTAATTTACACATTAATATGTTTATTTATTTATTTATTTGAGCAATAATACGTCTTATACATTTTGTAGCTGAAAAATTGTTAAAAAGTAGCCAGATCTATATATTTATAACGAAACATTTCAATTTAAACAAATAAATAATATTAAAATCTGAGGGGCATCCAATAGGTTTGACAATTTTGAAATGGTTCGCATTTTAAAATTGAATTTACTATTGGACATCCTTTATATATTTATTTATACTAAATCCTTTTCAGTAGAATGTTAGTTGAATTTTTCCTGAGTATCTTCTTTATAGTCCTAGTTTATTCGTATGTATTAATATTTTAGATGTGGTCCCTAAATAAGTAACGTCCATGTGATTAGATCCATTTGGAACGAGAGTAGCAGAGTGGGTCGACCCTCCTTGACAAAATGCGTTTGTTGATCTATCCTAGGTCAGGATGATTAATTAGTTAAATCCTTAGATAGGCATCGTCTGGCTTAGCCCTTAATGGTTCAAAGTACTTGTTGTAATTCGTAAATTAGGCCTGCAGGGTGATGAGTTTTTAGCCTGCTCCACATATGCTGCCGCTCTCACACATCAAAAATGTTTACAATTTTCACAATGGTAGAAAAAACATGATAAAAAAAACAGACACACATACAAAGAGGACCCAAATGATCATTAAGATACTTCTGGTCTTGTTTTTAGAACGAAGCGTGGACCAAAGAGGATAATGTGAATGCTTTCACGTTGATTAACTACATCCCTGGTCTTAAGAGCGGTTTACCTGTGCTGGCCGTCCTTTTGAGTTTGCGTTTTCTTAACCCCCCTTCTCGGCAACTTCTTAGCCTTAGTCAAGTAAGGGTTCTTGGCTGAGCTGATAAGGGTCAGGGGTGCTATAAGCTACTCTCATCATTGACTTATCAATACATTTTGTGCGAAAGGGTTCTGTAAGACAAGTGGACATGGAATCTGCCCCTTGTGCCAGAGTTACTGGTAACCCTCGTAAATGTCAGAATGAGATTAAACAGACCAAAACAAACAGAGAAGAGAGATGAGTCAGCGCGAATGTGAGCAGCTAATGAATGAATTCACGCTCGAATCACGGACCAAGCAATGAATAGACTATTAATTAACGATGTTTAAATTTCAAAGATGGCTCAATTAAATATTAAATTAAATAAATATATGAATTGTAAATATTAAATGGAGAAGCCAACGATCTTGCACAATTATTTTCTGGGTGGGGAATCGTTTAAGATACACTGTATGATATTAACTCACAACCTTTCTAAAAGCAGCATGAAGAAAAAGACAACTTGATTATATATTTAATAGTTTCTTATGATAAAATTGGCAAACGTTTGCTTGAGTTGAAATGATCCACTACCTTTAAGGGGTATAGCTATTTTATTTGAAATAAATTAAAAATTGTGTCTTTCGACGATGGCCTTGTCTTCATATATGTACAACCAATAAATATTTCATATTGATATTTATTATATGATGGAATTTTATTCAGAGAGATTTCAAAAATTACCTAAGTATTTATATTAGACTATTAGAGATGAAGGAAAAGACATGACAATTATATTTTTAAATATGCATATATATGATATATTATTATTAGTTTTATTTGAATCCAAATGTTCTGAGTAAATCTTATGGAATGTTGCGATGCCATTTAAAAACCTCCAAAATATGTATCGAAACGTTGTGCATACTTATGAGAATATATCACCAAAAAAGTCTAATCTAGATGATTTCAGCAGAAACTTTTTTAAACATAACCCATTCAACCTTTGAATTTCAAAATCTTTAAGAGTGATTGATATTGACTATTAACACCTAAATCAGTTCTGTATTCAGATGATCACCTATCCGAGAACTCATCATGACCATTTCTCTGATCTTTGAGGTGATTAACTAACCATCTCTCAATGATTATAATCTTGACGCATAAAGAGCTAAACTTATGACGAATTCTAAAGAGACCTTGCAAGAAGATAAAGATATTACCCTGTAATTTTAAGTACCTTTGGAAACTACAAAGTCTTTCCATGAAAGGGCTCTTCCCCTCAATGACTCAACTTCTTGAAAGCGAGATGTACTGGTATCTTTATTAAAATGCCCACATTCGAAGACAAAAGACTCAAGGAGAAACAAAATAAGAAATAATTAGAGAGGTTACAGAGAATAGAACAAACATTGTTATTACAGGATCTGGGAATTTTGTTTTTGTCTCTCTAGCCAGTAATTTTGAATAATCTTTATTATTTATTCTTTGAATAAAATTACTGAAGCACTAAATTTAAATTTATATTTATTTAGTCGTGAATTTGATTTGAATACATCTTTGAAGATATGTGAATTTCTAATATTTGATGCAACATCATTAGATAAAGAGGGGTCGTGTGCTCGTGCTAAGAGCTGCTCTAAGCGAGTTATGCATCTATTTTAAATACCAAATGATTCAGCATGGGAGAGACAAGACAAGTTTATTTGATTACTAGCCATCTTTCAATAGAAAGTCAGCGAACAACATTTCTATTTCTTGAGGAAAGGTCATCAAGGTCGCGTACGAGCCAAGGCGAAGGCCCTTCTTCTGCGTTCTGATCTTCTTCTTCGAAGAATCCCGTTTCTTCTTCAGCATGAAGTGTCGTTAATGATGATAACACCTTAGAATTCGATCGTCATCGGGCGGGTTGGTGACGTGTGAGTAATCATGTGAAGTGCGCTGACGCCACCGATTTTACCATCTCGTTTGGGTTTTTATGCAAGATACTTATCGAAAATCGACCTCCAACACACTTTCGAGACAGTGACAAATTCTCTTTCGATATCCGATCAATAGATAAAGTAAATGAATCGTTCTTGCTTGCCCTGAGGCGACGGACATAAACTAGAAATCGAAGAAACCATCTTTCACATAATTTAAAAAATATTATAAAAACCTAAAGGAAAAAAGAAAGAGAAAAAAACAACCACCTGTGGAGGGATGAATTCTATTCTAAAATAAAAATAAAAATAGTGTTTTGTTTTTCTGTTTTTTTAATGAAAAAATGTCAAATTGAAGAAGTGTTCCGTTTATTTTATTTTCAAAAAATTGCCCCAACTCGTATTCTATCTTGTCATTTTGGTAATTTATATAGTTTATTTTTATGTTTAAAGACATTTTTATCAACAAAAAAGAATAAAATAAAAATATTCCTCTTTTGGTTCGAAAAAATACATTTAGTCTGGATATATATCATAGGAATTGGAAAAAGATAACTGAATCAGTAGTGGATTTGGTTTTAGAGGGATTTGAAACGCAACAAAACACTTTTTATTTTTTATTGTTTAAAAAAGAATAAATATAAAAAAATATTAGTATTATAGAAAGTTTTTTTTTAGAGGCTGAGAATATAGTACTTTTCCAGTAAATTTGAATGAGCCTTTTAACTATTAAAATATTATTTTTGATAAAATAATTCTACACCACTAACCATTTCATAAACAATATACCTACACACACACAGACGAAATTTCGGGCAATTTTACTTCTCATTCATTGCCGGAGAAAATTAATCTTCACAAATGACAAAATTCAGTCATATTTTTCTGATTCTAGATATCAAATCCGATCAAAATGAAACGATTAAGATTCGTCAACACTTTCTGTGTAGCTCCGAGAAATGAGATTTGGAAGCCTATTTGATCAATGGAAAATTAAAAAAAAATTTAAAGTTAGATTATAATGACTTGATAAGAATCGCCGTTAAAGGTAGCACTAGTGAATATGTATTTGTGCGCTTACAAGATAGATATTGAGAGCTTAACTTAAGATTCAATGTTTACATTTATTTGCTTATATTATTTTTGTTAAGACCCCTCTAGATACCTTCCAAATATATAAAAAATTTCCTGTAAAATTTGAGCTCTTAATTTTAAATATTATGTAATTATCAAGTGCCCCAAAATCGCGAAAATTTGAAATGGAAAATACAAACAATTTTTTTTATAAGTAATAATTTTTTTATAACTCTGGTAAAATTTATGAATCAATTTGAAATTTTTCACAGTTGTATCTGATGCTATGTATTAGGAACAAGCCATGAAAATTTTTATATTATTTATTTCTTTATATATCAAGTCAATAAATATGACGAAATTTTCAGGATTTGTTCCTAGTCAGCTAGAACTGTGAAAAATTTCAAATCGATTCATCAATTTTTACAAGAGTTATAAAAAAAGTAACTCCTTAAAAAAATTGCATGTATTTTCCATTTATAACTTTCGTTAATATTAAAATTAAGAGCTCAAATTTTACAGGATTTTTTTATATATTTGGAAGGTATTTAGGATGTGCGAGACAAAAAATTCCAAAATCATTTAAATAAAGACCACCGTAATATATAATATTGTAGGTAGAAGAATTGCGACTGAGACACGAAATTCAGAATTCAAGATTTTATTGTTGAGTTTTGAGGTTTTCTAATTCCGTTAAAATCAGGTATAGCCTTTCTGTGAGAATGTAGGTCTTCATGTTTGCAAAACCATTATCTTAAAAGCTGTAAATTTAAGGAAAATAAAATTCAAAATTTAATCTTGTTACCGACTCTAGTTAAGAAGTTACGACAACAAGAGTGATTCAAATTCACTAATCAGAAGTACTTTTTAATTCAGATGCTTTATTATTTTCCAAAATCACCTTTAACTATTTTCTTTAAATTTATAGAATATTTTCCAAATTGCATAGCTTTTATTGTTAATCGAGGCATTATAGAAAAAAAATCAATCAAATGAAATTCAAAAGTGCAATTATAGCTTAGAAGACTTTACAAATACAAATTTTGACGTGCAACCCTGGATAATTCCACACTTACAACGAGGTAATTTCTTCCAAGTTAAATTATTATTTTGAATCTACTGCTTATCATAATAAATAAATACATTTTTCATTAAATTTCTTTCCACTTTAATTTAGGTCCTACCTGTGACTAGCTGATTCATATTTTGCTTTATGCAAATGTAAGAGTTTTGATTTTTCTATTTTTCCCTCTTTGAATTTTGAGTGTCAATCAGAATAGCAATAATTTTT
Organism: Forficula auricularia; assembly: GCA_024734495.1. Lineage (NCBI taxonomy): Eukaryota > Metazoa > Arthropoda > Insecta > Dermaptera > Forficulidae > Forficula > Forficula auricularia. The sequence goes on from JALMQS010000070.1 coordinate 20,509,980, forward strand.
CCATTTAACGAAGATAAAGCAAACGAGCTTAAAAGCCAATTAGTCGCTATACTTTTTTAAATATTCTTTTTATCTTAAGATATTAATTAAAGAGAAAAAAAGTAAAAGAAAAGCTTCTTCAAACAATTTTTGATGTTGACATATTTATAAATCAAGAGGTTTATTTTGTTGCTTGACTATTTAAGTTTCCACCTCTTTATATTTGTATCTTTTTATTAATTAATAAACATTTTTCTTCTCTCACTTTTGAATATAATATTGACTTATGGATTAATTAAATGGTCGTTAAAAATCTTGAAAATATTACCGTTCTCATTTTTTTTACTTTTTTTAAATCTTGTTGTTTGTTTTATAATTAATCTCCATTAGAAAGAAAAAATTAAGAACGAAGTAAAACATAAATGTTGATTTTTTTATATAATCCCCTGAGATTTGAGTAAATGAAATCATTTATTAAATTTAATTTCACCAAGCTAGGTAATTGCGATATTAAGAATTAATTCAAATCAAAAACAAAACTCCAGGACTGAAATAATTAGTTAGGGAGTATCAAATGACATGATGGTGTGCGAAAACGATGCATTGTGCCTGGAAGGGTTCAACTGAACAAGGCTTGCAAGACATAAATAATTATCCGCCCTAGTACAATCAGCCGCCTTCCTTGGTACATTTATTAATGCTGTCCTGAATATTATCTCAAGTAAATATCTATTAAACAGAGTAATTATAGTAAATGACAAAACAATGACGTCAAACAAAGAAAAAGGGGTCAAATTCGATCTTAGCTTATGCATATAAGGATTCCGTAGAGCTGAAGACATGTTATTGAGGTTGTCCTCTGATTGATAGATCTCTTTATGAATCAACAACTCTGCTATTCTAGGCAAAACAAAATCTTTTCAACGAAGACATATTGCCAAAGAAATTTTTAAGCTTATAGCGCTAGACTGAAGCAGAGAAATTACAAGTAAACATGTTTAATGTATGAATGTATCTTCGAATACCTCTATAAAGATACTAACAGTACATAACGTGCTGGTAATTTTTTGTCAAAAATTTTACCATTTGTATGAAAAACCATTTATTTTATACAATCTAAAGACGAAAGTATGCACCCTAAACTTATTTAATGAATTTTTATATCTTTCGAATTTAGAGGGTTATAAAGTGAGAGGAGAAGGACATACTCGTGAAGTGAGTTTCTTGGCCATATAGGGCGTGTTTGACACTTGAAGATAATATATTTGATAACTTGATTTATTTCATTTTTGAATTGCTCAAACAATTCAAATAATTCCTCTTTTTCTATCGTCATTCTTGAAGATCACAAATATTCATATGTAAATATATTATTCAGCAGGATTTTCAAATCGATAATCTTCTTACATCTATTTATAACACACACACCTTATGTTTTTCTTCAAAACCGTTGACAATTTTCCACAAAAGAAAACAAAAAGGATATCAAAACAAAGGGTGAATTTTTATTCACAGTTTGGTATAAAATCCGCTCACAAGCATCTAAAAAAACCCGAAAAATTTCGAAAATTAATAGGAGCACCATGCGAGCACAACTCCAATCAATCCATAGCATTCATTCTCGGAATCTTGAAGATATATGTTACCAAGTAAATATTTTAAAAGATATATTCATTGTCAAAAATCAAGAACATTTATTAATCCCTTATAAATAGTTTTAATAATAATAATTCCTGAATAGATAAAATTAGATAAAATTTTTATCTATTCAGGAATTATTATTATTAAAACTATTTATAAGGGATTAATAAATGTTATATAATCTTATAAATAGTTTTAATAATAATAATTCCTGAATAGAAATTTGTATAGGTATTTAAGAAATACATACTATAAAGGGATTGTGGACTTTTAGAGTTAAAGAGTTGCCCTGGAATAGAGTTAAATGAAGAAGAGTGGTTGCGTCAAACCAATCTTACGAATGTATACGCGATGATGATGATGATAATATTTAAAGAAGAAAATAAAAATAAACAACAATTGGGGACATTTTCGTGAACCTGGAGACCTTGCGGACTATTTCGCATAATAAATTGCATAATATTAGGAATGTCCCTTAAGAGCATAATTATAATTAATTTATAGTCTAAATGCCTTTTTTATATAAAAATGGCGTATGTCAAAATGACTAAAAAAAATTTATTAAAGAAAAACACTTGTATTTGTTAGCTACATCTGATCTCAAATTTATGTATGTTGTCAGGTGATAGAACTCAAGTTACAGATTAAAAACAAAACAAAGTATTTAGCGTTTTTTATGGCTTTTCGGCCTGTCTAGCCATAAGCCAATTTAAGATACTTAATTATTTTTTAAAATTTGTCTCTACCCAGGGATCAGATTTTAGCCGGATTCCTCGAGTCAGATTCTAACCCGGGGTCCACTTGGTTAGCAGGCTGGTACGCTAACCCCTAGACTAATCCGACCCCAAGTATTTAGGGTTAATATAAATGAAAACAAAAGTTTTTCTTAGCTATTGAAAAGTGTTGATTTTTACATAGGGCATTTTGATATAACAGCAACGATATGGGATTGATAAATATTAAATATAATTTGCAGAATTCAGCCAGGGGAGTCGACAACATCTTATCCATGGCAACACATTTTTACTTTCCTCTCAACAGCCTTGCCTACCTAATATTTTCCCTTTCATTTGGAAATAAGAACCGAGGAAAGCGAAATCAATGCTAACATAAAAATATCCACTTGAATACTTTCCAAGCAAGAAGCAGACTCGCGAGTTTTTAATATTTGGTGGGGTGTGCTTGTACTGTAGTACAGTCTCGTGCCCCCCATATAGATATACACACACCTCTCAATTTTATTAACTATTATTTGCAGCCGGGTTGTACGTGTTTCATTTGAAAAGTATTTGAGCAGCTGGTCGTCTATTGTGAGCTTTTATGCCGTCTATATCTGGATATTAATGCAGGCCACTGGTGTTAATCCCCCCACGAATATCGTTCCGATGGGGTTCTCCTTCACGCATTCCCCCTTCGACCCTTATTAAATGACTTTATCCCAAGATATATGATTGTGGTTTTGCCTAAAAATTCGAATATAGAGATAAATTACCCCTCTTAAATACAAATCCTATAAAAATGCAGAGATATACAATTCTTGGATTGCCTTAGGAAGAAATAAATCGATCAGTTTTAAAGATGGATACCAATTCATGGTCTGTAATATTTCATGACAAACTGTATATTGCCGAAAATCACGATAGACGTGACATCTCTTTGATTTATTTAGTATTAATTACATGTAATGTGCTAGTGAATTCATCCATTCTGATATGTATTGGCAGAAATTTATCAGAAGAATAAGCTCTATTCTCCCATAAGAATAATACATTTATTACCCCGTTAACTAGCGGATCTGATTTTCGACAATATACCATATGTATTTCAAGATTTAATTGTCACTAAAATTTATCCTTAAATTATTCAACTCATAGTTAATATTTTATATTATTAGTTTGATTCTGTGGTTGCAAAATGATGCAAGACGTAGAAGTCTAGATAGGTACTTGGATTTCATACAATAATTAGGTAATAGAATATTCTGGAACTGGAGTGGAGGAGTAGATATATCTTTAAAAATTAAAAGTTTAAGGACTTGAAAGGACTGGGAAAAAATTATATTCTTTAGAAGTCATAAGGATAAAAGAATAATTGGATCTACTTGTTTTCAATTAAGCCTCGAATTGACTTGGATGATAGCAAATCGGTTATAACGTGAAGGGATTGGTGAACTATTGATTTTATTATAATAATATTTATTTATACAAAAATGGAATGTATAAAAACGCACGTTTCTAAGCGGGTTGGGAAACAAGAGAGCTAGTTATAGTCAAATCTACTATTGATCTAATCGTTTATTTCTCAATTACGATACATTGAGGGTAGCAAGAGAATCTTTGTAGGTCTTTCTATACAAGTAGATAGGAGTCGTATTTATTCAATATATAAAATTGTCAATAAATATAATTAGAATAAATTAAATAAGTACACATGATATTTAATACGTTAATAATGTTTTTTTTTTTTTTTTTTTTAGAATTTGCTGGTGCCTTGTGGTCTTTTCGGGTCTTCGGGCCTTCCTCATTTGCAGAGACGAGCGGTGTCTAAGGTAAACATTGTTATTATTATTATTCTTTCTAAAAATTAAATTTTTCAAAATCAATTTATCACTAAGTATAGTGAATCGATTGGCAACACCCCTTTTTAAGGTTCTTTCAAGGGGTTGTAAGATCTGAGTTTTTGTGGCCAACTTCTATATTTATTTAAGTGAAGGTGTCAGGCCCATATTAATATAATTAATATACTATATAATTTTATAATGGAATGCAAGATATATAAAAATTAAGTCAATTTTCTAAGTTTTCCATTCTCTTTTCAAAAGTCTGGAGACTCATCAAGTTTACGACAATATTCTTTTCATTTATTTAAAGCCTTGACAAAGTTTTTCTTCGATATTTTTTTAATGGTACTACTAAATTACAACTGTTATCATTATAAGCTATCCAACGTTGTCGAAGGTAATAATAAGAAAGATGTGATTGAACAGTGTAAATACATATTATATTATATATATTATATATAGTGAAGAATTTCAGCTAGCCTCCCCTAGATTAGATATTTTGAAAGAGATATTTTGATTAGAATACTTTAAGTTATAACTTCAAATTCAGTACTTGTTTTCAAGTGCAATCGAAGCCATTTTGTCAGTGTTTTTCAGAGCTGTTCCGGGATATCAAAATGGCTTCAATTGCACTTGAAAACAACTTCTGAATTAGGAGTTGAAACTTTGAGTATTTTGATAGAAACATCTCTTCGAATTTACCTACTCTAGGTACTTTCAGTTGAAACTCTTCAACTTATGAACAATACAGCCGCGCTAAAGGCTAAATTCTCCATCAAGTTTACTGTACACTTGAATTTCGAATGTTCAAACCATCTGAGTTGCAGAAGGTAAAAAAAAAGTTCGAGACATTACTCAAAGTAAAATATTTACTGATATATTTCAGCGATAATCGGATGGAATTGTTTGGGTACTTTTTGCTCTCCGTTTTCTTCAATAGAAAAATAAAAATTTGAAGTAGAAAAAATTAGACTCGTTTTCTTCTTCAGGTACCATAGTAGAATTATACATATGATCGATGATGAATAATCAGTCCACTGTAATAAAAACTTTTATTTGCTGTGTTATTAATAGAAGTGAATTTAGAAAGTTGTAATTTCCATTATTAGCTTGTCAAATTAAAGGTCTCCAATAAAAGTAGAATAATGTTCGTGTATAAATAATATTTAATAGCAAAACCTCAAATAAAATATAGTAATTAATATCGTGATATATATAAAACATATATATCTTATTAGTGTTTGATTTATAGATTTGAGATGCGAACGGGGGTTGTCTGGCTATAGAACCGTATACACCTGTTAGCCTAGCTGTGCAAGGACGTTACAAAGCAATGAAATATCGCTGGATGTCGTTGCCGTCAAGCCATTCACGCTATGCTTGAATTTATCCATCAACTAATGAATTTATATATATTAACCTGAATTTTTTGTCAGTGTAAACAGATCTAGTTAATGGACCCGACAACCAACAAATGAATCGATATTTTATCTTTCTCGTATGGACGAAGAAAAAAACTTGGTCGTATTTTAATTGATTGGTTACATGTATCTTTATCAATTTACTTAGAAAATCTGGTTAATTACAATGGTTCAATCTTGAATTTAATTAGAATATAAATGTAAATGTGGTACTCATATCGATAACGATCGGACGTATGTGTCACCGAGTATGATGAATGTGAGTCGCTCAGTAGTCAATGTCTATATCCATTGAAATCCGCCTTTAAGCTTTCTTTTTTTTCTCGTTTTTTTCGAAGATATAAAGAAGCCGGACCTAGTTTGAGTATAAAGATATAAACGGGAGTACTAAGGCTAGAGCAGGCTTGGTCACGAAACGTGACCAGAATTTTTGTCTCATCTTTTAATTAACAGAAGTGCTGTGATTCAATCCTTTAACCAGCAGAACGAGCTAACTAATTCATGATCTCTTTGAGTATACTATATTCTCTAATTTTTCCACCTACGTTTTTCAGTCTATGCTACCGAAAACGCCCGAAATCCATGATAACGTGAACTGATTTGTAAAACTGTAGAAGCTTCAGAGGAATTAGTAAATTAGGGTATATATTATAATAAAGTAACGTCCTAGATATATGTCGAAATAAATATAAGTTCATTTAGAGCACTTACAGAAATTTTTAGTCAAAACTAATTCTCATTACATATCAAGAGAAATTCGAATTGAATAAAATACATATATTTGATAAAAACAAAGTACTTTACGAAGAATTATTAATTTTGAAATTTAAAGTGATAAAAGCTGCATTATTTACTTGTTTTTACATGACTCACTATTGAGGTTTTAGAATTACTCAAATTTTAATATTTGTATATAGAAAAATCTCATCTGGAACCTGTCTTGAAAAAGTCTGCATGATACAAATAAATTTGCATATCTTTTTGATTTTAATGAATCAATGTTTGAAAATTTCGAATTCTATCTTGCATACAAATAAATAAACACACCTTCTTTAGTACCTAATCGGTATATCATCGGTTTTCAATAGACCACATCCATAATATTTTTCATTTTGACTAATTCATGTCAGATACATTATTTCTGAGATTATCTGAAATATGTGCTTTATTAGATATAGAATATATTCTTGTACGCTTATTGGAAACGTGTTTTGACTAATTTTTTTTCTGAATACTAATTATGAACTTTTTATTTATCATTTCACTAATGATGAGAGTGTTATCTAACATAGATATAACTAGTTTTTACTAGCGAGTAACGGATTTTGCGAGGGATTTTGTGTGTTTATTGTAGCATTTACGTATTTTTGAATCCTCCCTATATACCACCTACTGGACACATTCAAACCATTTTTTACTTGTTATGTATCCCATTTGGCATTTCCCACATCATTTATACAACAAACACTCGAAACTCAAGTAGATGGAATTTGTTCCTTCAGCGTACTCTACGCTCCCACTCAGCTGTTTATCAAATGCTCCCTTATATCATCCATTTTCTTGAGATTGTCATAATGCATTCACGGCCGGTTAAGCGCCATCCCGGGCCCTCTCTTATGTATTAGAAATTGGTAGCAAAATCTTTGTCCATAGCTCATTTACTCTCTACCCTCGTCTCTGAGTTCCTAAAACCGTATTTTTTCTGTCTCCTTCTCGCGACCTTTTAATAAAACAAGAAAGTTTCATTAGAACGTCGTTGTGGAAATCGATCGCTGAATGATCTCTCACGGGGGTCGTGAGATTAGAGGAGGAGGGCGATTCGGCTCGTTTCACCCGGTGTCTTTATATGACGATACGAACGAGTCTTCAGCAGAAGAATGTGCAGAGCAGAACGGAGACAATGATAGAAATAAAGGGAGAACAGACAAGAATAAAATGAGCCCAGCTAAGAGAGTGGGCTGCGCAATCAATGGAACTAATAAAATGTCACACAATGTTTGATTAAAAAAAGATCATGTTGCTTTAAGAAGTTTCTTACTTTTGACCTGAGAGAATTCAACAGTCGATGCCTCTTTATTAAATAACTTTATTAAAATCGATTTTGGAAATTTAAGCTTATCAAACACCCTTCTCAAAATTCAAGAAATAATTGAAGAATGTTTCTAAAAACTCCAGTAAAATTTAGAAAAAGTATAGTATACAAGTAAAATTGTTTTAAATTATCATCTGAGCTTAAGGAAAAAAAGGAGTATGGATTTTTCAAAGAAAAAAAATCAAAAAGTTTGACATTTTCTTCAACAACTAACGGTTTCGACATGCTGAATGCCAAGTTGTTTCATTCTAAACAGAACCAAAGTGAATCTATATTAACTTCCAATGAATTTATTATAAATTGATTAATTTAATAAAAGTTCAATATCTTGAAAATTTTCGAAATAATGAATGAAATTTTTTTGGCGATTAAGAAGAAAAGCCGTAAGAATTCACTGAAGTTAAGTTACAACTAGATGGGTTTATTTTTAAAATTATTGGATAAAAATACTTGGTAGGTTTCACATTAAGATATAAAAAAATAAAACGGATTTATTTTTGGAGAATCTTTAATCTCGAAATATATATACGAGATTAAAGATTCTCAAAAATAAATTCGTTTTATTTTTATATCTAATGTGAAACCTACCAAGTATTTTTATCCAATAATTTTAAAAAATGTTTCACCAAGTACCAACACCAAATTCCTTAAAAACTAGGGTTTATTTTTAGATGAATTGTAATATTAACTCAGTTGCTTTGCAAAATTATCAATGAATTCTGAGTTTTAAAGAAGAATAACTTCTATCTAAATGGAACGGCTAATCTTAAAACAATTGGTCAATATTGGTCTTGTTGCAAGTATCTCAGGGAAGGATGTGGGGGGCCTAATACTTGTTTCTGCATTCTGGGCACTAGAAGCGCAACAGCTATACTAAAGGGGTAAACATTGCCGGTATAGTTAAAAAACATTTAATTTTTTCACTCATGATTTCGATATAAATAATTCTAAAATTGTTCACCTTTCTTTTGAAGTTTAGAAGAAATTTGTTATTATTTTAATTTTTTTTCAATAAACATTTAAATATGAAAAATGCAGTTTTCAAATTAATTATTAATATTGTTTTCAATTGTATAAAATAAAGTTTATTTTTAGAGGTGTATTTAAAGATTATATATTATTTTTTTTGAGATTGACTATACTTTTCATGAACAACCCTTAAGTAGCTTAGCAGTGACTGCTAATCAAATGAAAAAAAAAGAATTTTCTCTTTTTTTTCTTTTGCAACCGAGCATGATACAATATTTTGTCCATTTTTTTGCTGTCCGCAGCAAAGCTCTGCATCAGCTCAATTGAATTCTCTCCCATTCACTTTATCAAATTTACAATAGCCGCCGCGACTTGACTCTGCAATGTAGCTCTGATCAACAGACCGGAACGAGAAGTTTGCAAATCTAATAATAAAACAATCTTTACAGAATATGATTACTATTTAAGCAAATTTATATTATATAAAATTTATTAAAGGTTATCTTTGGGTGAATTATAAGAAAATGGCTTTCTACTCTTGATAAACAGGCAGCAATATATTGCTTTAATTTGTAACGGCATCCAGGTTTCGGTCTAGGTTCAACTATAACCCGCACGCTTGATAAATGGCTGGCAGAGCTATACAAGTGAGACCACCAGAAGAGCCTTCTTCGTTATAGATATAATGGATAATAGAATTTTTTTAAATTATTCAAGCGCATCGGTTTTTTGCAAGCAAGATTCTGACGTTGGCGCTCATCCAGGTTTGATGAAGTCTTTGGAAAGGAGAGTCTGCAGGCTTGACGTGGTTTTCTTGTCCCCTTGCACCCTCTGGGCACCATGGCCTCTGGCGCCTAACATCAATAAAGAAGGGGTCGGACATGCGACTGAGCAGGCAAACAAGGGTAGAATCCGCGTAAAGAACAGTACCAAGCTCACTTGATATTGGCTGGGGAATCGCCTTTCTACAAGCAACACGACACCCACATGGCGCCGTCTTCGACCCTATAGGTTCTAAGATCAAGCTCGTATAATCAGGTTCATGATACCAATTCCGATAATTTACCAATAAAATCGGCCCCTTGTATGGTAGATCAAAAAAGTTGCTCACAATTTATTATCGAAAATTATTGATCATTTAAAAGATTTATTAGAATGATGGTTAATAATATTGCTCAATATTATTGATCATTAAAGGGTACAAAACATTAAAATAGATTCACAATATTCGCCATTTTATAATTAATATTTTTTCTGCCTTCGGATTCTTAGTCTGTAGTTTTGTCTCTTTATTTATGTGGTTGTCTAAGTAATTTATGAGCCAGATTATAGAGCACTAAATTTCTAAAGTGTATACCGGGATTTGAGCTCGTTATTTTACTATAAAAGTCTACGGCTAACAATTTTTTTTCCTTAGAAATTTAATATTCTTTGGTTATAAATTTTGTAAAAATCATATGGCTGAGTTAGTAAGTAGCTCGAGCCCCATAAGCCTCCCCCGTTGAAGAAACTTTCTAATTTTAATTAGAAATTATGTGTATATCACTTTTTTTTAATAAAGTATTAACTTTACATTACGAAGAATTTAAAGACCAAATCAAAGTCTTATAAGTTGTATTTAATGACAGAAGGGATGGCCTCCTGAGTTGTTGGCTTAGCTCTAAAGACGAAATCTTTATAAAGTAGGTAAGGAAAGATCCATGTGACATGAAATAAAACATATCTAATTAAATCTTTGATTCAGCCTTTAAATTCTGCTTAATGTAAAGTTATAATTTTGGTGAAAACATAGCTTCGAGGGGCGTTAAAAAAATTGAAAAAATTATTTAAAAATTCAAAAAACACTTGCTTTTACTCATCAAATATATATTAATAATTAACTAATGGTAAATTAATATTAATAACCAATAAATCCGTGAACCGCGATTGGAATTAGGTGTACACCGTCTTTGGAATTATTTGGAATTACTTTGGAATTCATTAGATAATCTATTGTCTTCTACTTTTTTTTAGTGGAAGGGGAAGTAGGTGTACATGATTTTAGGTCGCGATTCACCCCTAGGTAATAACTTTACGAATGTCTAAATGTGTATAATTTTTTCTGAAAAAATCAGCTCCATAAGAATGTACATTCTAATCTCCCAAGAGGAAACATGAAGAAAAAGACATTATATATTTTTCAAAATTTTCAATGTATAAATCTTAATTTGTAACTAATTTGAAATATTTGTGATAGACTGATGATGAAGGCAATGCCTTCGAAACTATAGTCTCTAGAAATAATTAAAAATTATTTTATTTAAAAAATAGAAGACTCTCTCATTTTATTTTTAACCTAAAATAAAAACAATTCTGTTACCATCGACAGTGAAATCTTTTATTCAACTAATTTAATGATTTATTTACGCCTTATGTATTGAATGATTGTGTAGCCTTGCCATACGATATGCTGAATATTAAACTCATAAAATGAATTCGTTTGAATGAAATGAATCCATATTGAAATGACACCCCCCTAGCAAGTTTTCCTCAAGTTTAAACAACGTGTTGGTTTAATCCGATACTGGCCAGGCTTTTTGATTATTCATGACAATTACCAAAAGATGAGCTAAGGGGAGGGTTAAAAATACAAGCAGCAGAGCTATATAATGCCGGTCAAATGTAATTAGTGTTTGTAGAGGTGTGTACTCCATATTTTACGTCATGGTAACAACAACGGCAACGTTTCATTTGGAGCTCAGGTAGGATAAACCAACGAGACCGCAAACAAATCCCCAAACAGCCTCTTCCATATTTCAGCTGCGGCATTATTATTGCAAAGGCCATCGCTGCTTTATCAAACTTCAGCCCTCATCCTCATCCTCATCCCTTGCCTTAATGCTTTCTACTGGACCGCACACGAGACCAGCGATAAATCTTATTAATTTTCCATAAAGGCAATAATGGATGGCTACCGCCCTGGATTTCGACTCCTTCTTCATATTTATTCTATTTGCAAACTCTCAGCCGCCCTGCCCTGACTTGGCTTCCCTTTGGGCTGATCTTATCTTCTCCTAATTAGTCCCTTTCGCTTGAGTTGAAAGGCTTATGAAATGGCGCTTGGCGTCTTCTTTTAATATTAACAGTCAATTGTGGGAATTGACAAAATTTGAACTTTTCGAATTTGCTTATCTAAGAATCCTCGGCAACGGAATTAATAGCTTGAAGAATAACAAGGGGAGGAAATTTTCAATTACTAAGGGCTATTATAATAAACTTTCTAATATTTGAATAAATTTTTAAATAAGATTCAAGTCACCATTTTTTCTCGCATTGAAGATTAAATCCATAATTGTGATGATTTCACTTAATGTCTTCGCATAATGAATGTTTATACTTAATTTTAATTTGTGTTCACTAATAGCAGTCCACTTTTGTGAGGTTTAGTCAATTCATGTGCCATAATCAAAATTAAAAAATAAAATAAATATAGCATTTAATAAACTAAATTTAAAATTTTTTATAACATACATTAATTCCTGTGAATCAATTATATTAGACTGATGAAGAGAGCAAGGATCACTTTATAAATAAATTAAAAATTTATAATTCCAGCACAAGTCACACTCTTTTATTGTCTCCTTGAATTTAATAAACTGGTGGGGGGATATAACACAAATTTTACTTAATCCTTTTAGGAACGACCCGGCAATTCAAACCGCAAAAGCGGACCGAATTCTTTAAAAAAACTGACCCCGTTAAAAAAACTAGAATACCATACTGGGACATTTTCCCAACACTAGTCATAGTGTGATTTTTTTCGCGGTCTAATTCATATTTATTCAGTAGGCCCCAATATTTGAACCCTGTTCTAAAACAAATTATTTGAATATTAAATATAGTTAATATATACAATTTATGAATTTAAAAATAACAGAAAGCTCAAATTTATCATCTTCCAGCCCGTAGACTGGTTTGACGCCTCCATGCGTTTTCATTTGACCCTATTCCATGCCAACTCTATCACTTCTCTAAAAGTCCCACATATCATTTTCATTTTTATCTGGAAACACATTTTTATTTATTTTGAATAGTTATGTCCATCGATTAAATTATTAAAGTTGTTATAGGGAAATAAGGACTATACTTTTTATGCAGACAATTTAGATTTTATTGAGAACGTTTCGTCAATTTTGTTGACTTCTTCAATTATTTGACTCCTGAAGAAGTTAACAAAGTTAACGAAACGTTGGCAATAAAATCTAAATTATCTGCATAAAAATATAGTCCTTATTTCCCTATAACAATTTTAATATTTTAATTTATCCTAAGTTTTAAAATTTTGTTTTCTAGAGTTGACTGTTAATGAAAATGGCTATCAACAGACAAAGACTTAGGATTATTAATTAAAGGAACCTCAAAACTCATCAAATTAGTAGATAATAAACATGATATACAAGATATTTCTATTATTTAAGCTAAACAAAATTAGATACCAAACCGTGGAGGTTAAATTTAAATTCAAAATTCAATTTGAAAACTCTTAATTGTTTAAATTTTTTATATAGTTACTTATTTATTTCTCAAAGGTAATTTACATTTTTCTATTAAAGATCAAGGAGTTATGTGAGGGTGTTAAGGAAAAAAAAGAAGAAACAACTAAGCATAAAGAATGAAAGCGAGTTAAGGTGAAGGGGGTGGGGCGGGGACGGGGGGGGCAAGAAAATGAAAACCTTTACTTTAGAAAGACTAATTTTTATTTAGGCACCATGCCCCAAGCCTTGCAGGGAATTCACCATCCCCTAGGGGGTTGCATTTTTGGCACCCCTTTGTAAAAGGGGAGACACCGCCAAAGAGGATTGTGGTCGTAGTTGGTCCAGAGGATGCTGACTTAAAAGCCCTGGGCCTTAATGCACTCGTTGACTTGGCGAGGAGGACAAAAATGCACACAGAACCTTCTTCCCTTTGGGGTTTATCAAAGGAATCCGAAATCACGAACGACCACATTATTAAATTGTGGTTGGCGCCAATGGGGTAACATGGACTGAATATCAATTTCATTTTAAAGTTCGAAAATAAATGGATTTTGGTGATAAAAAAAGAGAATGAGTCCATCGACGTTTTAGAACACATTCACTAAATATTTCATGATAGAGGTTTCTGAATTATTAAACTCAAAAAAATCTATTTATTCGGAGAAAGTTCTCAATCTGAATAAAATTATAGTTGACACTTTTGATTTGATTTTGTTTTAGATGTCTATGATTAATTTTTATAAACATTTAAAGAAAATAAATTAAAATAAAATGTTATTTAAAACCAACTGAAAATGCAGACATTGTAAGCTTTAGTACTTTAAGTAAGGACCATTTATAAAATCTTCGATTATATATTATTTTAGTAAGAAAATTAAACTAGTAATATACTCGTATGGGCTCAAAATTGAATATTCCTCTGATCAAGATTATGAAAACTAGGTTTCAGTATCTCGAATATTTTTTAAGGGACTATAGGCACTACTTTCCGCCTATCACTGTTTATGGCAATAAGATAAAACATTATTAATTGAAATCAAAGCAGAATTCATTCTACGAAAAATAAATAATGCGTGTGGGTGAGAGGTCGAATTTAATATATAGAGTTATTTTACATAAGTTTAGAACAATTTTTTTTATTTTAATATTTTTATTGTAACAGCTATTCTCTTGTGAATTTGTTGAACTATGCTGTAGTTTACTAAAAATAAATAACTCACTAGTATTTCCAATCTAAAAACTAATAATCAAAAAGTATACAGTGGACTCTCGATAAGTCAAAATCCAAGGGACTATAAGAAAAATTCGAATTATCGAGTCTTCGAATTATTATAAATAAGTTTGAATTATCAAGAGAAAAGAAAAAAATTCGAATTATTAAGAGGTTTTATTATATTTTTGAAAATATGTATGAACTTACTTCTTCTTCTTTAAGTGCCATATCAGGTCTCCCTGACGTTTTGGCTCCTCTCCACATATACCTGTGCTGAGTATGTTTAGCGGTTTTTACACAGATATACGGGACCTACTTTTTAATACCGGTTCCGACCGGCTAGTTTGGAGAGTTTACTAGGCAATTATACTCTTGGTAGGTTGCCATTGCTTTCCAAGAGGAGGCGACTGCAAATATCTGCCGAGACTCAGTCTCGAACCAGCGTATTTCAGGCCAGCGGCCTGATACTCTAACCTCTGACCCACAGTCGCTTACATAAATTTTATATATAACCTCAAGTAAAAAAGTAAAAATAATGAAAACGACAAAAAAGAACAAAAAAATACATATGTATTAACATTGCAAAAGATAATAGCATAGCTAATTTTAAAAAAAGGAGTAAACATTGCTAGGAAAAATTCGAATTATAAAGAGGGGAAGTGGCCTAGTTAGAATTATAGAACGTTCTCTCGCCCTCTTGTAACGAAAAAGATTTCGAGTTATCTAGTGTATCAAAATACAAAGCATTTTTTCGAATTACCGAAGTCAACACCTGAAGTGTTCGAATTATTGAAAAATTTGAATTATCGAGAGTCGACTGTATCTTGTAAAAAGTAGAGATGGCAAAAGCTTTGAGTTTGAATAGAAAAAAAGGAGAAGTAGAAAAAGAGTTTGTGATTGACTGAAAAACAGGAAGACGTGGGAGGGAACAATGTCTAATTGACGACCTATTTGGTTTCATATTCAAGAACAACGAAGAACTCGCAAACAAAGTAAATCATTAGACTCTGTCGGACTTATCTGGTAAACAAATAGATATTTTAAAAGTAAGACAATATTTTCCTTAGGGTTCGTTGAAGGGGTGAAAGAGAGAGAGAGAGAAAAGGACAATATCAAGATGCTAGAATTCTCGCCTAAAATCCTCGGAAGCTGTCTAGCGAGTTTGCCTTTTGCGCCTTTATACAAAAACAAAGCAAATTTATCACCGTTGTTTGGTGATAAAATAAAACTAGATCCGGGCCAGGTCTTGAACAAACCCACCCCCAAACTTAACCCCCCGTGACGCAAATCCACCCCCACGAGCGGACAGCGCATTAAACCTCCCCATTACGCATGCGAGGATTCCCCAAACACCTGAGCTCATTTGGTAGCCAGAGAATTTAGAATCGAATATTACGAATTTATTTCCTCTTAATCAAACGATTCGACATCAAAGGAAAAGAGAGAGAAAACGCGAGCGAGCGCGGGAGTTGATTGCCTAAATTCCTTACAATCGAGACACCTTCAAAGGGCAAAAAATTGTCTATCCTATTATGTTTATGTAATTAAAATGGAAATTAAAATATTTATTCGTTCCTTGAAGTTTCATACCAGTTCGCGTTTTCATTCAAAAACGAAATTTAAACGAAATACGAGTATTTTTCCTCATCTTGTTTTTTACCTTTAAAATTATTTATTTTTTCTCTCTTGAATCTATATATACCTTTTCTAATGCTTTAAAGTGGAAGAATTAATTAATCAACATCTGCGTCTGGCATATAATAATTCAAAGGTAAATAATTTCAATAAAACTTAGTAATATTAAAAACACATTTCTCTCTAAATAATTATACGCACTACTTATTTAATCAAAAGACGAATTAATATTATTATTTCAACGTGAAATCAAATATGCTTCAGAAAATTAGAAAAAAAGGAACTTCGAAGATATAATAACAATAACAGTAATTATTTAAAAGGGAATTTTTAAACAAGTTATGGAATTACGTATAATTAAAACAAAAAAAAGAAATTTAAAAAAGGAATTTTAAATTTTATAACAGATAAAAAGTTTTAGTTCTGTATGTCTTTTGAGTAATTAATATAGCTAGAACAAATAAATATTAAAAAGAAATTAGCTGGTTAATTTATCATATCACTTTTAAATTAAAGTTTCAATGATGTTTAATTGATGAAGAATTTAGACTTTGATGTTAAAAACTTTTTTATAAAACAATAATTATTTCATTAAAACTTCTTCGTTAGTCAAACCTATATTATTATTCTTGTCTCTACAGCAGTGAACCATTTTTAAACCTTGCACAATCATTTTTTTCAATTTCAAGCGTTCAACAAAAGAAACTGCTCGTGCTCTGGACAGTTGAAAATTGTAGACGATGCTCTATAGATAACAAACCCAAGGGTTGGATTCTTCTTCTTATTGTGCCATACCCAAACGGGCGTCGGCTCCTCTCCACATATACCTGTGTTGAGGGTGTTTAGCTGTTTTACACAGATATACGGGACCTACTTTTTAACGCCGGTTCCGATCGGCTAGTTTGGAGAGGTTGACTAGGCAATTATACTCTTGGTAGTTTGCCATTGCTTTCCGAGAGGAGGCGACTGCAAATATCTGCCGAGACTTAGTCTCGAACCAGCGTACTTCAGGACAGCGGCCTGACACTCTGACCACTAACCCACAATCGGCTCTAAGGATTGGATAAGAGCATGTAAACTTCTAAAGCAGTGGTTCCTAACTTAGGGGTATACCCCCATGACTAATAGGACTTTCAAATCAAAAATATTTGATTTTTCATTTTTGTGAAAAAATACGAATTCGATGTTTCATCCTATCTTTCAGGTACCTATCTTGAATTCAAAAATTGAATGTGTGTGTGTGTGGTGTGTGACTAAATTAATTATTTGTAGTAAATCGCTTTGAAAGTTTATATTTTACTTTTTTATTAAAAAATTATTTCATATTTTAGGTGTTTAACCTTTAACGATAGATTGAGAGTATAATTTATTCTTTTCCGTGTGTTTTTATTTTGCAATTTTTTAAACATATTTCAACTCTATATAATGGACTTTGCATGCAATTTTATTATTAGTATTAAAATAGTTAGCTTGTGTTAAGGGGAAGTAGACGCTATTGATAAAACTCGTACTATACTTGATTAATAGAAAATTCTTTATTTCGTGTCTGAGCTTGTTTCAATGTCTCCAATGGATATGGACTTGTCTCGACATGTATCCGGGATTATTATAGCAACGCCCAAGCTTATATTTTGCACCCTTTTCTTTCTATACCAGGGTGAGACATTCTACCCCAATTGCATTTCAGAGAATTTATTATTTTTTTAATTTTTATCATTAATTGTTATTAAAATATTTTAAATGAAATAAGGGAATAGGGACCTAGATTCTTTTCATTTGTTTTTAAGGAAAGAAAAAATTTATCGAATACATTTTTTTCTTTAAATAATTAAAGAATTTATTTTTATTAGGTAAATTTTTTAATATAATAAATAAAAAATAACAGATATTTATTATTTATGAGGTGTTCAATTTAGAAAATCAATTCATAAGAAATTTGTTTTTAATAAAATTAACAATTTATTTTTTCTAATAAAATTTCCTCGGTAGGCTTTAGCCTACTGGGCGTGTTTAATTTGATAATAAAATTTCCAAATCAAAATGATATAATTTTTTATTTTAGTAAACAAATTCGAATTCGATTTTTTTTCCAATTTTTCAGGTACCTATCTTAAATGCAAAAAATTAAAAATCTCTCTCTCTATATATCTGCGTGTGTGATCAAATAAAATACAATTTTTTTGGCACTAGAACGAACTGAACAATTCTGCGTTCTTGACTAGTGATAAAAATGGGGAATCCGGACAGAAAAAAAATTATGACTTTATGTTTTTGAATTATCGTGGATTATGGAAATCTAGACAGATCGATATTATTATGGGACATGAATGAACTTTCTACGACCTTTCGTTTTTACACTATCCTGGGTTTAGAAATCCGAATTAACATACATGAACGAATGAACATTTCTCAATTTCAGACATTTCTCAAACTACAACACAAACACTAAAGAAAGCAAAATATTAATTACTATTTAAAAATAATAATAATAATAACTACTACAGATATTTATTTTTATTTCAAATTATTTAATTCTTGTAATGAAACTATTGAAGCTTTTATTTTTGTGATTTAACTAAAAATTCAAATCTTATTTATTTATTGGCTAACTATAAACAAAAAACAAAGTGAGAAGCTAATAATTTATTTATTATTTATTTTTATCTCTTACTTTTACGATTAGAAATAATTTTACTTAAGAGTAGGGCGCCATGAAAACATTTTAATTGAAAAAAGGCGACGCGACTCGGAAAAGTTTGGGAACCACTGTCTTAGATTAAAATAAGAGTTCAAAATATCAAATAATTGTATAGTTTAAGGAAGAACCTTATATTATAATTTTTTGCAAAAAGAATTTCTGGTTTGATCAAGAGTTTCGAGTAGTTGATTTCCACAGAGCGTACTCGAGTTCAAGTTCTGTGCAGAATATTTACAAATTTAACAGACTATAATCTGACCCCTATATTTATCTATATAAATAAAAATGTACTGTTACGCTTAAGGGATACGTTGAAGGATCTCCGAAAGTTCTTCACCGATTTCTTTAAAATTTTCACACAACATTCCATTCAAATACATGAGTGTTTTTATATATAGTGTTTTTATAGATATCACACCTGTGGCATGTAAAAAATATTTTTTTTCGAGGAAACAACACCAGTGCATCTCTGGGGGGGGGGGGAAACAAACAAACGAGATGGCCGATATAGCTTTTTGGAAATCTTTCAACTGTCAATATTATTTTTGGTTAAGGGAACAATTTTGACAAATAATATATAATTCATTTACTGTTTTATTACCTATTCTATAATTATTTGCATTTTCAATTTATTTTCAAAACTATTATTATTTTTTAAATATATTTAAATATTTGATCAAATCAATTTTGACAGGTAAGCAATACATAATAAGTAAGTAATAAGTAATACCTATATAATAAGTAAGCAATACATAATTTATATAAATAAAAATTATCTTTATAAATTTTAACTATAAAACGATACGCTCCCCGCCAGGGGCTAGGTGACGCCGGTCCGAAGGCCCGGGCGTCAGCTAGTTATTAATATAAACACACGCAAATACATTGATAAAACACTACATATCATATATTGGGTATTGGATCCATAGATAGCAAACGAAAAAAATATATATATATATCGCTAAAAGTTCGCATATATAAATAAAGATCTTTGTGAATTTAAATTCAGACTGACCTTCCATGCTGAGGTCCGACATTGCCATTGTCGAATGAAGAACTCGCGGTGATATCCTCATCGCGTATTTCGCCCGATTGCATTCCCAATGGAGCAATACATTGAGCTGAAAAAAAAAGAAAAAAAAATCAAATTAGTATTAAAAAATGCACCCTTTAAATGAAGTTATAATTAGTTCGAATGCACGTGACGTAATTTGACTAAGCTTTAATTTTATTGCACATTTAATATAGAGTCTATAATTATGAAAATAAATTCTTTAATGTTTGTTTTTATGACTGGTTTCATCTTCATACTTCAGCCAGAAAAAGATTTGACGTCTCTGGAATATCTCGCGGGGTGCTTTGGGTTTCCTCCACTTCCTTCCTCTCTAGATGAGGGTTTGAACTTACTTGGGGACATGAAACTTGCCAGCTATTTGATGAACTGCCAAGTAGGATAAGTGATGCAAAGCTGATGATTTCAGCCCGGCAGATATATCGATGTAATGTACTTTAAAGCTCCAGGATGAATCAGGATTAAGTTCCAAACAATGGAATCCTTCCTTTGAACAAAGGTAGGGCTTCTAAGTCTAAGCGTTTAATGGAGCCAATCGACCTTACCTGAATGCCCACCCACGAATTTTTATTTCAGTAAAGAAAAAGCGAGAAGTAAAGGGAAACAATTCTTGGCGCGACATCAAAAGAACTGATTATATCTTTATAGGGCCGCAGGACGATCCATCAGAAAGACTGCGGCTACCGAACCGGCGATACGGGTATCGGCTCCAAGTATGTTCCGTTCGTTTCTGTCTCATTTACACAGCAATAAATGATCTCAGATTTATACTAGTGACGTCGAAAGAAATAAATCTGAAGCCTAATTAACTAGAAGAAAAGTATTTCGATGGGAAATAAGTAGCTTCGTAAAAAACTCTTTTGAAATTGTTTAGAAAATCACTCAGGAATTTTTCGAATTTTTCGCATGAAGTTAATCTTCTCTTTTCAATAATATCATTGAAATTGTTATATAAAAACCTTAGAGATTTTAAAAAATTTCCTGATTAAAATAAATAATTGAAGAATTAAATGACCAGCTTCTCCATTAATTTGTTACAGTAGAACTTCGTTTATCCGGACTAACTGGGATCAAAGGCAAACCAGATAATCGAAAATTCGGATAATCCGAATATATGGATAATAAAAACAAAACAAATCCTAA
This sequence comes from Forficula auricularia, assembly GCA_024734495.1. Taxonomy (NCBI): domain Eukaryota; kingdom Metazoa; phylum Arthropoda; class Insecta; order Dermaptera; family Forficulidae; genus Forficula; species Forficula auricularia. The sequence goes on from JALMQS010000070.1 coordinate 20,530,917, forward strand.
AATAAGCGAATTTGAATTTATTACGATAAAAAAAATATGTTTATATCAAAATTACATAGAATTGTTTAAAAAAATACATACGTTAAAAAAAATAAAATAACTTTTCACATCATTTCTTTCTATGTGAACATTTATTAAAATAAAAATGTCTACAAATCCGATCCGGATAATCCAGAGGTCCGGATAAATGAGGGCCGGATAAACGACGCTTTTACTGTATTTCTTTTAAGATATAGGAGTACATAAATTAATTTAATATCAAATTGCTTCAAAAATTGAATCGCAACTACTACTTGACCTACTTGACATTAAGATCATTTCTGAACCGGGGCAGGGGCAAAAAAGACCCACCTTTGAATTTCAAAATACATACTATATATATGGGCCGTGATTAGAGGTATATAATTTCAAATTTTCAAAATGGAGATAACTTTAGCATATAATTATGTATCTTTTATGCTTTCCCTAATTCATATATAAATTTATTCAAAATAATAATAATAATAATAATAATAATAATTGATTATTCCAAGACAAGAAAATGATTAAAATTGAAAGTTTATAATAGGAAAATAAGGACAAATTTTTATGTGTGAATTATCAGCCAACGTTCGTCGACTTTGCCGACTTCTGATGGTCTTCAATGGTAAGGAAGATAAAAAGAAAATTTAGACGAATGTGTGGCATGACTATATAGAGGGTAAAAAATTTTGATAAATGTTATTTCTGAGATTATAATGTACTCTTGTAACTTGATATTATTATAATGTTCTTATAATTGTAGAAGTCCTGAAGAGTCGGCAAAGTCGACGAAATGTTGACTGATAAATAAAAAAGTCACACATAAAAACTTCTTATTTTCCTATTATAAACTTTCAAATTAATACAAATTATAGACCGATATGATAATAAGAAATAATTAAATATTTTTTATCAAACCAGCTTTTCTTTAGTTTTGACCGTCATTTTTTTTTTACTTTTATTGATTAATTATTCATGGAATTTGTTGGAGGAGCCTAAAAGCCTAGACGCCTAGTGGGTATGCAATCGCAATAAAAATAAAACATATTCAAAAAGTTTTTTACTTTCAGTTTTATTTTAAACAATAAATTAATATGAATTAAACGCTCAAAGTAAAAAATAATCAACAAATCTCGAAATAAAATTTTTTCACTAATGGGAAATATACGAGGGGTGAACCGCGATTGGAATTAGGTGTACACCGTCTTTGAAATTATTTGGAATTACTTTTGAATTCATTAGATAATCTATTGTCATCTATTGTCTTCTACTTGGAAATGAAAGTGGAAGTGGAAGTAGGTGTAGACAATTTTAGGGCGCGGTTCACCCCTCGGGAATATATATTGCTAAAAATAGGATCTTTCTGGTTGAAATTAATTGAGGGATAATAGAAATAAATAGAATTAAAAAATTACATTTTCACACTAATTCCTCCTTCGGCAGCTGCTACTTGATCATTTTAAAAAACTTCGAGTATTCTATAAAATTTTTATAATAATTTTCTTTTTTCAATAAAAATAAAGATAATGTGAAAGTAACTTAGCAGGCACGTATCTATACATTTTTCGGGAGGGAGTAGAGATCGGGTAATATTTTTTTGGGGGAAAAATCATAATTTTATAAAAAATAATGTAGACATTTATTAATATATAAATAAATGAGAATTATATTAAATAAAATTTTAGAATATATTTTATGAGATTTTCGTGGATTTACATTTATATCTAGTCATTTAGACTGCTAAATGATTTCGTTCCTCCCCTAAGGGTAAATCTTTGTAGTGTGGTCTGCATTCTGCATACCAGTTTATTCTGTCTTATTTTGTTATGCTGGAGAGAATCTTTATTATTATGTGTTTTGGAAGATATCTTAGGAACATAGAAAGAAAGAAAACCCGCATTCCAACTTTGTATTTATTTTTCACAAAAAAAGGAAGAAAGAGAGAGAGAGAGAGAGAGAGAAGAAAACCTCAACAAGGGCAACAATTGATAATGAAGTTTTTCACTTGTTCGTTTTTAATCGCCAGACTAAACATCTTTTAAAGGATATTTAATTAGATTAATCACAAAATATAAATTCAAGACTTCTGCCGTTGGTTTGAATTATTCAGCCAAGTCCCGACGTGTGCAGTCCATTTAACGTTCGCTTTATCACGCGCAACTGGATGGAATCCTTCCAAATTACTCGTGCCGCTTAATTTAAATTCGAGGCCCAGCAGATAACTAAATTTTTAAGTGGGTAAAAATTACGAGAACCAAGCGACGCCGAAAACGTACACTTTGGTTTTTCTGTTTGTGTTTTATATCAAAAGATTTCTGATATCGACGAAAGGGCTTTTGCCGCTCCCTAAATGCGATGGGATACGTTATAACGACCTATCGAAGAGCGGATGACGAACTTTTCTAAAAGCAGATTCTCATTATGGCGGTAATAGCAATCTTGAATGAGAAAAAGCCTCCTGATCCGATTGGGTTCGAGACAATTTGCGTTTGTTTTCCTAACAGGCACGATCATTCCCTTTCAGACGCGTGACGACCGCCATTATGGAGCAAGTACAGTGAAAACAGCCTAAATTCACTTTTCTTTTACGACCATTGGAGATAGTATCGGAACACAAACACTATATAAAACTTCATTAGCTTAATTATAAAATATGCAAACGCTTCATTTTATCAACTTTGCTCAACTACAGTTTCGGGCTTGTTTCTGTTGTTCTTTAGGCATTTCTTGAACACGATGATGTCCGATTTAATCCAGGGAGTGTTTTTGTTGATAGGGAAATGCAAAGTAATGTCTCGCATAGCGAGGCTTTTCCCGATCAATCTGAAGGAAGGGAACTAAACGCGCGGTATTGGCGTGTCAGGAAGCGGAAGGCGCGATGCCATCGATCCATTTGTCACGAGTTGCAAGTCGAGCTCCGACTTCTGGGTCATCCAGGCATAATTGGAACCTTTTTTCAAACAGACTAAAAATCCTAAATTGAATACGATTTACAGAAGTACCTATGTGAGATTTATTAGTTATATCGTATAAGCTAACCCTTTAACAAAAAAAAAAAAAAAAAAAAAAAAAATCGGTTCTGATGACTGTAGTACTAAAATACACAATTATGAAACTGTAATTTGTAATTGCTTGTTTCTTATACGAATCAAAGTTGGAAGAAGATATTTTTACAATCAATTAATTTATTTGAAATCGCTAAGAATAATCATGAGGCGACTGTGGATCAGTGGTTAGAGTGTCGGGCCACTGACCTGAAATACGCTGGTTCAAGACCTAGTCCCGTCAGATCTTGGAAAGCAATAGCAAGCTACCAAGAGTATAATTGTATAGTAACCTCTACAAATTAGCCGTTCGGAACCGGCCTTAAAAGTAGGTCCCCTATAGCTGTGTAAAAACAGCTAAACACACCCAGCACAGGTATATGTGGAGAGGAGCCAAAACGTCATGGAGACCTGATATGGAGCTTAAAGAAGAAGAATAATCATTACCTACTGGCAATGTTATGTTGGAAGTACAATTTTACTTTCGGTGTCCTTAGATTTTAGCTAAAAAAGAGTATAATATAATCATTCCATGACAGCTCAGATGAAATTTACAACTTATCCCAGAGCTTCAATATGGTATCATAAATTGAAATTTTAGGCATATATTATAAAAGTATGTATTTTTAAATTTGGCAAAATTTCAATACCTTTACAACTTTCCCATTAGACAAATATCCTTGATATAGATCTCACAATTGTAAACAGGTGAAAATAATCTTTGACTAGAACAAAGGAGAACACTGCTTTGATTTATTAATTTTTATGTTTTTAAAAGTATATTTATGAATCTTGGCTACCATCTCATAAAGGACCATTAACTTAAAGGATCTATCATTGTTTAGGTATTTGACAATATCAAAATAGATATTTTTTAAAGACCTATTAAAATTTATCTATCAAAATTTGTTAAATGATATTCTAACAAACAACATTAAAACAACGGACTAACAATTTAATTAAAAAGTGGGCTTTTATAGCTAGTTCTTTGAAATCAAAGAGTACATATGCTCAAAATTATTTTAAGATGAAATTTTCCCTGAAACTTTTCAATAACTCTCCCCCTAGGAGCTCTGAGTGACCCAATCACTATTTTGGAACTACTGTTTAGGGAGGGTTAATCGTTCCAGCATCAGATAAAGATTTTATCAGAAGACTTGTCCCTGTGCGGCAATTAAAAGATACACGCCCTGGAGGGTCAACAAAGGGTTTAGCCTGTGTGTGGAAGGGGACAACGCCACTCGCTCTTATTAACCTGGGACTTGGTTCTCTCTGTCGGCCCAGAGACCTGAGAAAACTTAACAGCGGGTAGTTCACTCTATCCTATAAATAAAAAACATTATCTAATATAACAATTGAAAAAGATAAAATAAAAAATTGCTTGAAAATAATTTTGCAGAACATTTGTAAATGAAACTTAGAAATCATTAAATAGATTGCTATTAGTAAATCAAGTCGCCTCCTCTTGGAAAGTAATGGCAACCTACCAAGAGTATAATTGCCTAGTCACCTCTCCAAATTAGCCGTTCGGAACCGGCGTTAAAAAGTAGGTCCCGTATATCTGTGTAAAATCAACTAAAACACACTCAGCACAGGTATATGTGAGAGAGGCGCCGACACCCGTTTCGCGTATGGCACTCGAAGAAGAAGAAGTAAATCAAGTATTTATTAAGAGCAAAATATTTATATTTTTTGATTTAAAGAAGTTCGGTTTAATTAGTTTTGACCTAACTTTATCAATATACCTATTAAAAAATTAATTTAATCACGATTCACGATGTACGTGGCCATATTCTAGGTAAAAAAATGTGTGGAACAGATAATCTGCATACTGAGAATGGGTATAAGTCTAGAGTTAGCCTATTTGTGCTAATCAATATGTGAGTTAGGCGCATAGTTTTGATCCAAACTATTGCTCCAATTAACTTCATAAGAGTATTAACCATTCTAAAGATCTCATGTTAACAGAATACCATTTTATCATATTTCTTAGAGTGATTGATTATCCTTTCTTAAAACTTGGGATTTAAAGTATTTTCTTTCATTTTCTAAATATGTCATGTTCATATGTCCCTGATATTATTATCTGAATCAAGTCATTATTATTATTTTTATTTAATTCTGCTCTGTTCCGAATGTTATGATTTGTCAGAGTGAGAAGTCTTTTTTGGGAATTAATCTTGGTAAATTTTTGCTGTGTATAGTTACTTTAAAATATGTACATATTGGATCTAGATTCGTACAATCGATTTCGCTCTCATTATATGTTGATAACCTGATTGTAACTTACTATTAAATTAGCCTCCTATTCTAGAACCTCAAAATTAATTTATGATAAGCTGAGAGACTTTGACTTAACCTCGTCAAGTAGTTATAATTTAACCACGGAAGGGACTTAGTAAATCACGCATTTATAGAGTACATGAGACTTTAGGAGGAATCATTATTATCATTTTAAGATCTAAAATTGAAATACATGTTCATTATCCAGATAATCAATTCTTGATATCAGAAATTATGATTGATAAAAAAATTGGATTTAGAATTATTAAAACAGAGCCGTAATATATGATATTATTCTTTTCGATCCCCCTAATAATTTTAGGACTTTGACAGAAAAGGGCACAAAGGAGAATTAACATAAAAGAAATCATAGTTAAATATTTAATTTAATAAAATTTAATTTCAAAAATTGTGCAACCAAATGTGAGATTTCATCTCTTGTAACCTTTTGAGCTTGCAATGGAAATAAATATTATATCATGGCAACACAGAACCAGGTAATATATATATATAATCTACTATTTCAAATCACAGGGACACGGATTATTTTTTTATAGATGGTCTCAAAGCACGAAATATTATATAAATATATATAAATGTGAACATTCTCCGATTATATATTCAGATCATCAATTTGATATATATATATATATATATATATATATATATGTATCCATATAATCTCCAAGTATAAATCAAGTCACTTCTAAACAAAGTTTCGAAAAAAAACTTTTCGATTTCTGAGTTATTATTATAACTTCTTTCTATACTAGGCGAGTTAAAAATAGTTCCCACAAGGGTTAACAACAAAATTCTGTAATTTTCTCTCGAGCTATTATACTTTCTTTATTACAATGCAACGACATAAAAAGCAAAAGGTTAACAGATTCCACTATTAAAACTCTCCGTTAAATGAAAATTTGTTTCAAACGAATTAATTAAATGGCTTTTATTGCCTTGGGCTTGTTTTGCGGATAGTTTAAAAATTGTTAATAAGATCTTGGTATGATAATATCGGTCATAATTTATAGGCATGTAAATATTTGTAGTATGAAAAGGCTTGTTAGTTTATTGAAAAGCCGAGACAGGTATTTTACTTTTTCCAAGTTACAACAACCATTTGAGACGGCTATAAAACCGAATGGTTCGTGTCCGATTATCTCGAAAGCAGGCGGAAATGGACCAATCTTTTACTCTAGGTAAATTTTTTTTACTCGACAGAAGAAGTGACATTCAAGCGATTAACACCGGATATCAATCAATGGAGAACCTTCTGGGTGCTCAAGACGAACATAATAGGAGACCTGATCAGGAATTCTAGGCACGGGTTAAGAGGGAGAAAGAGAAAAAAAGAGACTTTTTAAAATGAAAAAAGGAGTATAGTAGTAAAACAGACAAAAAATATTTGTCCGAGAAAATCATATGACAATTTGAAGTCAACTGACAAAAGGGATATAGAAAGACGAAAAAAAAGAGTTAGGGTATTATAATAGAACAGCCCTTTATTTACATAAATTATAGGGAAAAGAGAAAAAAAGGGTGTCTTACACTGGATTTAAGAGACCGAACGATAAATTACAAAATAATTTGGCATTGAATAAATATTTTTATTTTACCTGGGTCTATATTTAGTTAATGGATATCTATGCAAGATTATGGGGTAAATAAATAACGATAAATGTCTAGATAAAAATGATCTACATACGATCATATCGTATCCAGTTTAGAAAAATTAAATACATAGTTCTTTTTAAAAAACGCAGATGCTATTTTTATTTCGAAAACAACTGACCCTGTAAATATTAAAGCTAAAACCTAACAGGGGGCTTATTAATATTTCATTTTTTATTTTTATTTAACATAATTCAACTGAGTATATTATCTATCCTGTACGTTTATTTGGTAAACACGAAAGTACCATTTAAACTTTAAAATTAATTTTATTAGTTCTTTTTTTATACAAGTTTTACATGGTTCTTTATCTTGATTTTAAAATCTATTTACGTATGTTTATGTATAAAAAATAGGATACAAGAGAAAAGACTGTCATCACACCTAATTTGTTTTTTTTAAGTTTAAAAATTTACAAGGACCATATATTTCGAATGAATAAAGGTGAACATATTTGCAAATAAATTTCAAAAGTGGTTTTTAATTCAAATAATGTAAGTACCTGTTGTTAATAAATTTGCTAAAACTTTGGTTTTAGAATCGTTTTTGGAAATACCATACACCTGCCCCCTCTTTTATATATAATAAAATAATTTATAATCATTTACAAAAGAGCCCCCTTTAATTTTGGGTTCATTAGAGCAATTAATCATATTCCCTTTTAATATGGAACTCTTTTAGACTAAACAGCTTCTTAGTATTTTTGTTTGAAAATGTTATCATTTTAATTATTTTTGCCCCCTCCCCCACTATCAATTTCCTATAGTGAATCATTTTCATATAGGTCGTATAGAGTGCATTTGGGAAATTAATATCTCGTAAAATATAATTTTTTCGATGTTCACTCTATAAGGCTTTCTTCTAGATCAAAACGCCATGGTTTCGCTCAATTTTTTTTATAATAAAAATAATTTGAGCCGTTTTTTGTGATATTTCGAAAAAATAAAGAAAAAAAATTCAAACATGTGCGTTCGGGGAACCCCCGTCAGGAACGAAGTTCCTTACGTTATTTTAAAAATATTAGAGTTAATAAAATAAGTCCAAATATTTTATTCCCCTTAAAAAATCACACTCCATAAATATTGGCTATTATTAATAATTGTATAACTCCATTATTTTCTTGAATATATTAAATATTGAAAATCAAAATGTGTATAAAATTACTATCTTTAGTTTTTAAAGTTGAGAATTATTTAAATAACGCTATATGAAATTAATATTATTTAAAAATTTTACATTATCTAATCAAAATGAATCAATAACTACTTTATGATTAAAATGGGAATTTTAATTTTAGTTTTTTTTATTCAGGATTTTGGATTTAAATATTTTTTTATTTCTCGCAATTTCCGTTACGTGAGGATTTCTGTCAGTTAGGTCTTACTGCAAGCCCGGTAATGGAACTTCGTTCCAAAAACACGTTTTTCATGAACGATTACAATACTTGACCATACCTTGTATGATAAAGTAAAAATGTAATCACAATGGTTGACTTTAAGGGAAAAAAGTATAAATATTCTTGAGAACTTTTCATCATTCGCGTCCATATTTATTAAATATTTTAAAATCGCAGAGAGTGGACAAAAAATTAAACAACAGAGTTAGTTATTCAATTTACTAGACTGTTTCGTCACTTTATTGAGATTTCATCAGTTGCTCATTCAATATAACTCTTTGTCAAAAAATCTCTCAACAATAAGACAGCCAGCAACGAACATTTTCCATTAAAACACAATTAAAATATTTAAAAAAAAACAATATTAGATTGTCTTGTCTTCACATGAAATAAAATGTCTTATAGTTGAGAGATTTTTGAGAAAGAGTTATATTGAATGAGCCACTGATGAAGTCTAAATAAAGTGACGAAACGTCTGGTAAATTGAATAACTAACTCTGTTGCTTAATTTTTTGTCCACTTTCCTGCGATTTTAAAATATTCTTGAGAACTTTCAAAAGTAATCTGAAGAGGTTTCAAGAGAAAAAATAAATTATATGATTACAAAGTGAGATTTAAAAAAAAAAGGATTGTATGCCTTTTCCATAGAAGCATAACGATCATCAGGGGAGGTACCAAGTTGGCGAGGTGTGGGCGTCAAGATGGCGGTTCTCTGAAGTCGAGATTAGAAATAGGTAAGAAATATATACCCGAGCCAAGCAGCCTTTGCTTATCTCCCGCCTCCTCATCGCATGATCTCTTTATCACAGGACATTGGGAGTCTTTAGAAGAGCCCTTTAGTTGAAATATCTCTCTGCTCTTCATTCCCTTTAAGTTAGCACTTAATTTTTCCCGCCCCAACTGTTAGTTTCCCATTTCTCTTGTTTTATATTTACTTCTCGATGTTTCTTTTGTCTATTATTCAAATACAACTCAAGTTTATATTTTTTTTTCACTTCCATTTGCATGTTATTTACTTACTTTTTTTTGGATGAAAGAGAATGTTAGGCACGTAACAAGGCAAATTTTTCACTCCAAGGGAGAACTAAGAAGACACCATAAATAATTAAAGGGAACAAGAAGAGAAAAAGTTTTTCCAAGCTGGAAATGGTAAATTGAAAAAAGAAAAAAACAAACGTGAAAAACTATAAGGAATATAAAATATTAAATTGGGAGAAAATAATAAATATTTTTTGGAATTTCTTTCTTTCTTATTCTTATTTATATGATTAAGATTTCCATGTTCAATTTTCGTTAAGTGGCTCTAAGCTCATTATATTATACTTGTAATGAGAAAGCGGACTTCTTAATCCCCCCATGCAAATGGGAGGCTTGGTCTTTAATCTTTCAGAAGCTTTTCTCTAAGAGAAAATTCAAAATGTAAGAGAAGAGAAATAATCTTTGAAATAGGGCTATTAATAATAATAACACGCAAATGGATGGGGTAGGCGTTGTATTTCGTATTTTTTAGGTAGATAATTAATGTGATTAATATTAAGGAAATTAATTAAACAAAATTGGCAATTTTAGGTTTATTGATAAATTAGTGTTTTTTAAATTATTTAAACATTTAAGTATATGTTAATTATTATATGACTTCATTGAGATTCAGGTCCTGATTTTTTCACTCAAACTAGACCATACTTTTAACTGACAGATAAATGATCTAACCACTACATACTTGTGAAACTATCTCAAGTTAGAGTCGTATTCTAACAGTCTAGTATTTCTCTCTAAATCTTTCCAACCAATTCCAATAGATTGCACACAACCCAATTGAATTTGGAAAGGCTGTAATACAGACTGTCTGAAGAGAATTATCCATTTGAGCGAGAACAAACCGCATCATATATGGCTTAATTAATTAATTAATTTATTTATTTATTTATTTAACGGGCAGTACCACCCTTTTTTACAAAATTCATAAATGTATGTATATCAACAGTAATGAAGATGAAAGAAGAAAAATAAAATAAAATAAAAGTAAAGTAAAAATGACAAAGACAATAATGCAAGGGGAAAAGATAAATAATAACATTAACATAATACAATTAGAGAACAAAGACCAATAATAAATGATTAGGTAAAAACTTATAAATAATTTAGACACACTTCAACAGAATTATATAAATGAGCAAGGGATGTCTTATAAGACAAAAGATAAGATAAATATAAATATAAGCAGTATATATAATCATTTACAATTTATAAATAGTCCATTTGAATCTCTTAAATCATCAATTGCGAAAACACAATTAACAGCAATTAAGATTTGATTTGTAACAAAGTATCTTCACTATAGTAAACTAGGGAGCTTGGCTCTAAAAGTTCTCAGACTATCACTGAAGAAGTCAACATGGCAACTAACTTTGGTTCCTAGTCGATGAAGTCTATTAATAGGTGAATTATACATATAATTTGTAATAGAGGTTGGGGTGTAAAATAATGGACAGAAGCGGGTTGATTTGCTTGGTACATGAAAATTGATCAATTCCAATATTTCGTTACAACTAGTCATATTGTTTATAATCTTATAAAGAAATATTAGATCAAATTTTGAGCGTCTTAATTCCAGAGAAGCTAAGTTTAATTGAATGGAAAGATCATTTATTGGAGCGTCACGATATGAATAACCCAACCTACAGCCTAACATTCTTAGAAACTTATTTTGAACTTTTTCGAGTTGTCCTATGTAACTATTGTAGTAAGGTGACCAGATGACTCAGTGATCTTAGAGAAAGCGATGCTTTGATGATGACCGTCGGTTGATATTTCGTTAGCTTGATTGTATTTTCACCAGGACATATGTATAACAATGGTCATGGAATGATACTTAAAATCGATTTCATCAAATCAAAAAGATATACAAAATTTTTACTTTTAGTAATGATAACACTTATTTTTTGATGACTTATATACCGTGATTAAGATACGATTATTCGAAAAGTCGATTTTAAGAGCATAAAAAATGGTTTCCATAACTGAACATTTACTTGCTTTTTATCTTAAAAATTATTAAATTTTCACAGCAGTGAAAGTTTCCTGATTCCAATATACAGTTCCTAAGCTCTTAACATATGTGATAATTTTTATGAAATTTTTATGAAATCCATTGAATATTACAGAAGAAATGGAAGAAGAAGAATTTTTTCATCACATTTCTTAGTAAATAAAAACTGTAAGAGTAACTAATATATTAATCGTTATTATAATTTAAGACTCTTGTAGACTGGCTTTTATTGTCTCGTAAAAAAATTAAGTTCCAGCAGCCGACAGTCACGACCGACGCATATCGTCTAATTAAAAAGAAAAAACCGTCGGCTTCCAATAAATCACAGATTAAAATCTCCGGGTCGCTTATGGAGAGAATGCGAGGATTTATAAATAAGTTGAAGAATGAATGACTTGAGGGAAGTTTTCAAATCAGCTGTGGAATGTGTAATTATCATTGGCGTCATGTGCTCAGACGTCGACTCTTCGGATCGATGTGTCACCCCCTCTCTACGGAACCTCCACGGAACCCCTGACCCATTCCAATCGACCTCTCGCCCCGTCCAACGGGGGGTTATCGCGATCCTCACCCCTTCTATTACGCGTTGATTAATTCTCGTTGGTAAAACCTTTTTTATCTACCTATAATAGGGCAAAAACCCAAACTCACATATTTAAAGCCTATTTATCATAATACAAATTCTAATGTGCATGTTTATTAGATTGGAAATTGAAAACAAGTTTTTATTTATATCTTACCATTTCATCCCCACCTTCTTCTTTGATATAGATCAAAATTTTACAACAAGAAGTCCTCTTCATACACTATCTATATTCAATTAAATTGTTATTAATTATTAAATATCCCCCATCGTTAATCATAAAATATAATAGAATTTTTTTCTTTTAATAAATAACAGACAACATACATATTTTGATTAGAACTAGATAGTATAGTGATAAATTTGATTACTAAAGTAAAGGGAGTGTAGTTTCACAATGAATGAAATAAAACTCAAAGAGATTTATACAATCTCAATATATTTCGGATTATTAGTCCATCATCAGGAGTTTACAGATTAAAAACTAATAATATTTGAACATGTGATCATGTGAACAGTTTTTAATCTGTAAACTCCTGATGATGGACTAATAATCCGAAATATATTGAGTTTTATTTCATTCATTGTGAAATTACACTCCCTTTACTTTAGTAATTAATATCATGTTTCACCTAAAACCTACACCACTTTCCCTAAGTAAAAGTGATAAATTTGTTTTAACAAAACTTGAATTATGGATTAAAATCAAGTTTTGTTTTTAATTGTTACCATATACGAGTATGCCAACAAAATATTGATCTCTGATATGAAGGAAGTTAACTAACTTATTTAAGTGATCATTCAAGATAGTGAAGCTAATTTGACCTATGATACTTAAATTTAAATTGACAATAACACTTGAAATCAAATTGTAAGTGATATTTAATTTAAAATTTGTTTTATTGTAACTATAAATAATGTTTCTTTTAGTTTAAGTATTATTGGTGAAAACTGGAGATGGTACTGTTGACTTAACATATTTATACTCGTACAGTGCATTTGTTACAGAGGATTTTTAAAAAATATAGAAAACTTAAAAACATTTGAAGTAATAGGGCTGTATCCACTGCTGATTCGAAATGTCACTTTTGGAGGAGTTACACTTTTCGAGAAACCGCTTTCTAAAACATGAACCTGTGCAAAATTCTACACCTCACATTCACACATTATCTGCGCAGACTAGGGCTTTACTCCAAATAATTTTAGAGCATCTGGACAGAAATTCACTTTGTTAAGAGCTATTAACCGAGGTTTTTCTCTCCATCTGTACCATCTGATTTTACACAGAGGGAGACAAAAAAAAACGATTGACTGAAACTGGTGTTATTGTTAAATTAAACATCAAGATGTGTAATTCTATTGAAAACGAATTCGAATTTTTGAACAATACTTCCACTTCAGGGGGAATCCATGGGAATCACGGAAAATCTAATATAAATATTATATTTTGAAATTTTATTCTGAAATTTTTATTTTGATATATACAGACATTATTTGTTGAAAGATTTTGATTTTTTTTAAGCCTCCCGAAAAATTTATGTATGGGAGCCTCCTACTCCACCTATTATATTATATTGGCGAAAGTATTATATAATTTTAACCTGAACTAACTTTATTTGTGAGAAATGGGAGGAAAATGATTAAAAGCGAGGTCGTAAAAGAAAATCAATAAAATCGATAAGGTTTTATTATTTTTTTTCCGTATTTGAAATAATTGAATGTAGGAATTTTACTGAATAATAATCTAAATTTTATCCTCCAATGAATTTATTTTACCACTTATATTTGAAATGAATAAAATCTTATTTATGCATAGGTATTATTAAAATGATTTTTGGACTTTTGTTCGGCTTTTTATTCAACTCAAATGAAAGGGCTGTAAATGCAGCATTTCAATTAATATTTATATTCCATAGAAAAGTTTTTTAAATATTAAATGTTGTGCATATTTTTCTTCTATGTAAAAATTCATTTTTTATGCTGATTCCATTTGCAAAAGAGGGATAAACTTGAAGCCAGCGACCACTTATCCAATCCCCTGCAAGTTTCGACCTGGTCGTTATATATTCGGTTTTGCCCTTTCTCTGCCACCAACTTTCCCAAATAGCAGGGGCGTTCGAGCAACCAGCAAGCAGCACCTTCCTTCTTTTCACAGGCAAATAACTTGTTAAAATGGACCCCCGAAATGGAAGGGGATTCCTTAGCCACCGCAGCGGGGATGCCCCTCTCCTTTGGGGCCAAATTTGCCCCCGGCTGAATTGCCAATGAATTCGGTGTCTTTCTTGTTTACGTAGGCGGGTATGCTTGAAAGTCAACACTTCCGGGTGTTAGCAAAATATGGGAGAGAATAAATTTTCAGTTTTTTTTTTATTTTTTTAATAAATAAAAAAGAACTGTGTGTAATATTTTATCGCCAACATTAGCACTGCTATAATAAATATTAATATTTTATATTTTATCACTCACTTTAAATTGCATTGAATTCCAAGGGTTTATGGTAAAAATAAATTATATTTACTTATCTAAGTTATTTATTAATATCAGAATGCATGATATAATGTATATTTTTATTTTACATTAATTATAATAAATCTAATTTTTGTGGAATACATTTACTTAGAATTAAAAAAAATGATGGAATATAAAAAGGTGGGCCAAAACAAAATAATAAATGAACCCGTTAATTTGATTCAAAATTTTAGTAATTGTGAGTTTTTGTTAAACAGACCTTCGATTTATCAGCATAAACGGATTCCTTGAAGTCTTTGGAAAATTAGTCATATTTTAGTACCAGAACGAACTTTCTACGACCTTCCATTCTTGTTGGCGTATCTAAATACTGGAATACAGACTAAAAATCATGTCTGAAAATGATTTTCTTCTACGTTTTAAAGAAGAAATAAGCTGACATGTTCTGATGTGGCCATCCACTTGACTTTACCATGCAGCCTGGCCCCTCACTTATATTTAATATTTAATAAAATTATTTATAATCATGTAGGGGAGGGGGTTAGTTTTTAGACTCCTGGGGGCCCACTGATTATGTATACAAAATTTGGTTGAGTTTGGTACAAGAGCCTATATTTTCATTTTTTGACCACCCCCCCCCCATTTTGGGCGGTTAGTTTTTGCATTTTTAGACTTCGGGGATCCCACTGATTATGTATACAAAATTTGGTTGAGTTTGCTCAAATGGCCTAGAATTTTAATTTTAACCCCCCCCCTCCACCCCCCTTAATTTTGGGTCGATATGTACCAAAATCTAATCAGCTCTTAATCTCAAGGAACCAAAACTACGTGTGAAATTTGGTTTCCATATTCCCACTAGTCTTTGATCTAGCTCGTCCACAAAATTTTGGTAACGCACAGACTAATAGACAGAATAACAACCAGACAGACTAACCAACAGACATTTTGACAAAACAATTATTACCTCCAAAAATATAATTTTTTTGATGTTCACTTATTAGGGCTTTTTGTAGAGCGAAATGCCATAGTTTCGCTCAATTTTTTTAATCAAAATAGTTGCAGCCGTTTTTTAGATATTTCGAATAAAAGAAGGAAAAGCTACTTTTTTCATGCACAATTACAATACTTGATCATACACTGTATGGTAAAGTAAAAATATTGTGTTAATTCACACAGGTCGACTTTGATACTTTTATTCAGAGAAAACCAAGAAATTTTATTATTAAATTTTTTAATAAATTCTCTATTGATAAAATATAAATTAATCAATCTATGGTTTTGCAATGGAAAGCGATAAATTATTTTCGTATTTTTGTCCCAATGTGATATAGTTAAATGTTTTATTCATTTGAAATTAGCGAATGTCAAAAGAAAAAAATATATAGTTAAAAAAAGCACAATGTAAAAACAAAGCCAAATTTAAATTATTAAAAAAAAAAAAAAAATAGAATTGATAATCCGAATTTGATTTGTATAATTATAATCGAATTATGAATAGAGCGAAGAGGGTGAAATAGGGATGAAGTATAAAGGGGAGAGAGAAGAAAAGAGGAAAATATGTGTTAGAGAGAGAGAGAGAGAGAGAGAGAGAGCGATGAAGTGATGGAAAAAGACTTAAGAAGCTTTCAAGCTTTACAAACATCGCCATTTAGGCAGCTGTATTGGAGATTGGCAGCAAACGTAGTGTTCCTGTAAACCCTCAACTTTCTCAACTGAGCTACAAAAACTGCTTCCAAAGGAGGGAGGATCAGAGAGAGCGTGGTAAAAAGTGAAATCATTTGGGCCCTAACCCCCCCCCCAACTTAGCAATGTCAGAAATACTTCCCAATGAAAGGAATTCAAAGAACATTCCTTTAATTCTATCTTTGTCCGAGAATAATCTTGTTATGAGAGGAAAATCCAACAAAGTGAATTCTTAGGATTTCTCCAAAAAGACACTTGAGTTAAATAGCATTGATGGATTTCATACTCTTTTTTTCTCTGATTGTTTTTTTTTATTTCGCTAATTCCTGCCTCGAAATAAAACTAACATTAAAATTTTTCTAAAACGAATTAAAGAACAAAGAACAAATGTATTTTCAATGGATAACAAAATATATAGGTATAAGTAACTCATATTTAATATCTGAGTTGAAAAATTCATATTTTTTCGTTGGGATTTTCATTTGTAATTTGTATAGACCTAGGTCAGATGACTGAAAATGAATTTGGATTCCTCTTCTTGTGCTATAATAGTATTTAAACATATTTTTGATGTACATAAACAACACACTGCACAGAATTCAAAATCATGAATAATTGATCTAAATAATAACTTCAGCAAATGTTAAAAAAATTGTAAATTTTGGTGAACTGGTAACTTTTGAGCCAAATTTCAGCCACCAGGGTCGCGCCGTCCATATGTGAAAGTTCTTGCGGTGCACGACGCTATCGGTTCCAATGCCTTACAGGCGACTATTGACCATGAGATTGGCGCGAGGCCGATCCAATACTTTATCTGCTTCGCATTGGATAAAGTAAAAATGGCTTGCGCTTTTTTTTCAGGTAAGTCATACCCTTAACAGATCTGCCAATTAGTTTTCTAAATAGCAGGGGCTCCCATGTTTCGAGGTGTGGGTTTTAAATAGCAGGAGTGATGCTGCTACTGGCAAATATCGGAGTTGCATAATTCATCTTTCGTTTGATATATGGTAGGTATATACCTAAATAAATGGCCAAATGACTGATATTGGATTTATTAGATTCCTTTTTTTTGTGTTATAATTGTTTTCAAACGTTGGTGATTATTTCGAGTGTAATATGGAAATATCCTGCGAAAATTGATTACTTGAATGGTATCACATTGTCTTTCCATGTTTTTATTGATGTGTCTCTTATCAGTGCCAATATTAACAATTTTCTGAACAAAGTAGAATATGGTAGGTATATAAAGTCAAGTGATTGCTAATTGATTTCTAAATGTATTTTTATTAAAAATACGTGAAAAAAATTTTCCAGGGAAAACTTTTATTTAAATTTCATTTTCTAATATTTACTGATATAGTTTTGGTAAATGGATGTAAAAAGTATTATTCATTTTATTGGAATATAAGAGTGTAATAGAGAAAATTCCTGAGAAAATTTTTGGAGGTATTTAAACTTCAAAAACAGTTGGGGGTCTATATAACTAAATAAATAATGAACTAATAATGCTCCAAAACCAAGATATAGACATGATAACCGTCATAAAATGAGAGGACATGAAAGATGTGAAAAGAATAGAGGAAGAGAGAATGGCCAAAATGTGTTTATTTCAAAATGCAGGGCAGAGAAACAAGATGGCTCAATGAGGATGGGAATAAAAGGGTGGTATAACGGCGCGAAGAAGAAAGATAATTGGAAAAGAACTATAAAAAATCTAATAAGGAACAGTATACCATAAAATAGAACTATATTACTAGAATTAAAATAAATAATGCGACATGAAAAACAAAAACGTTCTACTACTAATAATACTTCAGATTTTCTAGAAAACAAATTGTCACTTATTTGCCAAATACTTTTAGTTCTTGTATTCTAAGGGAAGATAGAGGTAAAACCCTCAGAATCTTGACAGAATGCACGAATCAAAGCTCATTGAGAGTAAGTGAAATCCGAGGGGTGAACCGCGACCTAAAATCGTGTACACCTACTTCCACTCCCACTTTGATTTCCAAGTAGAAGACAATAGATGACAATAGATTATCTAATGAATTCCAAAGTAATTCTAAATAATTCCAAAGACGGTGTACACCTAATTCCAATCGCGGTTCACCCCTCGGTGAAATCTATATTATTTTTTACTTTACCATACAGGGTATGGTCAAGTATTGTAATCGTGTATGAAAAAAGTGGTTTATTTCCTTCTTTTTTTCGAAATATCTCAAAAACGGCTGAAACTATTTTGATTTAAAAAATTGAGCAAAACGATGGAATTTCGCTCTACAAAAAACTCTAATAAGTGAACATCCAAAAAATTATATTTTTCGAGATAATAATTGTTTTGTCAAAATGTCTGTTAGTCTGGTTGTCTGTCCGTTAGTCTGTGCGTTACCAAATTTTGTGAACGAGCTAGCTCAAAAACTAGTTTGAATATCGAAACCAAATTTCACACGTAGTTTTGGTTCATTGAGATTAAGAGCTGATTAGATTTTGGTGCATATCGACCCAAAAGGGGGTGGGGTTAAAAATTAAAAATCTGGGCTATTTGAATTTGAGAAAATTCAACCAAATTTTTTATAAATAATCAGTGCACCCCCAGAAGTCTACAAATGCAAAAACTAACCTCCCAAAATGGGGGCGGGGTCAAAAAATGAAAATCTTGGCTATTTACCAAACTCAACCAAATTTTGTATACATAATTAGTGGGACCCCAGAAGTATAAAAATGCAAAAACTAACCCCATCCCCTTACATGATTATAAATAATTTTAGGGGCCAGGTTGTATGGTAAAGTCAAGTGGATGGCCACATCAGAACACGTCAGCTTATTTTTTTTAGATATCCAATTAGAAATTTTAAAATATAAAAGGATATAACGTATATACATATAGGTATATATATATATATATATATAATCTATAATGCTCAGTGAGTGTAAGTGATGTCTATATTAATTGTTTTTTTTCAGATATCCAATTAAGAATTTTAAAATATAAAATGTATACTAATCATTAGGTATAGATATATAAAATCTATATCCACTTCTCGTATCTATATTCTTTTATTCTTCCTCTCAATTAAGAAATAACGACCAAAAAAAAAAAAAAAAAAAAGAAACATGAAAAAGATCGTTCTATATATTTGCGATTCGGGAGAGAAGCAATTAATTTTTACTGTCAAATATTTGAAATGAATTTGAAAAGCTGAAAGAAAAAGAAAATCTTAAATCATCTCGTGCTTTTTCTTTCTTTCTCTTTTACTTTTTTTTTTTTTTTTTCAAACAAAATGTCTAATCACGAAAATGAGAATCGATCAATTGACCTTATCTCCGAATTTTCGTGTCTGAACTCGATCTTCGTTTCATTGGAGGGCGGGGGTGGAGGAAATTGAATTTTCTTTTTTTTAACTATCTATGATAAAACGATGAAATGGAGTAAATAAGTGAAAAATTCAACAAATCCTAGGGATTTAATCATCAGATGATGTAAGTGAGACTGGAGGGAATTCAATTTGAAAAGTTCGATTGAAAATTCCCGGCAAGGTGTATGATAAGGGAGGGTAGCGTTACAGACGTT
Source organism: Forficula auricularia (assembly GCA_024734495.1). Taxonomy (NCBI): domain Eukaryota; kingdom Metazoa; phylum Arthropoda; class Insecta; order Dermaptera; family Forficulidae; genus Forficula; species Forficula auricularia. The sequence goes on from JALMQS010000070.1 coordinate 20,550,687, forward strand.
ACGCGTTGCCCCCTTCCGTTACGCGCTACCCCTCCCGTTACCCGGTACGTGCCTCAAGGCGTTAAATGCCACCAGCCGAGACTAAAAGGGATGCAAGTTAAATGAATGTAGCCCATTGCTGTAGCTAATCTCAAATGGAAATCAGAGGATTCACTTACAGGTATCGATTGCGTTGGCGGACAAACTGCACACGAGCAAGAGCAGCCAGCTCTCTCGGCAGAGGCCTCGCATCTTCTTGCATTTAATTCGCCAACGCTGCCGGCTTTCACGCCATGCCGCACAATCTGCCAACAAAAAACAAAAACGTTCATTAAAAGACTGGAAGAAATAATAATAACTACTATAAAGGATCGGGATTAAAAAGAAACAAAAAGGAAAACATGAAAGAAGCCGTTTTATCGTTCCTATGAAATGGTTTACCATATGCTAGCTACATCGGCAAAGAGTACTTTGGATTGATGTGAAATATAAAATTAACTTTAATATATACTGCACTTTCACTCTCCAACACTTTTTATTTTCTCATAGATTCGTTTTTTAATGAATATTCTTTATTTCATCTGACATCATTTCAATGGATTAACTATTAAAAAAAATATTTTGATTATTTATGTCCATCGATTAAATTAATAAGTTTTTGTAGGGAAATAAGGACATAATTTTTATTTTTTGCCAAAGTTTCGTCAAACTTTGTTGACTTCCTCAGGGCTCAAACAATTTAACTTCTTTGCATATTTGTCATTTTATAAATATTCATTCTTAGCAAACACATAAGGCCAGTCATCGAACAGATTGAAAATATTTCCTATTTAAATCTTAAAATTGAACAAAGAAAGATATTTTAAGATTTAAATAGGAAAATATTTTCAATCTGTTCGATGACTGGCCTTATGTATTTACTAAGAATGAATATTTATAAATTGACAAATATGCAAAGAAGTTAATTTGTTTGAGCCCTGGGGAAGTCAACAAAGCTGACGAAACGTTAGCAAAAAATAAAAATTATTTGGATAAGCTATTGTCCTTATTTCCCTACAACTTATTATTTAAAAAATGTAGAAAAAAATTATATTTTTTTATATTTTTTAAATTAGAGATTATTTGGCAGTTGGGTTAAGTAGCAAAGACTACAATAAAAAAAACATATGTACGATAAATCAAAGTCCTTTCACATCCACCTCTAATTCTTAAAGATAACTAACATTCAAATTCAATAATTGAATAAAATATTTTTTTATTTTACATTTGCTGAAAATTTAATTTTGGTGCTTGAACAAGAAATGAAGTGATAGCGACAGAATCATATTTTGAAAGCTTAGAAGCGAAAAATGAACGTTGTAATTATAAACATTTACCAAAGTAATTCTTCTTTTTAAGGTTTCAATTAGTCACAAATATTAAATCGAATAGGTACTTAAAAAATAAATAAGTCATAAATATTAAAATGAAATTTAAAATTATAATAGATACATATATTAAAGAAGCTCCAAAAACGAGTGGGTGAATATAGTACAATACAAAAAATATTCATGTAAGATGGATGTGTGATGGATTGTGTCCTCTACTTGGAGCTAAAAAAATGTCATCTCAAATAATTTGAGTAAATATTTAAAATATTTTTTGGGTAGGAGCAGAGATCAAGAAGTCCGAACCCCCAAAACAGTATATCACAAAAAAATAAAACACTTTAAATTAAACTAGCATTACGTTTTATTCACACAATATCTATTTATTAAGATTATTCAGGTGTTACCAATTGACAAGTAAAACTATTCGAATAAAAATATACTAAATTAATTTAATTTAGAGTTTTGTCTTGAAAGTTGAGCATCTCGTCCGGTATTAATTAAAATTATCTAGATTCCATACAAGATTCAGTCTTTTACTTTAACATACGGAGCATGGCGAAGTATTAATTCTGTTTAAATAAAAATCTAATGCTTGTGAGGTAATTTGGTCTCACAGGTTCTCTTGAATCTCAAGAGTTAAGTCATTCAAAAGTTTTTTGAAATTTGAAACACTTAACAGTTTTTTATTTCATAATAATAACTTTGTTAGAAGAATGTATGAATGTACTTTGATCATTATTGAAAATCTATAAATTTTCCCATACGCCGTCAAAAAGTTCAACAAGTATTTGAATGTGATTTTGTTTTATGAAGTTTATTTTGTTCTTTACCAATTCAAAGTAGAGTGCCCAGTTTTGAGGGTGGTTGTGCAACTTCGATGCATGCTGACCAACTTCCTCATTATAATTGTAGTTAATAATAAATTTATTTGAAATTGGAGAATAAAATAATAATAAAAATTTTATTTTAACAATAAAACCCTAATTTAGATATGGGTTTCATTTGAAAATAAAATAAAATAATTCAAACTGAAAATCATATAGAAAGTCCAGTCTGAAGTTGTTCGTTAATCTTCAATCTAAATTGTGTTCTATATTAAGAAATAATATATATATTAAAAAAAAGTGGAAAAGAAAGAAAAGTAAGCCAATCCATCAAAATTACTAATAAGAGTCACGGAAAGGCAAGAACAAGTTTTTTTATTTTTTATATACAAGTCATACAAAACAAATGAGAAAATTAATTAAGAAATACTTTGTATAATTAAGTCATTTAAATGAAGAAACGCTAAAGAAAAGTAAAATGAAATTAACTTTTCACTCATAACATGTCATAACATTTTTTTCTTTTGAAAAAAAATATATTACAACAATATTTACTCATTATTTTTTCCAAATTTTATATAAAACATCACAAAACATAATTTGTGATATTACGAAAATATTTTCATTAAAATCTAGATGATTATTATTAAATTAACAAATCATGTTTATAGCCAAAAGAGAAAATTCAGGTTCACACATCCCTGAAATTTCGAAAAATATAAAATTTAGGTGAATTTAAATTTCACTTATTTAATATAAGTTAAGAATTTTTAAAAATATGTCCCTGCTAGATAAAATGGTTAGCCTACAAAATAAAGACTCCCAGTGGTAGGGAGGAATACTTCAAAGAGTTCTCAATCTTTTTATCTCTTGAGACAAGGTTCTGTAGAAAAAAGTCCAGAAGAAAAATCTCCATAACAATTAAGAGCAGACCCAACTACCATGAGTCTATAGTAATAGTGTCGACCGAGGGGTGATCCGCGATTGGAAGTAGGTGTACACCTCTTTGGAAGTATTTTGGAAGTACTTGGAAATATTTGAAAAGTCCTTAGGAATATTTGGAAGTACTTGGAAATATTTGGAAGTGCTTGAAATATTTGGAAGTACTTGGAAATATTTGGAATTACTTGGAATTATTTGGAAGTACTTGGAAATATTTGGAAGTACAAGTGGAAGTAGGTGTACAGCATATTAGGTCGCGGTTCACCCTCGGTGTGGACATTGGGGTGCAATACGTTATTTTGTATCTTATTTTTATTTTGGATCCATAAAGAACAAGAAATTTTATCCTCTTTCTTAAATCTAACACTATAATAGGAGTATATAATAGTGTCTTTCAAAAAAATCGAAAAAATTACTAGTTCTATGTATCCAAATTGAAAATAGTATGCAAAATGGCGTCTTTTAATCCCAGTGGCTTCATTGTTACTACCCCTAATGCAACCACTTCGCCATCTTCAAGGTGTGGCATTCATGGTGCGTACCTTCGTGAATCACGTTCCGCCATGATTGGTACATGGTCAACCCCGCCACGATCAGAGAAATTAATTATCAATTAATTACTTCTTAATCATAATGGATTACTATTAGATCCTGAAACTTAAAAAAAGACACAACTTCAAGCCAAGACCATTGGAATGAAAATTTGATTACTTTGAGGCAGTTTAAAGGAACATGACGGTTAAAAATTTTTTTTATTCTTTAGAATGTACCTATAGATTCTCATCGATGAAATATAAAAATCTTAACATAATTGATATTAATGTATTTTATGAAATTATTTATATTTATAAAAAGAAAGGGAGATCTAAACCCTCGTTTGAAAAAATATCTAGCAACACCCCTCCATCAAACAATAACGAATAAATAAATACATTTTTAAATAAAAAAAAAGTATTTAATGTTGAAAAATGTTCTAACTAAAATATTAATACTCTTGTTGCCACTGAAGTTTACTAATTTCAATTTTTAATCATTATCTACTAATTGAATTGAAAGATTCTTTTTGTCGAGAGTAACAGAATTTTTATAAGTTAAAGGAGACAATAAAATAGTGTGTCTTCTGTTGGGAAAAATAATTTTTTTATTTATCTATAAAGAGACTATAGTTTCGAGGACTTTGCCCTCTTCAGGAATTCCTGTGAGTCAATTGTAATAGACTGAAGAAGGGAAAGTCCTAGAAACTGTAGTCTCTTTATAAATAAATAAAAATGTATTTTTTCCTGCAGAAGACACACTCTTTTTAACCGACTGCAAAAAAGGAAGAGGTTCTCTATTCGACTGATTTTTTTTTTTTTTGTTCCTATGTTACCTCATATCTCCGCCAAATGTGAACCGATTTTGAAAAAAAATTTGCATTGGGTTCAGTATACTTTCCGATTAATTCCATTTTTTTTTCATAGGTATTAGACCTTTTTTGTTAGGTTTGTTCAGGCCTAACTTCTTTGTTTATTAACCGATTTCGATGATTATTTCTTTATTGGAAAGGGGTTATCTTAGGGATGGTGCCATATTAATTTGGTCAAGTTCTGATGATATGATCACTATTAATAACATCACTAAAAAGAGAAAAATAAAAATAATTTTTAAGAAAAAAATAAAAACCGACTTCAAAAAAATTAAATGCAACAAATAAAATACACTAAAAGGTATAAAATAATTATTATCTTATTTAGTTACAAGTAAACTACGAAATATTAACATGAAATTACTTTTTGAAGACGGTGCCAAACATACCTTTTATGAATCGCGCTCGACGGATCTTATTTAGTACGTTTGGTGGGTACGCTCGCTTATAGGTATGGTTTGTTTGGCACCGACTTCAAAAAGTAATTTCATGTTAATATTTCGTAGTTTACTTGTAACTAAATAAGATAATAATTATTTTATACGTTTTAGTGTATTTTATTTGTTGCATTTAATTTTTTTGAAGTCGGTTTTTTATTTTTTTCTTAAAAATTATTTTTATATTGTCTCCTTTAACATTACTAATTGAAATAACATATTTTCCTCTCAACTGTTTTGAAAATGGAAAACATTGACATTTTAAATTAGCACCGTGATTCCGTGATTGAGTTTCCATAATTAAGATATGATTATAGGGTGAGTGAAAAACTATGAATTCTGTTTCATTTATTTAAATTATCATAAAGGGTGGAGTATGTTATGAAATATTTAAATTGAAAAAAAAAGATTAGAACGAGTCATAAAAAGAAGGTAATAGAATGAGAAATTATTTTTTTTGCTCTGCGAGTGTGAATGCCAATGAATAATCTGTCGCGCGTTGAGGCCCTTGGCGCCGTGAGGAACATTGAACACCCCGCCCTAGTGCCCTACCACACCACCATACCATTCAAGGTAAATGTTACTCAGGTCCATTTGAATGCAACCTGCTTTAATGAGCATAATCTCCCATGTAGGGAATGGCAACTGACTTAGGCCATTAAATGCCTCTCCTGGGATATTTCATCTACCAAAGAGGTGGCAATTTTCAACAGAATAAATTACACATTATAATACATATTACTGTGTACTTAAACTTAATATAATATATAATAAATTAAATAAATTAGTCGTGTATATATGTAAATAATTCTCAAAAATAATATTTAAAATAGAATGTTGGTGGCTTGGATCGCCTTTAGTCGGAATCAAATCTCGCTCTGGTCAAAAAATGTTTATCATTACGAAAATGCAAGGGGCCTCACTAAGCTCAGGGAAACAACTCTTGTGAACAGTTTTCCCGGGAAAGAGAATAAATAATCGCCAAAGCTCAGAATCTTTAAAATTGATACAATTTGATGGCTGTATATGTATATAATTAAGTAATGGAGAGGGATTCAGCCAATGGGTAGCCTCTGCTGAAAACTCCCAATTATAGAAAACGTTTCGGCTTTAATTAAATAATGCCATCATCAGTTCCTAAGAGAGTATTAGCGACAAAATTAATTTTATATTTAAAATTATTTAGTATTTTAAAATACCATAAAACTTGATTTAAAACAGCTGATTTGATGATTCGATCGTTGAGTTGTTTTAAGAGACGTGCTTTTATTTATTTCCTTTTTATTTATGAACTCCCGCTAACGTTTCGGCTTTTAGTTGTAGCATCTTCAGAGTGGAATTTGTCAATATTTATATATAAAAAATTTTGATACACAGCCATCAGATAAAACATCTATATACAAGAAATATACATATGATATATAAAATACTATATACATGATGTCATAAAAGCCCAAAAGATCTAATAATTTTAAAACTATTATTGCCTTTTTTCGTTTAAGATAAAAAGCAAAATATTCAAAGTATTACATCTTTTGGCCTTTTGGCGAACACCCTGTATGAAGTTTTGTATATGTCATATGTGTATTTCTTGTATATAGTTTTATCTGATGACTGGTGTATCCAATTTTTTTTTATATAAATATTGACAAATTCTCGAATCAATAAGCCGAAATGTTAGCGGGAGTTCATAAATAAAAGCTGCACGTCTCTTATTTTAACCCCTTCATAAATTAAAACAACTACAGCTATAAAGAATTCCTAAAATAAATAAATATTGTAGGTACCTACTTATGGATCATATTCGTTTTTAAGATGACCAGTTTGCTTACCATCAAAACAAATTTCCCTACATTCAGTTGTCAGGTATTTGATGATAAACAACAAATAGAATATTTCTAAATAATTCAAACTATAACCTCTAACTGATAAATTAGTATTTTTTGTTAAGTGAGAATGGTGTAGGTTCTTGGTGAAACATATTTTAATAAAGTAATGAAAATTTAAAAAAATTTAAATTTTTGTGAAACCTACCTACCTTGAATTTTTATATATTTTAAAATTGTTTTTAATTTTTTAACTTTTCATTACATTATTACATAAATCATATGTGTAAATATGTATTCACTGCTATATTGGTACTATATGTTTATTTTGCAGAAGACAACATCCTTGATTCATTGGAAATAATATAAAACAAGTGGAAAAAATAGAGGTTGAAATTTTGCAAACAGACCACCAAATTCAGGGCCTAAGAATTTATTGAAATTTCAAAAAAAATATCACCAAATGGTGGAGTTAACTGTTATTTTGTGTTCTTATTTATTCTGCTAGAAAAAATAATTCGCAGTTTAAAATTAAAAGAGTGCAGTCCAAAGGACTGCGGTCACTTTGAAAGAATTACATGAATAATAGACTAATTTTCACCGGTAATCAATTAATTAAAGTCGACTGTTTTTAGTAAGGTCTACTAATATTTATTGTTGTTCGTCATTCGCCACTACATATGTGTGGCATCTCTGTAAGCTATTGAAATTTTATTTCAAATAAATATCATGTTAAAACTGTCAGAATTATATTTTAAAACTTTATTGGTTTGAAAAAATCTAATGGCAGTTTTTACATATGGAATTCATTGAAAATTAGTTTCAAATACTCTAGTATAAAGTACTAATTTTATAGTCTGTTGCAGTTTAAGTGAAGATATTTAAATAATAATTTTATAGTTTAAAAGTCATTTTGAATAATATGAATCTGTAATAAGCCGTTTATGTTAAACCAAACTAATTAACGTTAGAAAAATTGAATGGAAATTACATATGAATAAATATGAAGTATTAAGTAAACAAGAATAGAAAGGATTTGGCCAGTGTGTGGCCAGTTCTGAGATGGACCGATTCTACAACTGTCACCCTCCATTATCTCCAACTTAGGGAGGCGCATTGTTATTTCTCTGGACATGTCTTGCGCCGTTAATGTTGATTGAAAGTGTCGTATCCGTAGCCCAGGGGCCCGGTCCTCTTACAGCCAGGGGAAATATGCTAAGTACAATGGCATATGAATATAAAAGCAACAATATGGAAGATTAAAAAGAGAAGAGCTTTTATTTCTCTATTCTGTTTTAATCCTGCCAAATGGACATCGTGACAAAAGATCAGGGGGTTGACTGTTCAGGAGCACCACTTAACGCACTATTTAATATCAATTATCTCAATCAAAGAAGCTGAAAGAGAGAGAATGCTTACTCATTCACAAGCACCCTTTCAATTGAGATATATTTTCATATACGTTTAATACAAATAAATCATTATTAAATTAAAAGTGAAAACCCTTTTTAAATAGAAGTGACAGATAATCAATATGAGTCAATACACACCCAAATATAAAAAATATTCAATCATGGAATATTCTTGAAAATTCAATAAAAAACAAACAAAGGGCATATAAACAAGTCAGTACACCTATGAATTTTAATTTCTTCTTTAATAACAAATCTATATATATAAAATTTAATAATTAAATAAAACTACAATCTTTTCAACAAATTGAAAGGTATAACAAAAGATTCAATTAATTTTCATTTATTTTTTAATGACATGACTTGATTCAAGGTGTAATGCCCATAAGTCAGTATTGACTCTCGAATAGCGAAGAGAAGGGGAAGAATTTTCAGGTGTTGGGTCAAAGTGAAAGGTGGTTGTCAAGGGGTGAACCGCGATTGGAATTAGGTGTACACAGTCTTTGGAATTATTTTGGAATTCATTAGATAATGCCCGTTCATCTATTGTCTTCTACTTGGAAATGAAAGTGGAAGTGGAAGTAGGTGTAATCGATATTAGGTCGCGGTTCACCCCTCGGTGGTTGTGGATATGTTTTTGAGGTATTGTAGGGTTGGATGTCGCGGTAAAGGAATTCAAATCTCAGGAAGTCATAAAATAATAACAATAGCTCAGCTAGGAGAGCTTTAATAGTGAAAATAAAACTAAGTTAAATTATGAAATTTTTAATTCTTTATTATTCTAAATATTACTAGTTTTTCAGAACCCCTTTTTATAGGCAACCACAAACACCGACTAAATAGAATTTTCCAAAACCAGCTAAAGTCGCTGCTTTTGTTTAGCAGAGCGCACAATAGTTAGTTTATTCCTTATGAATAGAATATGTTTAGCTTGTAGAGACAATGCCTACCTTTAAGGGGCTTACTCTTCATAAAATCAATTTGTCAATTAGTTGATAATTAGTTAATTTTTGAAAGCTTATTTGAAAATAAAAAAATGTGTTAGATTTAAATGTCACTAAATAAAAAGTAAAGCAACTAAAAATCATTCTTCTGATTAATATAAATATCATATGAATATTAATATTTTTTGTCTTAATTAATTACTTTTTTACTTTTTAAGAAATATTAATTCGATCTTATATCAATGGTAAATACAGAGTGGGGGATAAAGATTTACCACATTATAAAAAAATGAAAAAATTTAACTAGAAAAAAACTGAATATATTTTTGAAAAGAATTTGAAATAATTTTTTTTAAATGTTTTTTAAACATTATATAAGACGAATAAAGGGGGGGGCCAAAATTGAAAATTCTAGCCCATTTGATCAAACTCAACCAAATTTTGTATACCTATTCATTGGACACCTAGAAGGCTAGAAATGAAAAATCTAACCACTAAAAGGGGAGGGTGGCCAAAAATGAAAATTCTAGCCCTTTCGACCAAACTCTGTGTACAAAATTTGGTTAGTTTTTGCATTTCTATGCTCCTGGGGGCCCCAGAAATGTATACAAAATTTGGTTGAGTTTGGTCAAAAGGGCTAGAAAATTCATTTTTGAACCCCCTTCATTTTGGGTGGTTAGTTTTTGCATTTCTAGCCTTTTTTGGGCCCATAGAATATGTATACAAAATTTGGTTGAGTTTGGTCTAAAGGGCTTAAATTTTCACTTTTGACCTCCCCCTCCCTTTTGTCTTATAATGTTTAAAACACATTAAAAAAATTATTTTATGTTCTTTGCAAAAATATATTCAGTTTTTTTTTTTTTTTTTTTAGTTAAATTTTTCATTTCATACCTCTTCAAAATGTGGTAGATCTTTATGATCCACCCTGTATTTATTTAAGACAGAAAATAAATTAAAATATTTTTATTTAGCAGAAAACACATATTATTTAATTTATTCCTTATGAATTGAATATGTTTAGCTAGTAGAGACAATGCATACCCTTAAGGGGCTTAATCTTCCAAAAACTATTTGTCGAATCATATTAGTTGATATTTAGTTAATTTTTTAAGCTTATTTGAAAATAAAAAAATGTTTTAGATTAAAATGTGTATTCACCCATTCATCTAGTTTTCTGTGAATAAATATTAATTAATTAACTTTTCTTTGAAAATAAAAATTTTCGCAAAATAAAATAAATAAATAAATAATACTAATAATAAAAATAAAAAAGTGAGTAGTCTTCTTTGATGTTTGCTATTGTTAAAAAACTGAATGATATCTATTGTAGATATACGTATATTGTTAGTAGACATGTTCGAAGTGTTAATGAAATTTTTTAAAAATATTTTCACGAAAACAATAATAAAAAAAAAAAAAAAATGGTTTCCCAAAATATTCAATGAATAGCCAGCCTATTATAAAGGGACTTTATTGAAATGTAAAAGTTCATTCATTATTTTTTTTTATTATATTATTTTTTTTTCATGCGAATTCAGTTATTCATTGAAAATATTTCGTTCGAAAAATTTACCATAATAAATTGAAGTATTTTTATTATTTTTTTTATTGATGAAATTTACTAAAACAAAAGAAATATTTTGGTTTGAATTGTGCCTACTATATAACTTTAATTAACCAAACTTTTAAATTAATCCACTTTAAAATGAAAGAATTAAAATTAAAAATAAAAAACTTTTTGTATTTTGTTTTTGAAAGCTATTAAAATAAAAAATAGATGTTATTAAATTAAAAATATAATAATTTTACTAGTGAATGTGAAAATCTACATATTCTATATATTAATAAAAAGGTTCCCTGTAAGTCGAAGGTTTAAAAATATTCAAACAATTTATAAATAAAATTGAAAATATTTTTTCTTACCGAGAGTAGCAGAGTTAATTCTTAAGAAGAAATCAATGAGGGTGTCCTCTGCTTGATGCATCACCTCATTGATTTCCTCTTCAAAAATTTATAGATTTCAAAGAACATTCAATTTGTATTATAATAATAGAGACAAATTAAAAAAGTAAGTCCTACTTAAGAAAATTTGAAACAACTTAAAAATAAAATAAACTGCAACGGAATGTTGCTAAACTTTATCCAATGTACTATCTTATTCTAGGGTAAATTATTTTAAAATGTAATTTTACAGAAAAACTTTATATGACCTTTTTTGTGGTCCTCAAGGTACTTAATTAGTACAATATTAAATTTCATCAAAATTGGTTTAGTCATTTTCAAAATATTTAGAAAAAACTAAAAAACTCCTGAAATAAAGTACTAATGTATGTGGGCCGATATGTACCAAAAACTAATCAGCGCTTCATTTTGTTAATATAATGCTAGTTTTCAATTTCATATCAATCAGTTGTACGGTGTGGAAAAAATCGTGGACGAAAAAAACGATAACATACATCCGTCCGCACGCACTTCCTGAAAAAATCGCACTTTTTGGCCTCTGGACGAGACCCCATGTAATTTTTGGCAAAACCGTCACGTGCTAAAATTCAACCTAAATGAATACTACAATTTGTGACTTTAATTGAGACCATGGGTTCCGTAGTCTTTACCTGAGGACCCTTTGAAGTCGCGCTTGCCATGAGACCGATTACAATACTTTACTCATGCTTCGCATTGGATAAAGTAAAACAATGTTTTTTGAATAAATTGCAAAAAATCTAAAAATACCAATGTACTTCAGGGAACAAATTTGTACTGAAACCTTGCTGTGGTAACTCAAATTTAAATTTAAAATTTTATTTTATTTAGATTTGCCATTTTTTAGTTATCTTAATAAGAAACAGAGGTATAGTCGAAGGATGGCTAAAAATACGAGTAGTAGGATTCAAAGAATCCCAAAAAGTGTATTAGAGCAAGGACTGGAATTCAAATTTTTGAACCCATTCCGATAAATACTATACTTTATTTATTCTTAACAAGTGAAAGTAAAAATTTGTAAACTAGGAAAGAAGTGAAGGGTGAGGAGACAAGTCACGTGACGTTTGCGTGTCTTCGGCGCCTTCGTGCCATGAACTAGCAAACACACAAATACGGAATCGATAGCTTCGTATATTTACAAACATCGCCATATTGACGGGAGGCCCTAATGGGCAATTTACTTCAATTGTGCTGTCGGGTAAATTGTTTGAAAACGTTGGGTATACAAACGAATAATGAGAGCCAACCAGATGCAAAAGTAGATTCTCTAATAAAGGGATATCCAAACAAATGAAGATTTGTTTCAAAACAAGATTTTTGTATATATCTAGTTAAATGAAATGTCTTTTTCGTGATCAAATATTAATATGTCTCTCTCACTCACTCTCTAGCTATACCTTTATATTTATAGACAGGGAAAGGTGAATATATCAATAACAATTTTAAAAATTGCTTCTTTGCATTTCCCGGATGAATTTCAAAGTAATGCCAATTAATTCGTTGTTTCTTCTCAAAGTAGGAAGAATCTTTCTTTGTCTTAAAATACAAAATCCGGTTTCGTTAAAGAGAAAAATTAATTAGATAAATATCCCTATAAACAAAACAAAACACAGTAGTCTTAAAAAAATAAAAAATCTTTTGTGACCATAAATATAAAGCATCGGGATTAATTTGCAAAGAGTTATTAAAAGGAATTACAAGGTAAATCATAACTCTCTTGTAAGAACAAAAATAAATGCGACATTTTAATTTATTCGTAAGAAATCACTAAAACCCTTAATAGGATAAAGGAAGAGAAGATCAAGAAGGAGCTCTTTTTATTTAGAAAGACGAAGTAAGTAACGAATTTGATAGGAAGAGGTAAAAATCAAAGATCCCTTCAAGTGAGCTTTGAGTATTGTCTGTTGTTGGAGAGAGTAAATCAAAAGAGTATTATTCGTTCTGCGACTTGTTTTAATTAAAACGTTGGTAAAGAAAGAGCACATAGCCTAGTGGGAATATTCTTAGCTGCCATGGTCCTTTTTTAACGAAAAGGACCCAAGAAGAAGTTAGTCTACAAGGTTTAATTCCGAGAAGGTACATCATAATGGAACTGAGACCAAAAAAATGAGCAAGTCGACGAAAACAAACTTGCTTGAATTCTACATTTAACACGACCAATATTGCGATGTTATAACCATAGGGTCAGTCCTAATAGTGGCTTGATAAAATCTTCTCTTTTTACATATTTCACTTCTCTTAAAAAGTCCCAATTATCAAATCATTCATTTTTTGGAAGGGAAATTATAATATAGGTCTTTTCCATCTAAATGCCCATTTTTAACTACCACAACCTTTAAAATATCCCTCGGCCATCTTCCGTGTACAAAATGAGCAAAGAAATCAATCGCGTTTGTTTTAGCAGCTTCGTCAGTTCTTTGCTTCATTCTCAGTTAGATATACAGCCCTTTGAACAGATGTGACACTCACATTCAAGAGAAAAGATGAGGAAATTTAGGAGTTAGGTCGGACTCGAAGGTACGTAATTGTCAAGACAGTGTTCATGAAGAATTGACGATTGTAGAACACAGAAAAGATAGAATCGGCAAGAGAGTCTTTGGATGTTATTTGTTTATAATGTGACAACAAAGCGTGCGTGTTGTGATTACAAAATACTTTTTCAGGGTTGTTTTAGGTATTAAGGTAGGACTAATCATGGGACGAACTATCCAACAACAATATTGGATATAATTATACTAGTTCACACCTATACCTTATAAGCATCATCCATTAAACATCAAGAGTTATATCGCGGAAACTTGTCACTTTTCGGATTGCAGTAGTGCTAAATTATATTAGTGAGTTTACATTTGAGATGTATATATGAGTTGAAAAGTTTTAGACATGAATAAAAAATTTTTAATTCAGAAAAAAAGTTAGAAAATATTAATGTATCAAATCGAGTCAGATTATGAATTAGAAAAATTTAAAGATAAATTGAAAAGAACTGAGAACATTGTGAAGAGAAATGTTATAATTACACTTAATTCAAATTTTATTTCAATTTATTTTAAAATATTCTCAATTAAATTATAACTTCATATAGATTTTATTAAACTTAGAGAGATATTTTTTTAATTTGAAAACACCTAAAATAATTATCCAAATCTACCTTTATAAAATGAGAAATGAAGATATAATAAATTAAATTGTAAAGGTATTTCCATTTTGCCAAAAAATTGTTTCATAAGAAGAGTTTATTACATTTTATCGTTTGAGATCAGGTCAAAGCGGAAATAAAAGGATATTTTTTGCCTTCTCTGCTTGAATTAAAGGCATTTCATTTCAAAAGAACTTTCTACTTCCTCTCTGACTTCTGGAGGATTGTAATTTTGAGCTGAGTATATCACATAATTTTATTTTGCGCTCTATCCTGAGCAATAATATACAAAAAGAATGAACATTACCCAAAACAGTATACACTTATATTATAATCATCTGATCATTTTATATGACTGAGTGAAAAGTAGCTACTCATAAAGTTAGTCACAGAATTTTCTTTCTGCACTAAATATGAATAAATTTTCAGAAAGACAATGACTTCTTTTAAAATTATTTAGAGTTAATATAAAAAAACTAGTCTACAATCTACATATAACCTTCAGTCTTTCAATATCTGCATCCACAGATATATTTAACTCCGACCCAAACTCTAAAATCTTTTCTTCTTTTCTCGATACAAGGATCGATCCCGAGAAGTTATACCTTTTTGGTGTAATTTCTTCTTGCATAAATAAAAAAAAGTGTGTACACTTTTACTTAACCCCGAGGGGTGAACCGCGATCTAATATCGTGTACACCTATTTCCACTTTCATTTCCAAAAGACAATAGATGAAGGAAGATGAATTCCAAAATAATTCCACATAATTTCAAAGACGTATACGCCTAATTCCAATCGTGGTTCACCCCTCGCTTATCCCTCTTTTACAAGTTTTCGATCTTCGATCATTTTCCAACAATATCGATCTATTCATTCCACAGGCAGAGAATTTTCCACCTCGATTTTTCTAGAAAAACCCCAAAAAGAAAATTCCCTATACCAAATGTAATATTACTGATTGGAAATTTGAAACCGAGGAAGTTTATTAGTTCAATTTACATGGGAAGATGTTGGGTTTTCGATTTTTACGATACAATTAAATTAAAGCAGAATTTTTTTTTTATTTTGTTGAGGAGATCAATTGTCCTGATTTTTGTTCCCTCAAGACATTAAAGTTTGATGGACCGACTGCCTCTCTCTGTAGGGACAAAAACCCACTCAGCGAATCTTTCCCCATACAAATAGGGAGGAATGAAGGGTAGACAATGAATTTCAAGAGAACTAACTCAAGACGACTAGGCCTCTTTCTCTCCGTTTAAGGGGCTATAGAAAAAACACAAAATAATATAATATTCGATATTTAGATCTTGAAATGGGGACTTTGCTTTTGTCAAGAGAGTAAATAAATATTTCTTACTCAAAAAGTACTCGAAAGAAAAGAATACCAATTATTTCAAATTGGAAGGAAAGTGAAATTAAAAGGGAATTCTTTAATATTGAGTAGTGGTAGAAAATGAAAAGAATGAAATTGCAAAGAAAAGAAAGAGGGGATGAAGAGGACAGACTGCATTCATACATATCAAATAATAATCTTTTCCTTGCCACAGAATGTGGATTTTCTAGCAAATAATCATCTTTTTTAACTTCGAGTCGAGAAACATATTTGTCCAGAGAATAAGTAGCGATAAAATAAGATTATGAAACTTGGACACGAAACTTTGAAGACAAAGTTGAACAAACTCGAGATAATTTTTAAGAATAATAGACAGAAGAACAACACATGACTAGAATAAAACATTGGTTTAGTGAAAGAAAAACATCGAAAAACTTAAGTACATGACAATATATAAAGGATAATTATTTTTATGAACATGATTTAATTTATTTATTTCCTTTATATGAGGAGGTATTCGAATGGCTTCAAAATTTCAAATTTAAATTTTCAGAGAAAATATACATTTTGAGCTATTCTTTATGCAAATAGAACATTGACAGAACTTGATCTCTCTGTTTTTGATCACGATAACTCAAAAATAGTAAATCTCAGAGGATTAAATTCACAATTTAAATTAGTTATTGAGTGGGAATATCATATAGAAATTTAGTTTAAATCAGCCCTCTGATGAACCCCACTCCTTAATATCTGGTATTTTTTGGGTTTTTTCAAAAGGCCTCGAACGAAATTTCTTTTTTTTTAATTTTCAATATAAGTCTAATACAAATTATTGGACATACATTTCTTCAAAATTATATATCTGTGAGGGAAAAAGCTATAGTTGAATGAAAATATTTAAAAATTTAAAGAACCTCAATTTAATTATAAAACACTGCATTATTTAACATTTTTTTTTATTTCAATTCCCACTTAGTGGTTAAAAAATTTTTTAATAAATCATTTTTGAGTATCGAAATATATTTTTTATTAACATTAGTGTTACTTTTGATTATTTAATTTAATTTTAAATTATTACTTAAGCCTGGTAATCCACAAATTATGTCATATTTTTTCTTTTATTGCTGATTTTGTACCCTTCTTAAAATTCACTTTTTGAGGGTTAAAAGTCTCAAAAATTGGAAGTTGAAAATACAAATATATGATTTAAATTAAATTTATATTATTTTTGAATCTTCCTTAATAACAATGTTTATTTCAAAAATATTTTCAGTATCGTGGAAATAGAAAAACTAAAACAATTTCTAAACTCTCAACACTTCTAGTGTATTAATAGATTTTTGAGTATCGAATACCTGAATATTTTCATCTATTTTACAGGATACAAGAGTCAATTTTGACTTATAAGAATTGGCGCACCTCATCATGGAGTATACATTTCTAAGACTGTTTTGACGCAATCACACGATTCCACATTAATCTATCCCAATGACAAATTCTTTCATTTTAAAAATTGGTTAAAAATTATAATATTCTTTACATAGAGAAAAGGCTCAAATTAAAATTGTGAAACAAATAGCGAGAGTAAATATCAAAAACTTGAGAATGGTAATTAAATTAACTAATATATTGTCTTAAATTAATTTCAGGGCAGACTCCATATTTAGAATTAGAAAAAAAGTAAAATGAATAATGAACTGCATGTATTTTAATCTTGATATAATTTTTATCATTTTTCATTTCATTTTTTTAAGGTCATGATAAATAAATAACTTGGCAAAAAACAACTACTCGCTAGACTTTAATTTTTTTTTCTGGCCCAAAAGCTGCCAGTGTATCCAATTTCTAAATATTTATCAAGATATTCTTAAACCTTCATTAATTTTCCCTTTGGAATATTTATTTTATTAATGAGGAAAAAATTTGAAAAGAATCTAAAGTTTTTTTAATGATGCAATCAGTGAACATGGTCTTCTCTTTAACGCAATTTGTAAAAATCATAATGATTCTTTCTTTTTTTCTCCAATTATTATTTATTTTTTCTTAAATTATTATACACATCATAAGAATGAGAAGTTTTTTTTGAGAATGATTGTGGGATTACGTTTTGAGAATGATAAATTGCCTCTTTTGAATGGGAGCTTCTCATACTAAACACTTGAAGATTAAATTAAAGACGTTGAAAATTGAAAATAATTGACATTTATGATGTTTTCTCTTTATGAAAGAAGTCTCTATAAATAAACCCCAAGGATCTTTTTTTTTGGTTATCTTCCAAAAAAAGGCGTGGACATAGAATATAAGTCAAAAATGATTCCCGGGAGATAAGTCCATCCGCTCGCTGATCCTTGAAAGTAAACACGACTATCTCTGCTTTATGGGTCCCCAATTCCATTCACACTTGTTCGGAATGATCTTGTTCACTCAATAAATATCGTTGCTTATTTATATTTACATAATTTTGAGATAGAGAGGAGAAATGGTGGAAATTTGAATAAGTCCCACCTCGGCTCCAGGGGATCGCGGCTTTTTTTCAACTATAGAATGTTTAACACGAATGAAAATGGTGAAAAGTTTCGTTTTAGTTATTGTTATTGTAGCCTCATTAATCACAATACTTTTGTTCATTACAGTTCATAAAAATCAAGCCGTCTTTTTTTAGGTGTTTCATAAATCAATGTTTATTTTCATCAAGCAGCGGACAATCTCATTGATTTTTCTTTTACGAATCAACAAAATCTTTGCAATTAAATTTCATCAACATTTTTTTTTCATTTTATTAAATGAATAAATGAATATCCTGTGACTTTGATTTGTGTAGCCTAAAGGATACACGTTATTTTGATCAACGGGAAGCCTACCTTACAGGCGCTTAAAAATTAAATTTATTAATGTACAGTCAAACAAAAATAAAATCTATATTCCCATCATTTTTTAGTTTCACTTATCTCTAAATCTAATAAAAGAAAATCTCAAGACCAAATATTTTTTGGGTGAACCGCGACCTAATATGCTGGACACCTACTTCCACTTGTACTTCCAAATATTTCCAAGTACTTCCAAATATTTCTAAATATTTCCAAGTACTTCCAAATATTTCCAAGCACTTCCAAACATTTCCAAGTACTTTCAAATATTTCCAATTACTTCCAAATATTTCCAAGTACTTCCAAATATTTCCAAGTACTTCCAAAATACTTCCAAAGAGGTGTACACTTACTTCCAACCGCGGATCACTCCTCGAGAATTACTAAAAAGAGAATCTCATGTTTCTATTTATTGTGTATAAATATGAATATATATGAAAACTGTATGAATATAACGTCGACTTGGATGAGCACAAATTACGCCAGATGGATATGGAAGGTTATTTTTTAAAAAAATTTTATTTATTAAATTCATGTATCTCAAATATGTTTGGTGACTTTTCAAAAATAAATTCGAGACCCAAAATTTAAAAAATAGATCAGTATTAATTTGATTGAGCATTGGCATATGGCTCAAAACGTCAAAAGGTTACCTCTTATTGAAAGATTAACATCTCATCCACTTCTTTCTTTCCCGGTTCGTAAAAAAGGGCTCTTCGAATCAACAACATATTCATATCAAAGGTCATTTAATTTTAAAACGGTTTTTGTCAATATTGATTCAAGCCAGTTGATGTTCGAATCAGTTTTCCGTCTTTATGATATCGAATGCCAACAGAACATAATATTTGACCTCGTTAAATAATTCACTTGAAAACCTTTGAAAGAATTTGTTTGCTTTAGCTAGTAATCTGAAAAACCAAATAATAAATAGACACTCTGATGAGAATACGACTTTTACTAATCACACTATTAATTTTAAATTTAAATTTTAATTTAACAATTTTAAAAGTAGAAGTTAGAGGCGACTATGGGTCAGTGGTTAGAGTGTCGGACCGCTGGCCTGAAATACGCTGGTTCGAGACTGAGTCTCGGCAGATATTTGCAGTCGCCTCCTCTTGGAAGGCAATGGTAGCCTACCAAGAGTATAATTGTCTAGTAACCTCTCCACACTAACCATTCGGAACCGGCGTTAAAAAGTAGGTCCCGTATATCTGTGTAAAAACAGCTAAACACACTCAGCACAGGTATATGTGGAGAGGAGCCAAAACGTCAGGGAGATCTGATATGGCACTTAAAGAAGAAAAAAGTAGTAGATTATTGTTGTGCGAATCCGAAATTTTTAAATTTGTTTTATTCATTTTATAACTACGCTTCTGAGAAAATTTGTTAATATTATTGGTGTATTATGTAGTCAGTGAGTTCTTAAAAAAATTGCATTATTTTTATGATCCCTCTAATGTTAAAATAATTTTTAATTATAAAATTCTTCCAGGACTTAAGGATGATTTATGTATACAAAGTGACAATTTCCTGATTGTGAACGAAATTGATTGTATGAATTCAAACTTCTGTAATAGTTGTATTATGTAATTGTTTTAAAAAAATTGACGAAATGTTTCATTTTTCAAATTTTAGTACTAGTGAAGATGGTCAACCAGTGGGGACCAAAATGTGAATCAATAAAATAAATTTAAATAATTAAATAAAATTATTGTCTTTTATTAGTTTGTGACTTTAAAAACTTTCGATTTAAAAATAATAATTTTTAAGTAAACAATATTTTTTAAATAAAATTTTAAAATTACTTTTCATTATTTAATTTTAATGTTGCATTATTACTAAAGAGTAGTTAGTAAAAAAGCAGGTATTTATGCAAAGAATAAAGGCAAACACGTGAAAAATAAACCGTAGTAAGTGAAAAATAGCTTGTAAGGGTCATGGTAATTTTTTTACAATGCTAAAGATGTAAAAATTATGTATAAGGGATAAAACAGGGAATGTAAAAAAATTCAAAGGAGCTTTAAAACAAATAATATGATTATGCTTAACAAACACGGATTTTATAACATCTCTTGGGGACGCATTCTTACTTCAATTTTTTTTAATTTACTTTTTTCCATGTTTGATTTTTTTATTAGATATGGTTGCCAGACAAACCAAGAGCTTAAGTTATTTTATTATAATTGATAATTATTTCTACAGCAGTTCTCAAATGTTTCAAATTACCATTCGCATGAACTGTTCAGTTTTTCGAATGCACAAAAGAAACTATACCTACTATAGAAACAAGCTTATTTTTCAAAACGTATATTTTCCTTGGAAATTTGATTTTTTTTTTGAACTTATCTCTCAATTACTATGCGAGCGAAAGTAAAATTTTTATTTTTTGGAAGGATGATGAAGAGCAGTAAAAAGAATTTGATGACTCCTGAGTATTGCATTTGTCCCAGCGGTAGAGTCGTTTTTAATTCGATAATCAGTTTGCGGGTCCCCTTTGGTAATGGCTCCAGTAATCGAGCGTCGGCCATAATGGGGTCCGTCCTATGTCCACGTCTGTTAATGTCTCATGGAGCCAAATGCTTAGCACCTTAATTAACTATTACCCAAAAGCATATTTGCTTTGAATCTTTAGTACATTTGAACGGTAACGATCTTTGCATTCGAATTAAGGAAATTAAAAACTTTTTCTCAATTCTTTATCTAACAACATTAAATGAGCATTTAGCAATTCGGTTTTAATAATCCTCTGGATGTTATTCGTAGAAATTGGAATATGTTAAGGAAAATGAAGATATCACGAAAAACGTAAGATTAAGAGAAGGAAGTCAACTATTAGAATCGTATGAACCTCATTAAAGAGAAGAACGTTATTCAAATGATACGTGATTGGATTAGAAATCTCCAAGAGATAATATTACCAGGATCAATATTCTAAAAGAACAGCCATATAATATTTTTTATCACTTCATTGAAAATTTTATTTGAATTTTTAATCCATCATGGAGATTCATGGAGGTCTTGTTACGATCAACGATTCAGATGATTTATCTATGAATCTTTTTAACGTAATATAAAATCAGGTTTAAAGAGGAATTTCTAAATATTTGAAATAATATTCAAATGACGTTTAAATATGTATGACACCTTCTCAAAATACTGAGAAGTGAAATTTCGTGAAGTTATTCATATCCCTCCTATAAAAATTCCACATACATAGCTTAAAAGTTAATATTGTTTTAAATTATTGT
Source organism: Forficula auricularia (assembly GCA_024734495.1). Lineage (NCBI taxonomy): Eukaryota > Metazoa > Arthropoda > Insecta > Dermaptera > Forficulidae > Forficula > Forficula auricularia. The sequence goes on from JALMQS010000070.1 coordinate 20,572,397, forward strand.
AGTAATTAATGCTTAAATTCGTGCTTTCTTAAATTATATTTCATTAGGCTCTTTTAAATAAACTGATATTACTTATTCTAGTAAATAAATATTGAATTAATTGAAAAGTTTTTGTTTTGCCGAGAGTAGCAGAGTTATTGAATCACAAAGAGAAACAAAGAGGTTGTCTTCTGCTTGATGCAAATAAACATCCACACCTATATATCGAAATGATATATCTGTATATATATATATATATATATATATCATTTCGATATATAGGTGTGTATGTTTATTTGCATCAAGCAGAAGACAACCTCTTTGTTTCTCTTTGTAAATATTGAATAGTAATTTTAAAAAATTTCAAATATTTTAAATAATTTTTCAACACTTATAGTTTTTAATTGATTTTTATTAAACCCTTACAGAATTTTGATAATATAACGGATTTTAATGGTTCCGTAGTGATCAACTAAAATGGCACTTTGAGATTATTGTTATAAAAGATTTAAAATCTAGTAGTTCTTAGAGTAGATTTATGTTTATGAATATATTTGAATTAGTGAATGTGTTTAACTAAAAATGTTGCTTTAAAGATAAATAGAGAATACAAATAAAAAGATATTGGATAAAAAAATACCATATTTAAAAATGTTACGAATATTTATATTTTTTTCTAATATTGAATTTCAATTTTTTAATATAATTTTTCTGAGCTAAAGCACCTGTTCGATGATAATTTTAAAATATCCAATGATGGTAATCTGACAAATGTAGTTTAGATTAGGGAGAATAGTACACGTGGCTTTGAAACCCCATGGAGTATCAGTCAAAGGTCATTTTCAGATGGAATATGAGCTCCGGGAGCGAAATTCGAGCTCTTTGAGATCGGTCTTAAAGAAGCCAAAAGGGGGTCGAATTGCTTGAAACACATATGCGCAGATATCCGACTGCATTTTTAAATGAGAAAATTTCATTTTTACCCCTGGAGAAAGATATCTTTAATTTAAATATCCAATATCTCACGATTAAAAGAAAACGTACCACCCATTCCCTACGCTTAGTTCTAATCCATTCAATTCCCTAAAACGTCGCTATTGAAAATTATTTACGTTCGAATTACGCTGATTAGGGTTTCACACTTAACTAGGCAATTACTACATCTATATTGGAATCATAAAAAGCGAGAGGATTTAAATTACCTTAAATGTTCGAAAAGAGACAGGGATAAAGATCGAATTCGAGAGAGCAATTTATAATCCAGAATTATTTAGGGTTCCCAGAATCAAAACTGTGAAATGCACTAACGATGAAGAGGCTAATTACTTAAGGCGTCCCCGCCACCACAACCGACGCTCGTTTGAAGATAATTAACGTTGACAGAAATGCAAAACCAACAAACATACAAGAAATAAAACATGACTGAGTGTTTCGTCGACGAGACTCTTAGCTTTTCCAAGAGTATGTATATATACAGTACATTCGTTTACATAAATTTAAATTCAGCGGCATCCTCGTCCTGAAGGGCAGTGGGATGGGCAACATTCTTAAATTAGACTCAATTACCACCTCAACAACTTGAAGTAAGAGAATCTCTTGTTCGTTTTTTGGACGTCAGTTGGTTGGAGAAGAAGGGAGCTTAGTTTGTCTCTCTACTTCAGGGTTGTGAGTTTCTTTTAAGTAAATTTCGATAATCATTTAGAGACACAAGAGTCATTCTTCACCACCACCTAGACAAGATGAAATTGTTTCAGTAAACAAATTCTATTCCAATGAGTAATGGTTGTTTGTTTTTTTAATGATGTGAGAACGCAAAGTGCGGAATCTCTACAAGATCAACTTGAATTTTAGAAAGAAAGAGGAGAATGAATCGAAGGATTAGGGATACTTGAGACTTGAAGAATTGAAGGTTGTTGGACAAAAAAATTAAACCTAGATATCGTAGGAACGAAAAGGACGAAAATGCAATGAAAGACCAAAACTAAAACGGACTTAACAAGACCAAGGAGTATACCAAGAGTAAAGACACAACCATAAGAGAGGATCTTGCTCATACCTAATTATTTTAATTGCATCCTGAAAGACAAGAGAATTTTTCAATAGAGTATCTCTCCTCGAATGCAAGGTGAATATTTTGTAGAACGAAGTTTAGTTGGGCATTAAATGATATCTAGATCTGATTTTTTAAATAGATAGCTAAGTTTCCTTGAGCCAGATTTTATTACAAAGATCAAATGGATATTCTTGAAGAGGTCAGACCCTAAAGTGACAACCAACATTGATGACCATCCATGACATGGACTTGTTAGTTTATTTCTCTCGGAAATAAAAATGAAGGTCCCATGAAAATAATGGTTTAAGTCCATATTTTCGGAAATGAGTTTTTTTATGCATTCTGGGGGCCAGCTACCGTCATTACAGGCCAGTTGAAATTACTTAGAAATAATTCGGTAAGTTACCAAAATAAAGCGGTTTTTATTTTTAGTAGAAATGGAACAAATGTTCCAAGCCATCATTTCATAATTTAACTTTATTAGTAGTTGTTGTTTTTTAATATGTACTTCCTTTATAAAAAATAAATTTGGCATGATAATTGTATTGCTTACACTCAAATGGAGTGTTTTAAGTATATTTTGATTAATAATGAAAGTTTAAATTTGTTCTCTTGAAAAATTTACAAAAATTTGACTTAACCCGTTTTGTCATGGAATTTTCATTTTGAAAATAGAGTTTTACCTGTATTTTATTTATTTTCAAAATAATTATATATCTTTAATTACAAGACTAACAAATTATAAGCCTCATTTTAATTGACCTTTTTACTGGCCACAAGGCATGATGCAAATTATTTTCAGAAATGGTTTGCCACCAAATGCAACAAGTCCTTCGTAGTTCGGAATCATTTTTCGAGTCACACATCGAATGAGAGAGTTTCGCTCTTTCTTTCTTTCGGCTTTTCGCTTTAAACGATTTCTCTCTCGAAGTCGAGTGGAAGAAGGCGGGTTTTTTAAGAAAAAAAAACAAATAAAAAAACTAAAACGCAAGTCTGCGATGTTTTTGTCCGACGGCGCCGGATTCACGCCCGACTGCTGACCAGAAAAGAATCCAAAAAAAGTTTAAGAAAGAACAAAGAGTGTGATCGGGGGTGGGGGGGGGCGATCAACTCTCAGGCTATTAGCTATAATATTCAATGATCCACTTCCAAGAACACATAAATTTAATTTAAATTTAGAAGGCACCAATTGAATTATGGGTAATTATTTAGATCAGTATTCCAACTCGAAGTATGTATATTATCTTTTTATTAGCACCCTACAGAAAAGAATAATTCGCTTCTACGAAAACATAATTCAATTTAAACTTGGACATAGAACACAAGGGGAGAAAATAAATTTTAAATTAAAACTGAGATTAAATTATAGTACATCTCACCTTGGCCCGCCTTAAGCTATTCGCTTTAAGCTTGGAGAAGAAAAAAAATTTAAATTAATTTCAAACATTTTTATCTCACCGCAAACATTACTTGAAAAATTTTCAACTACATCATTCTTAAAAAGTGGTAGCAGAATATTAAAGAGCCTGTCTAAACCTTCCCATCTTGAAAATAGATTCTAGCCTATATGCTTAACAAATAAACGGAGAACCTTTCAAAACTGTTAGGAAAATATAAAGGAAAGAGATAAATAAGAACAAAAAGTTTGTTTTTTAAATATTGTAAGTACTGTGAGATATTACCTACTTACCTTCTAAGATTATTTATAAAGGTAAATAAAAAAAAATGAAAAATTTTCACCTCGAGTAGTTATTGATTGGTATATTCAAAATGTGGTAAAAAATTATTCTAAAATTAGAATAACAGTGAATTATAGAAATCAAAAGCTAAAAACATCCAAACTAATCAAGTCTGGACTATCTGTTTAAAATTTTGAAGTGGCTTGTTATGTACATAGAAAAAAAGATTGAAAGATCAAACATTTTCAAGATATACTTAAGACTTAAGCACAATTTTTAAAGGATGGAAAAACTTTGGAATATCAATTCAAAATTCATATTTTTCCCCAGAATTGAGTCTCATTCTAGAAAAAGGAATCTGGAGAAATTACTGAATATTCGTCAGGGATTTGAGTGGTGGATATTGATGAGGCAGTCCAAAAAAAAGAAGTTAATTTATACTATCTTTTTATTCATAAACCAACGTTTCGGAGGCTTCTCCTTCTTCAGGGATTTGTAAAGTCGGTGAAGCAATTCAATGTGACATTCTTTCGTCACCTCTTTCAGTGACAGTAACAATAATATATACTGTTGTATAATAATATATTATTGTATATACTGTTGTATAATAATATATTATTGTATATACTGTTGTATAATAATATATTATTGTTACTGCCATCTGAAAAGAGGAGACAGAGGGGAATGTCGCATTGGATTTGCTTCACTGACTTTACAAAACCCTGAAGAAGGAAGGAATAGCCTCCGAAACGTCGGTTTATTAATAAAAAGATAGTATAAATTATCTTCTTTTTTTGACTGCCTCATCAATATCCACTCAATTTTACTTATCAGTCCGTCTCCAAAAATTACTCCAATTCTTCAGGGATGTTGAAATGAAGGTTGAGTTTACATTTGTTGAATTTAAGAAGAGTGTATAAAATTTAGTTGGTTCATGTCCATTTTAATAATAAATAAAAGATTCACGGGTTTTTGGTCAATTTTTTTTATTAATGTTAAATATCAATTTTCATACAACGTTTCGACATTCTCAGGACTTGAAAAGTTTTATGAAAATTGATATTTAACATTAATAAAATAAATTGTCAAAAAACCCGTGAATCTTTTTATTTAGTATATAAAATATTATAATTATGAGGTTTAAAGATAAGACAAATAACAGTGGCCAACGGCGAGAGTCGCTTACCTAATATCTACATAAGTAAAATTTTTGTAGAAAAATGAAAACTATTATTATTTTATAAAGCATTCTGTACAAAACTACTGTGCTTTCAAAGGGATTCGAATTCTTCACACTCTAAGCAACGTTTTTATTTTTGATGAAATAGTGTTTATTATTTGATAATTTGAATAAACCGAAATAAAAAAATATAATGTGTTTTCGACACTAAAAATTCAACCACTCAAAATTATAATCTAATTAAAATTTTAAAAAGAGTTTATTCTCTAAAAATGTTCAAAATAGTCAAATATTTTGATTTACAATTATTCTCAAATTTTAATGTAATTAATGTCACTTTTTATCTAGATAATTCATTACACAATATTTTCCAGCTAAGAAGGTATATTTTTTTGGTATTAAAAAAAGTAGGCAAACATTAATCGCAAGGACAGGTAATCAAAATGTAAGATTAATAAGATAACATGATTAAGATAATTATTTAAGTGAATTTATCATACCCCTTAGCACATCTTATTTTTTACAAGCTAAACTTGTTTACTGCCGGTTCTGTTTATACAAAATTATTCATAATTAGTTCAAATGAATATTATATCCTTATTAAGGGTTTCTTAATGAAAAGACAGTCAAGTGAAAAAAAGAGATAATTAATAGAGTGCATATTCATAATTTCTAATTTATTTAAATGAGGAAGTGTAAGGTATTTAAGACAAAAAAAATCGCTTGGTAAAGAATATTTTATATATAATATATATAGGTATATATTTTTATATTTCAAATAAGTACGACGGGTGAAAGAATTTTCCATCAACATATAATAATGATATAAATGAGAATATTGAAATTGAAAGGGAATCAAAGTCAAAACTGAAGTAAAAGCAAAAATTAAAAAAAAAAATTAAAAATAATTACTTGATGCTAGCAAATAAATCAAAAACAAAGTTGTTTGATTTTGAAATGAAAAAAAAAGGCAGAATATCATAAAAACATCGATTTCTATATTTGGTACCAATATGTCTTTTATAATATAGGAGTTGCCTACCGGGAATTTTCCCAAGAGTCACCTGACTTCTGCAGGAGCTTATAAATATCTTCGAGGATTCCCACGGCATGGCCCCCACATGAAATTTAGGGCCCGGGACCCAAAATCTGAAGCGGGCCCCTTATTATGGAATAAGTAGGTATGTGTTTTTTTATAAGTGGAAAAAGTTGCTCACCCTACGCCTAGAATGGGTTTTATCTTTTGTTATTTCGCCAATCGCTGTGACGTTATTTCAATGAAAAAAAATACAGTGTACTGAATAAGGCCCTAAAGATAAAAACTAAACTAACATAAACTACAATCACATAGATTTTTACTTTCCAATGATACTAAGAGCAATCTAACATACATATAAAGTTTAAATTTCTACTTGTATCCATTGGAGTATAGTCACCTAGTCAGGTAGATCTAAATAAAAGTTTCTGAATTGTATTTAAAAGACCCTGCACTCGAAATTTTGCAATCGATTCAACACAGCTTAACGGTAACTCCCTTCAGATAGCTTACTAATCAATCCTAAAAGCATAGCACTTGCATACCCTATAGGCGTTGCCACGTTTAGAATATTATTTTCGCGCGAGTTTTCGAAATTTTAATATATATAAGGACTATTTATAAGAATTTTGCTGGCTTGGTGTGTACTGGATATATTAATTTTTTATTGTTAAGGATAAATAAATTGAATTTGCTTCTTTCCAGTAATTTATTTTATTATTCAAATGGTTAATTCAAATATTTCGAGAGCGTTCTCAGCATCTCTTCCTCAGTGGAAACCACTCCCCACCAATGTGCCGACCCCATCGAGCTTTTATCAATGTTCTGTACAAACTGATGGGGTCGGCACATTGGTGGGGGAGTGGTTTCCAGTGAGGAAGAGATGCTGAGAACGCTCTCGAAATATTTGGATTAACCATTTGAATAACAAAATAAATTACTGGAAAGAAGCAAATTCAATTTATTTTTCTTAACAATAAAAAAAAATAAGGACTATTGTTTTCACTCAAATTTTTTATTAACTTATCTTAATTTGAAATGTATGAATTATGGAGTAAAGTTACCACGTTTTTATTAACTCTCTTTCTTGTTTGTCTGTCTGTTCGGTACAAATTTTGCAATCGATTTTAAACTAACTTCCATTTCATGGTTGGATTTGGTTGGTTTATCGTCTGTTTAACAATATATTTACAGTTAACAAATATTTTTCAATTTTTTTTCTAGCATACTCCTATAAAAAATGTCACTCCCGGGCTCGGGCCCCTGGAAAAATTTGGAGCTTAAATATTATCTGAATTTCTTTGCACACCTCTCGTCCCACAAAAAAAATAATCATTCAATTAAAATTTTACTGCGATTTTTGATATGATATATATAATTTAAATAAGTTTTAAATTTCAAACTAGTGTCTTATTTAGTATATTAGTTCTAATGCTCTGAAAGACGGACAGACAAATAATATTGTATCAATACTAATATAACGGCTCCGTTTTACTTTTAAAAGGAAGCTTTAAAAACGATTAAAAAAATATTTAAAAAAAACAGTTCAAATATTAATTTTTGAAACATCGAAATAATCAAATATTAAAGATTTTTTGTATATCTATTTTTTATGGAATGAAAATTGAAAAAATCCAAAACTAGTAGTTTTATCTATCGTTTGGTACAAAAAGGTGGCACCAAAATAAACCCCTGTAACGAAAAACCCGCCTCAGTTTGAGTTTATTTATGATAAGGGTAAAGACCCCACTTAGTCTTGAGAGACAAGATTAAAAGACGAAGCAAAAAATCGGAAGGGACCTGGCCGGTGTCGGGGGCACCTTGGCCCATTCAGACTCGCTTTTCTTTCTCGATTGTACCTAATCGTTTTAACCCCAAATTTTACTATAAAAAATCTATTGTCCCCTTTTAGATCTTTTTTGTCAGTTTGATCCCTCATGGATGAGCCTTTGAATATTATTATTATTATTATTGCATTGGAGCAGCTGGCTTGGCACGTGTGGAGGTCTCCTCGGTGTCGTTTAATAGTTCGAGCAGAGATTTATTAACGATCCCAACTGCTTTGAAATTGATCCCAATTTATTGAAAAATCAAGCCAAACCAGAGAAGAAAAATCAAACAAAATAATTAATCACAACTAAATTATCAACATTGAATTTCTGTTTTATTTTTGCAACATCGAAATAATTAATCCCTCACTTTCTTTGTTTCAGGAAATTCGACGGAAATATCATACGGCTTATTTCGACAAATATGTAAGTAAATATTTTTTATATATCCCCCCCTCCTCCCCAAATTTGAAAAATCTTGTAAGTCAGATTTTTCAAAAAATCGAGGGTTTTTTTTGGAGTAGAACACTAGATCAGGGGTGTCCAGCTTTTTGGCTTACACGGGCCACATTTTAAGAAAAAACAAATGTTTCAGGCCGCGGATAAAATATTATAATTCTATAGATATTTGTTATTCATAAAAGATAGTTATAATGTAGAAATAAGAACTTTATTATTATTTTAGCTCATAGTGAGCTTCTAATTTTACTTTTCGTAAATTTTAGACTTGAAAATAGCAATTAGGAGGTCCTTATTATGGGGCAAAAGATATTTTTTGTAGCTTTTGAATAAAAAATAAATTCTATGCAGGCAGCACATTATATTCGCGTTACAGTCATTTCATTGAAGCAGATTGCTATGTTCACACAGACTTAGCAAGTAGCTAGCAATCAGTCATCATTAAAGATTTAGTGATATACTCTTTTGAAATGGCTTTTGAAAGAAACAAGTTTACAGAAATAATCCAGTCTAATATTTTTAATTTTGGTTACTAGTCTGATTTGCTCTTTATCTTATATAATATCAGATTCCCATCATATTGCATCGATTTCATTTCTGAATAGGAATTTTTTTCACCCAAATGGATTTAAAAAAAATGGAGGAGTTTTAAAGGAGAGTGTAGAGAATCGAATGAAATTCTTTAGAATGTTATGTCCAAAGGGTAGAGAGTGTAATCGGTCAGGCGTCCAAAGAAAGGAACCGTAGAACTCGAATCGAAATATCCACTCAAATTTTCCTCTATTGGCCGGAGGGAGTTGGAACGTCTATTAAATTATATTTTATTGCAGAGTCCAGAGGCTCACAGTTCATTCTGCTTCGAAGGTCCATATGAACAGGGATGTTAGGCTGAATTGGAGGAAAAGGGACCGGGGCTGGGGCCCTAAGGTGGACTTGGCAAGTTATTGAAAAATAGTTGAGTATTAAATAAAATATCGAGGTACGTGTCGCAGCCAATGGAGGCCATAGCGGGCGTCACCTTCCATCGACTTCCTTTTCCCAATTTCAAAAGCGAATATGTCCGGAGTCGGGCAAAAAGGCCATGCCAAGCCAGCTGTCTGCGGTTATATATGCCGATATATCAAACTTTATTTATTCTTCTCCCGGAACAACTTGAACTCTTCCTCAAATAAAAATGATAAAATAAAAAATATTTAATTTTCTTCGATTTCACTTTATTTACTTTGAAATTAAATGAACACAGAGGAGAAAAAATAACAACAATATTTTGTCTTGTTTGTATTTACTAATATTTACACAATACAATTTTCCAATCAAATTCAATTTTGTGTTATTTATTTATTAAATATTAACATAAAACATATAAATCTAAATGAGTTTTATTATTATATCATATTGAATTTAGAAAATTAACAATTTGTGAGTTACTCATACTGTTTTCTGTCAATATGCAAATTTATTTCTACTGTTAATTTTTCAAAACTTGTTTTAAAATAAGAAAGGAATTGATATCTGTGTCGATGAGTGAGTGATTAACAGCACAAGTTTTAGTAAAATGAAATAAGAGACCCTGAGTCGTTTGATTCTTTTACTAAAATAGCCCTTAGCATGTTCTTAAAGACTCTTAGCTACATTTTCGAATAAATAAAGGATCTTTTTATGATGATAATATATTATTATATAATTGTTATCAAACTCATCCTTTTCTATCTAAAATGGTCACTTTATTAGAAATAAAACGGACTATATAATTTTTATGTATGACTAGTTGACTATCTCTAAGTGGCTTTTCTGAGGATATGGAAATACTTACAAATATTAGAATCGTTTCCTACTTTTCCCTTTCATTATTGTATCAAGGAATAAAAATCAAGATTAACCACCGGGGGGGGGGGGGGGCAGATAGGCTAGGCGGTAGCGTGATAGCGAGCTAACCAGGGGACCCGGGCTCGAATCCGACTCGAGGCATCCAGCTAAAATCTGACCCCCGGGGGTAGAGACAAATTTTAAAAAATATATAACTAGTATCGTAATTAGGCTTATGGCTAGAAAGGCCGAAAACCCAAAAAAAAAGATTAACCACCGAAGCTTCATTTTTATTTGATTTTCTAAAAAATCTCGTTTAAATTGGGATCAAGTCATCCATAAGCTCAATTATATCTATGACTTGGAGAAAACATTTTCCTAAAGATTTCGTCTTCCTAGCAAAATTTTAAATCCTTTGAGACCTCGATACAAAAAATCCTTTGACTCCAATCTAATTTTTGAATAGAATTTCTTCTAATCTTCAATGTAATAGTAAATTCAAACTTAAGATTCTGGAGCATTTTTGCATGTGTACTATTAAAAAAAAAAAAGAAAAAGTTTGGGAATAACTCTTGACACTAAATAGTAAATTATCTTTCTATTTGTTAAAAGTTTCTATTTGACTACTCGCCAACCCCTCTTTATTTCAAGGAAATTAACCCTTAGATAATATCCAATTAGTACAATTTCAAAACTATGATTCAACTTTATTTCCAAGAAAAAATGGAAGACAAACAATTTATAATTATGTTTTTGGAGTTATTCTAAAAAAAAGAAAGAGAAAGCCAAATTTAATTTTACAAATGGAGGTTTCTTTTTTTTAATCTTGCATTTTGAAGGGGCGGTAATGAAACGTAGTTTGACAAAAGGGACTAAATTACCATGAATGTTTATCAGTTTAACGGTAGATGAAGATGCAAAGTGGCTTTGTACCTATCTAATAATCAACAAAGAGGGGCAACTAAAATCTACCCTCATAGTCATATCGTCTGTTCTTATCTTGGTAGCAGTTCTGAGATTGAAAAGAGAAGTCAAGTGAGACCCGCCACGGGCAATTTAAGGGTTCTGAAAAACACGCAGATGAGGATTCAAAGGGACCTTAACTTAAAGAAGTGTAGCGATCCGTGTCTTTATCTGATATAAAACAAAATAAAGACAGAAAAACATTTTATTTTAGTAATTCTTAATTGTCATGAGGGTTATGTTAAAATATGCTAATTAACCCGAACATATTTATGCATATAAATATTATATATATAAATTTTTATCTTAGGCTGTTATAGAATATGCCATTAAGAATAAAATTAAAAAAATTTGCCAAGAGCTATAAAGTTGCAGAATTTATTAGAATAGATCAAAGAAAGTGTCCTCTTTACACCAAGCAAAAGAAACACTTTTTGATTGATTCTTAAATGTACATTTAAGGGTTGAGATGCTCGTGATCATTTAGTATTTTCCTTCAGCCTCACTAAATGATCGTCTTGACATATTGAAAACATCGGTTTTTCACTAAGATCAGCGGGTTAAGCTATATGAAGAATGTTTTGTTCTTTAGTAGTTGACCAAACACTGTATGATGTTGACATATTTACATACTTTCATCCCTATATCATGTTACATTGTTTCATGTATCCTAATTAATTGGAGAGTTCTTAAGGATTATACTGGAAATCGCAAATCAATTTCTACTTGAAACGGAAAGGCAAAAACTCCTTGAAGGTATTGGTTTTGTTTGTATATGGGGTTCAAAAATGGCTTATCGTAAAATTATGAAATATTCCACATATTCATTCATTCTCTCCTTATCAACGACAAATAAGAATTAATTTGATATCTCTAGTTTTTTTGCAAGATATGGAACACTAATCCGTCTTGCACTTGGCTTGCTTATTAATGAAGTTTCTCATCATATTGCATGTGTCTACTACCTATGATAATAAAAGCTTCCAGAGCCCTTTAAAACAACTCCAGGATCAAGTATCAAAATATTGTGAATCTTGAGAATGTTTTTAGATCATTTTTTCCTAGAATAGGAAGCCAGTTTCATCAAAAATATTGTGAAATTTAAGAACTTTTACAATCCGATCAAGTGGTTTGCAAATAATTCAACTGAAATCGTAAAAGTTCCTAGTCTGTAACACTGCGAAATATGTTGTTTAATTTCAGAAATTTATTTAGGATCTGGTGTTTTCTTCAAGCCTAAGCTAAATTAAATATTAACAATTCACAGAGTAGTAGTGAGGGGAAAAACAATTCAAAAGTGAAACAAATAAAGCACAAATAAAATTTTCATTAAAGTAGAGTTAATTAATTTTTAATATATTCATCTCTTTGATTTTACATGAAAACATGAAATAATTTATGAATAAAATACTCACATATTTATCTTTTATAAAAATAATATTGAAAAATTAATATATCGAAATTTTATATGTTTTTAATAACCTGACAAACCTGGATGACAATATTGAAATGATAATACACGCGTAGAATCCGAAAGAGGAAACTTCGATTATAAATGGCTTGATTAAATATTTCTCTTGTGTATGAACAATGGAATCATTTATTGAATGAACGGCTTGTCAAAATATTTGGATATCTTCCTCATCAAAGACAAAGGTGATCCGCTTATCTAATATTTAGTCAAATGGAACACAATATCAAGCACATTTAAAATACATGCAGATACCGGTAGAGGGAATGGGAAAGCCAAGACGTATCGGATTGCTTGTTCTGGCAATTCGGACAAAGCCCGTTGCGTACATAAAGGGACAGTCTAGGTATCAATGATGTATGCAACGAGAGAGTAATGAGCTTGCACAGGGGATGGAGTTTACCCTAAACTATGCGAGATGTTTCGAGACTCCTGCGCTTGGGGCGAGACTCACATCCGCTGAGACACCGTTTAATGGCGCTTTTATTTTTATATCTCGCCATTTAAGGGCCGCTTATCGTAAAATCCCAAGCGACGCGATGGAAATTTATGTTATACAAATTTTTTTATTTTATATTAATCAATGACAGATGAACTCATGTATCTCTTTTCAGTGTCATAACACGAGTTTTAACTCTCTCCCTGAGGCACACGTGTCGGGATTAGTTAGCCCCAAAACTTATGACCTGGGTTATGTTTTGCCCGAGAGTGGGCGGTTACGGGGGTGGTTTTCTTAACGATACCCAAATGAAATATAGGCGGTAACGAAAAAAGTGTGAAATCTCTAGTTTGCAATTTTCTTGTTTTTGAAAAAAAAAATAACTTTTTTATTTTGTTTCCTCAAAAGGCTGAGTTTACACGTTTCAAAATAAAAAGGTATTATTTTTTTGTTTTCTCTGCCAAAAAAACTCTTTAATTTAGAAATTTATAATGTCAGTTTTAAAAAATTCAAAAATAATTGTTTTTCGTTTTTGTGGGTTTACCTGATTCTAATAAAAAAGGAAATTTTTTTGAATCGAAATTGAGGTGGATTTCTATTTATTCCAATATATAATAAAAACATTTGGTGTGGTCACCATACAAGTTTCACATTTTCATTTATTTGAAGTCATCGCAACACTACTAATTTACACCCCCTTCTTTATTTCGTTTTTTTTATTTTCTCAAAAACGGCTCCAACGATTTTTTTTTAAATTAGTTTATTTACCAAGTATCTTGAACTTGATAAATATACAAATTTTTGAAAAAATCGTTAGAGCCGTTTTTGAGAAAATAAAAAAAATCTTTCATGTAAATGTTTTTTGTCTTTAAAATCTTTAAAGGTCTCTATCTCCTTAAATACTGGTCTAAGAGCCTTAAAACAAACGAATTTATAAGATTTTTTTTAAATTTCTGAAAATT